>VWZZ01000437.1:0-121321 GCA_013399095.1 Psophia crepitans
TGATGAAAAGCACAACATGAGCTTGTAAGGTTTGCTTGCAGCCCAGAAAGCCAACCTTATCCTGCTCTGCGTCAAAGGAATTGTGGCCAGCAGGTCAAGGGAGGTGATTCCCCCCTCTACTCTGCTCTTGTGAGACCACACCTGCAGTACTTCATCCAGCTCTGAGACCCCAAGTACAAGAAGGACATGCTGCTGCTGGAGCGAGTCCAGAGGAGGACCATGAAGATGATCAGAGGGCTGGAGCACCTCTCCTATGAGGACAGGCTGAGAGTTGGGCTTGTTCAGCCTGGAGAAGACTCCAGGAAGATCATATAGCTGTCTTCCAGCATCTGAAGGAGACCTACAGGAATGTTAAGGAGGGACTTATTGCAACGGTGTGTAGTGATAGGACAAGGGGTAATGGCCTTAACTGTCAGAGGGTAGATTTTGGTTATATGTTAGGAAGAAATTCTTCACTGTGAGGGTGGTGAGGCACTGGAACAGGTTGCCCAGAGCTGATGTGGATAACCCCTCCCTGGCAGTGTTGAAGGTCAGGTTGGATGTGACTTTGGGCAACTTGGTCTAGTGGAGAGTGTCCCTGCCCCTGGCAGAGGAGTTGGAACTAGATGGTCTTTAAGCTGCCTTCCAACTGAAAACATTCTATGATACAATGATTGTATGAATTCATAGAATCATTAAGGTTGGAAAAGACCTCTGAGGTAAGCAAGTCCAACCGTCAACCCAACACCATCATGTCTGCTAAACCATGTCCCAATGTGCCAGGTCTACACATTTTTTTAACACCTCCAGGGACAGTAACTCCACCACCACTTCTCTGGGCAGCCTGTTCCAATGCCTGACCACCCTTTCAGTGAAGAAAGTTTTTCTAATATCCAATCTAAACCTCGTCAATGCAACTTGAGGCTATTTCCTCCTGTCCTCTTGCTATTTACTTGGGAGAAGAGACCAACATCCTCCTGGATAGAACCTTTTGTCAGGTAGTTGTAGAGAGCAATAAGCTCTCCCCTCCAGACTAAAAAATCCCGCTTCTCTCAGCCACTCTTCATAAAACTTGTGCTCCAGACCTTTCACCATCTTTGTTGCCCTTCTCTGGACACACTCCAGCCCCTCAATGCCTTTCTTGTAGTAACGGGCCCAAAACTGAACACAGCATTCTGGTGCAGCCTCACCAGAGATGAGTACAGAGGGACGATCACTTCCTTACTCCTGCTGGCCACACTATTCCTGATACAAGCCAGGATGTCATTGGCCTTCTTGTACCCTTGGTCACACTGCCGGCTCATGTTCAGCCAGCTGTCAAACAACACCCCCAGCTCCTTTTCCTCCAGGCAGCTTTCCAGCCACTCTGACCCAAGCCTGCAGTGTTGCCTGGGGTTATTGTGACCGAAGTGCAAGATCCGGCAGTTAGCTTTGTTAAACCTCAAAAATTTAACCTCAGCCCATCAATCCACCCTCTGCAAAGCCTTCCTACCCTCAAGCAGATCAATACTCCTGCCTAACTTAGTGTCAACTGCAAACTTACTGAGGGTGCACTCAATCCTCTCAACCAGATCAATGATAAAGATATTAAACAAGACTGGCCCCAAGACCAAGCCCTGGGGAACACCACTTGTGACTAGCTGCCAACTGGATTTAACTCCATTCACCACAACTCTCTGGGCTCAGCCATCCATTCAGTTTTTCACCCAGCAAAGAGTATGCCTGTCTAACCCACGAACTGCCAGTTTCTCTAGGAGAATACTGTGGGAAACAGTGTTGAAAGCTTTACTAATGTCCAGGTAGATGACATCCATGGCCTTTCCCTCCTCCACCAGGTGGATCACCTGGTCATAGAAGGAGATCAGGTTGGTCAAGCAGTACCTACCTTTAATGAACCCATGCTTGTTGGGCCTGATAGCCTAGGTGACCACAGGAAGTTGTGTTATCATTTCGATCTGTATATTTTTTGTTTTACTTCTTGTAATAGTTTTGCATGGCTTCAGAACAAAAGTTTTTTCTCTTTTGTGCTCAGAATTTGTGATGTATATGTGCATGTCAGAAAGAGAAATGGCAATAACTAAGTTTGTTGTTAGTAATATTAAACTGTAGTATCAAGATTATAGTAAACACACATTAGGTGCATCACTATGTGGAATATAAAATGACAATAAGGTTTATTGGATTGCCCTTTCTTTGTATTAAGTGGATGATAAATTATGAATCAGGAAGTGAACTCTTGTAATTACTGAAGCAAGTAGCACTATCAAAGGCAGTTCAGTTACTCCCATGAGTAGTGACATACTGAATTGAGTTCATAAAAAATTGACATCTACCACCTTGAAGCTTCCCTCTATACATGGTAAAAATTGTTATGTCAGCCAAAATAAATGGTTATAGAGAAGTTTTTGGCAAAGATGATGAAACCCTTCACGAGTCAGGATAGCAGTAACTGGCACAGACTATGGAAATTTGAAGAAGGCCAGGCAGGATTAAGTTGTGGGTTTTTTCTCCATTTTTACCCATTTTTCCGTATCATAATGAAATAGCATTTCTTTCTGAGTGCAACTTATCTTTCAAAGGCAGTGGCTGGTACATTCAATCTGATATACTTAGCACACCTTAAGCTCTAATCAATCCATTTGAACAGGGGATTAAGGCATCATACCACTATAGCAGTTAGCCTGTGTTCCCCTATTACTTAAGAGAAAACCTTCAGTTTACCAAAGCTTTCCAAGGTATTAGTAGGATCTGCCAATTATGGATCCAGACAGATTGGGCTTCTTGAGATACAAAGAAACGTATAGGTGAACAAGAACCAAAGACTCACAAAATAAATGAGTTTTGACCAATTTTACTTTGCTGCTCATAAACAACATGATCTTAAGAGCTGTAAATTCTGGATTAGTCCCTAGTTTACTCTGTGGACTCTGGCTCATCAATAGGACTTTCTGTGTTCTGCTTGGGTTTTACAAGTGTAGGTTAACCACCCTTCCTTTGAGTACTATGTAGAGTCCCCCTGAGTTCTTTTGAAAATCTTATCAGTAAAACAAAGATTTAAGCAAACTTGCATCCAACAGCAAGTGTTTGTTTAATTTCTCTGAGTTTCTTATCCTAAGCTGATTTTGCAGCTTCCCATCGCTGTCAGTATTTTCAATATAAGGCACCTTTACATCTTTTGCATTAGGTGACTTCTCGCTGCTGGAATATTTACCAGGATTTGTGAAACATAAATGTATAGAATACAAAACATATGTTGTTAATTAAATAGATGGGAAAGGGAAGGGTATCCTCCAGGGACCAAATGTTCTACTGAAATTCATGAGTCATTCTGTATTGAGCTAGGAGTGCTGAGCATTTACATTAAAGCAGAGGGATGTTCATCTTGTTTTTACCAGAGGTGATCTTCATCTTTCCTTTAGTTTGTCCACATCTCTGATAAGACAGCCAGCAGGAGTTTTACTGTTTCTAGACTAACAGCAGAGGAAATAGAAATATTACAACTGCTACTCTGCATGTGGTAGTCAATTTGAAATACTGCATTTCAGATTCCCACATTGAGCTTTCAATTCTTATCCGCACTATATCAGACAAGAATAATATCCACAGGGTTATATTAACTTTAGAAAAAGAAAAAAGAAAAAAAAATCAGTGCAGACAATTTGGGGGTACAGGGATAAATGTTTCTATTCACTTTTTTTTCCTGAAATCTGTGAAATTGGTGGGTTTTGTATCTGTGAAGGAGAAAAGTTTTCTTGCTTATTTGATATATTTTAGTCTTAACAAGTTTCCTAAAGTTGTTCATTTGGTCTTGCCTGTGTTTCCTTCCACTTTTCAGAAGGACACCTGCCATGAAAATCTGTACTTAGTAGAGCAATGTAGTCTTCATGTCCTTGACAAGAGTTCCATCCTTTAGATGTACAGTTGGGCTGCCAGTTTCCTTTTTGCACTTTTCTCTTAGTGCTCATCCTTACAAGCAACTACTGTGTAGCTATACTTTACTACATGTTATGACATTGTTAATATTTTCACACTGGACACTGTTGTCCACAGATTTAGTTTTTTCTGGTCTCCTCTGTGTGTTGTCTTCTCAAGACAAACTATTAATAATGTGAAACTGATTCTGCAGGAAAAGAGGCACTGTGCAGTATTTGGATCTGTGTGAGTTCCTGGTAGGGCAGCAGCAGAAAGGGTCATCAGGGACAAAAAAAGCTGACTTGACCTCATGCTTAAAATTCTTTTGGTGCCCTTTCCTTCATCAGAACAAACCCGTATCTAGTTATTTGATTGCACATTTTTGCGTGCTTGCATGGTAGACTGTCTTGTTAGTTCCACTACTTCGTGGCAGAGGTCAAAATGACATTACTGGAGCGCTTGTTACATAGTAATATGTTTTAAAGGAACAAGTAATATCTCTCAGCTGTAAAAGAATGATTAAAATATGGTTCAATAAAATATTAAATATAGGGGTGAAGTGGATGGTTTAACATAGCAAATGATCTAACACGGGTTTAGACCCAACAGTAGTAATGGGACTGTAAAAGGACATGATGCAACAGTCAGTTTAAAATTGATAGTACTTATTTCAGATGCTCAATTCATATTTAGAAGACACATATTATGAGAATACTACTTTTGGATACTTAACACATATTTAGATTATATTCTGTGAGAATTACCACTATGGAGTTATTGGGCTTATGAAGGAAGAGAGGCTGGGGATGTAGAAAATGCAGGATGTAGGAGAAAGAGGATTGAGAGTGACGTGAGGAAAGGAATAATGTACCTAGGGAAGCATGGCTAAAATGAAAGGAAACAATGGAAGAAAGATCTACTGATATCATACCACCAAAGATGAAAATTTGCTTTGCCTGCCTTTGTTTTTCATTTGTTTTTTTTTGTTTGTTTTAGGCTTGTGTTTTTGTTGTTGTTGTTGGGTTTTTTGTTTGTTTTGTTTTGTTTCGTTGGTGGGTTTTGGTGATTTTTTTGGAAGCGGGAGTGATAGTGGTTTGTTTTGTTTTTTTTTTCCTGCAGGAGCCGTGTTTTTTGAAGAAAACAGTGTTATAAGAAAAGTTTGAAAAGTGTGTTTGGTTTTACCATAGACAATGATCATGGAAAAGAGAGAGAGAGAGGTGAAAATCTGGCGATGAGAAACTTAAGATTAAGGTAAGAAATAAAGAAAACAGTGAGAGGAATTGAAATTGCAAATTGTGAAGAGGGTAGAGCTGTACAGGAGATACCTGAGAGATGTATTGGAAGTAGCCCTTCCTAGCTGAGGGACTAGGGTTAAATAAAAGTGATGTGTTAGGAAGGATCTGCATGTGATGGATGTGCTTGCCAGCTCAGACCAAGATTTAAAATCCTGTTCAGAGGAGCAGGTTTCTGTAGCAACTGCTTAAATGGTAGATACATTGCATGCAAATCTGTCTGAAAGTCAGTGAGAGGCGGTCCGGGGCTTGAGCTTCACAAAACAGCCAGAGACATTAGTAAAATAAAATCTAGTGCCTTTGGAATGAAGGATTTAAGGACTCTCACGGTGGGAATAGCAATGAGGGGATGTCCAAACAGAAACATTCGCACAGAACATTTTCTGGTTATGTGCTGTGAGGATTTCAGCACTGCCCGCTTGGGCTAGCTTGGATGAGTAGAGGCGTGATTAATGAATATCTTTTAGGAAGCCGTATGTCCTTCATATCTGTACAAAGTACTCTCAAAAATCTCCTGGAGGCAATGTTGCAACCTTGTACTTGGGGAGGGGACAATTTGTTTCTGTTATGTTTAATCTGCGCTTTCACTCCAAATCACTTCCTAATGAAATTTATATATGTTCACAGTTGTTACATCAAAACACCACATTTTAAATACTGCTGTTTAAATTGAAAAGTCAAGCAACAGAATTTGGGGAAAAGACAGATTAAAGAATGTGGCTGCAAACTTAATTTGGCTCCCTTCTGAGTATACAAAAATGCATTCTTTAATTTTGTGATCCCCTCTCCTTTCCTGTAGTTTTGAACTTCCCAAACATGAAGAGTTTTTATGGTAGCAGGCAAGTCAATTTAGTTGCTTGGAATTGTTTCCATATTTAGAATTTCAGGAAGAACTTAGAAGGTTTTTATCCCTATTTCCATCCTCCCAGGAATGTATTTTGAAACAGATAAACCTACTTCACTTTTATATCTATGCACACAAAAACGTATCTGTTTGTGTGGGAGGATTTGAACAATAAATATTTTAAAACTTTTAAATAGTCTTAATGTTATGGCTTTGTGCGTAAGAGATGTTAGAGTTTCATTGTTCTGTGGGGGGATGAATGTTGATGCCAGCACCTGTAGAGATTTTTGTTGGTTGCAATGGAAAAGATGGGATACATTTAGTGCTGTTTCCTGCGAGGAATTTGAGGAAAACGTATTCCAGAGTAATATGGTAATTGTTGGATGATCTTTCAAGTAAATTCCTGCACAGGATTTAGTGTTCAGAGTTAAGTGACATATTTACCTGCAGCAAATGTATCTTCCCAAATAATTATAAAGGCTTCTAAGAAAATTACAGAAATGTCATGCATGAACATGACATTGCCTCAGAGTAAACTATTGTTTTTGTGGTTGGTATGTTTTGACATTGAAGCCTTTGCTGAAGCTGGCTAATGCAAGTTATTTGATATAATACCATTTCTTTTCCTCTGTGTGTGCTTTGTTTTCTCAGTTTGGTGAATATATTTGAATAATATGTTTTTGAGATAGTTTGGTAGCATCTAAATTTATTTTTTGAAAGAAGGACATCTTCTGATGCTTAGATCATCTAAGCATCAAAGTGCAGTGAAACCATAGGATTAAGATGAAACTGTGATTTTTTTGTAGATTTCAAGATGTATAACAGGATCACCTGTGATTCCAATCAAAGTTAATTGGGGATTTGCCATTCTCTTGAATAAGATCAGAATTCAGCTGTGTATTGTTTATAAATGTAAATGTTATACAAGAGAGCAGTATTGCGTCTATTGAGACAGTTCTCCAATACCTCCTTCTTTCAAAATGTCAGTCATAGTTTTTTAAAAAGCAACAACAAATAGCAAGTTGTCTTCTAAAACCCGACAGAATAGTTCAAATTATTCCTCCTGATATCAGTGTATAAAACAGAATGTCAGGGTTGTTTTCTTCTACCTCAGAGGCACATAATAGTAAAAAATATGATGAAATACAAGTGTTTATTTCTCTTAAAGCTCCAACCGCACTGTGACTCTTCTAGAGATTAACTGCATGGAAATACCATTTTAAGAAGGTGTTCTTGTTTTTGTCTAACCTATTGAAATGAAAAGCAATGCTTGAGTAGAGTCTACTGTTGAATTCAGGCAGAGCTATCAAAAGTTAATAAAGAGGTTTAGGTTATCAGCTGGTGACTTCTTGCTTATTTGATGTACTGTCTTTGAAAGGATGACACGAACTGCAGAATATGCACTTATTAATGATCATTATTTTAAGAGTGGACAGATTGTAACAGAATGTTCTTGTAGCTAGCTTATTTTGAAAAGAATTACACACTTGTTTACTGTAATTCAACTTGGTGTAGGCATTTTCTTGGCATCCTGATTTAAATGACTGGGACAAGATATTTCAGCTATCTACATACTGCAAGGTTCAGGATGGCATGTCTTTAAATATTTTCATCATTGCTAGATCAAAAATGAAGTGTGACTATGACACTGGAGATTCAGATGTGGGTTCTTTAAGCATGGCGTTGGGGACTTAGATTCATAATTTGCAGCACAACTAATTCTAGGAGTATATAACTTAAGGGAGTTAATGAAGTATAAGGTACAAAGATTCTTTAATAAGTTTAAAACTTTATGGCTTTGTGTTAGAGTTGACAGGAAAATGTTTCTCTGAGAGCCCTGATAATGAAGTTCCTTTCAACATTAATGTTTACAGTCTCTGCTTTATTATTTATGGAATAACTTGCAAGAAGAAACCCACAGGGAAAATACTGTTAAGTTGAATAATTATTCATCATGAAATCCCTATTAATTCTTAACACTTAGTGCTGTGGGTACAATAAACATGGTGAATCTCTTAGACTGATTTTAAAATCATGCATGCCAGAGTGATGAAGAGAACATTTAATAACAATAAGTAGGTTAACAATAGCATTTACTCATCAGAAGGACTGTCATCGTCTCAAGATATTATAAGCTGTATAAAGGAGAGACGGAACCAGACTCAGAATTTTAAGTCTGGGGTAATTCCACTGACTTTAATGGTCCTTTGGGCCAAGTAAGTTATTAGTGAGGTAAGAGCAAATGAAAAAGGTCGAGAGCACTATAAACGTCACCCCAGTTGAGAGTTTGTATTAGCAGTCTTTTGCCTGAAGGTCATTATGCTGTAGAGACAAGCAATGAGTTTTGCACACTTGCTTTCTCTTCTCATACTCATGAATGTTTTGGGACAGAATATCTTTGTTTTGCTTCTGCTGACTACCTGCTTCAATGTTCTTTTGATGAGAACAACATTTTATTTGCTTTCATTCGTCCAAGTCAAATACTTAAAAATACATACCTTTGTGTGTGTGTGTGTTTGTGTGTATTCATATATATAAATATGTATCCTGGAGGAACTAAATACACAAATATCTCCGCCTTAAAACCTCTTTTTCATGTTGCCATTCTACTCTTCTTTGATGTGGAACTGGAAGCCCATTCTGAACCTTTTAAAAAAGTAATTTTGAACTGGATGCTGGCCATATGGAAGATGGCCATAATTCACACTACAACAGGATGATCCAGCTAGTCTACTATGGACTCAAATGACATGTGAACAATACCTCATACCCATCTGTCCTACCTAGGTATTTCTGCTTTTTTTTTGCAAGACACTCACATCTCTTCACATACCTAATTATTTAATATTCTCCCAGAATTATTTTCTGTATGTATTTAATATACATATGGATGATTATTTTAATGAATTTAATTATTTTTAATTTTGCTGTTATAGGGCTGAAAACATTTTTTTTCTATAATTATCCTTTGCTTGTCTTCTTTTTTTGTCAGCAGGTGGAGCAGGTTTTGTCAATGGTTGTTACAATTGCAACGTTCCTGTCCAAAATTACTATTTAGCTTTTCTCCCTGCATTGCCCTCAGATACTAGGAAGCTTGAAATTATAGAATATCAATGGTACCCAAATCATATTAACCAACAAAACAAAAAAACCCTTCAAATTCAGTTTCCTCTGAATACCAATATGAAAATTTGCACAAACACAAACTTCATAGTTTTTCGTGAGGACAGCTATCTACAGTAGGATTCTGCTACAGCCAGGGGCCTAACGAGATTGGTTTGTTGCACCTGCTACGCCATCCCAGACTAAGGTAGGATCACCACAAGCTGGCTACTCACTCCTGCACCCTGTACAGTGCCCAATGGCTCAACACAGACCTGTAATACCTCTTGCAGTCCCAAAGAAAACACCTTCTATAACCTCTCCAGCTGCTTTGCCCTCACTGGGCAGGTAGTTCAACAGCTCAGTATGGCAGCAAAGAAGAGTTCATCTTCACTTATCCCACTGCTTTCCTGGCCCAAGTGAACCCTGAAGAAACACATGCTCAAATTTTCATGGTGACAAGTTTGCAAATACTTAGAGAGCTCCAGTGCCTCCAGGGAGTCCCTGTGTCCTTTGTTGTGTACCTTCTCTGGGCTTCGCACAACTTTTCCTGCTATGCTGCCTTCTGCTTTCTTCTAGCAGGCAAGTCCAATGGAATGTAGAATATTCTTACAGGAGAGATAACAGAAACATGAAATCTGCCTCTCTTTATGTTTAGGTATGCCATCTTCTCGGAGCTGTTTCCTCCTGTCAAAAATTTTCCACTGGTGAGGCTGTGAAACAGGTTGCCCAGAGAAGCTGTGGATGCCCCATCCCTGGCAGTGTTCAAGGCCAGGTTGGATGGGGCTTTGGGCAACCTGGTCTAGTGTACGGTGTCCCTGCCCATGGCAGGGGGGTTGAAACTAGATGATCTTCGAAGTCCCTTCCAAACCTAACCGCTCTATGATTCTATGATCTGTGTCTGTCAGTTCTGTTTGCCCAGTATCCTTACGGTACAAAAGCTTCTTGGCATAAACAAGTCTATTCCCTTAGCCCTGACACTTGCCATTCCCCTCAAATATATAGATTTGTCATATAAGGAGAGATTGATTTCTATTCAGTATCTGTATTGTTTATTATTTTTATTTTAATACAAAATTACCTTCTTTTGAAATGTCCTGTCTTCAGAAATCAATTAGTTGCCATACTTGGTTCTTTTTAGTACAGAAAATACAAATTTTAAAGCACCAACTTTTCCCAGACCTGTAGTTATTTTTCCAGTTTCCTCTCTTGAAATGTAGCATTTCAAATGCTCTTTTGATCTTGCTTACATCTTGGACCTGGGGAAGAAAAAAAAAAATAAAAAAACCAAAAGCCAGTGTTCAGGTGATTGGGAATTTTCATTTGCATTTTAATGGCCTCTTTTCCTGTGGATTTGCTTATGTTTCCCTGAAGTGGTACAATATAGAGCAACTGTTGTTCAACTGTGGCTTTAAAGACACAGTGACCATTTTAAAAATGTAGTTTTAATGTAACAATAATTCAGATTGGTTGCATGAAAGATTTGTACAGGCAGATTTCAGACCCTCTCCCTGCTAAGGTTAGCCTTATTTTATGCCTACTTGTGAATTATCCATACCAAGAACTTCATTTGTTTAATGCTTCCTTTCTTCCTGCAATGATGTGATGACTTTGTGGAAGCATGTTTAATTTTGTGAGTTGTTTACAAACAAATCTAAACTGATTGTGTCTGGTTATTCATCATTGTTTTGTTTGTAGTGTATTTATCAGTTAGGTAGGATGAAAGTCTTTCTACCTCTTGATTTGATGACACAACATTTTATGAGCATTAAATAAGCACATCCAATATCAATTACAAAGCTGCATTATGTTTTCTTTCTTGGAGATGTCAATTATTTTGCATGTGACCATTAGGATCTTGAGAGGAATAACTATATGGCAAATTTGCAACCATTACACAGAAAAAGCTATGAAAGGAGTTGGGTGGAAAAAAAGGAATGAGAAACTTCAAGAACCTGAATAGTTTTTAATACTAATTACTGAGCCTTAGCCATTGATTTCCCTATACACGTTGTATTAAGAGTTACCTACTCAGGGAATTTATTCCATGGTAAACTGGGGTGCAAATTTACAGTACACTGGTTACTCTGCATTAACTCCCTGTGAGGAAACAGCATGAGGCAACTTATTCTACCTTAAAAGCACCTCGCATAAAGGTGCTTTTAGTATGGAGAAGTTAGTAGACTGTAAATTGTAACCTGAGCTTATTAACATTAAACTGTCTGAATAGATAAGGCCTTATTTGTCTGTCATTGATTTTCAAACATCTCTGTGCTAAAGACTCATCACTGTTGGTCTTCTACAGTCAGAGTTATAAACTCCTTGGGTTCAGGTCTGTGTTTATACAATGACTCTTATGTTTGCTGTCTATTGACAGTCATCCTCATGCCTCATAGTGATCCTCATATGCTTTGTAGTGTTGAGAGTGGGCTTCATATATATACTAAATATAGTAATAAGTGATACACTTTCAGATGTGCTCCACTAAAACCAGCAAAAACTAGGTACCAAATACTTTTGATGTTCTTGACCTGGGATTTTGAGAGTTTGCACTGTTACAAGCTAAGACCAAATCACGCACCCGAACTCCTCCAAAGTTTAAGAAAGTTGACATTGCAAGTTGTGCCTATCTCAAAATGTAGATCATGCAGAACACCCATGTGCTTCTAAAGAGGCATGATTGTAGTGACAGTCAGTGATTGTCTTTCTTCTATTATTTGCAAAAGAGATTTGGAGTCTCAATAGACAGGAAGTCCATTGACAATGATTGGGAAACACTTACCACTGATTACCATGACCATTTTTTGAGTGGATAATGAGCTGTGTGAATGACAAGTATTTGTACAGCACATGCAGTTTCCAGAACTGACACTTTGAACTCTTTTGATTCTTTTCCCTCTTCAGAGTTCAAGAGATTATAAATCCACCGCAAAGTTTGCCGGTATATGGAAGTAAAGAATAAGAGGCCAGAAAAGGTCTAGAAATTATTTCAGTGTGAATGTCATTTGGTAGAGAACAGGGGAAAAAAGGGAAAGAAAACCTTTTTCCCTTTTCCTTCGAAGGAATGTAAAAGGATTTTTTGCAAAACAGAAATATTTTTTTAATCCCACGCTCAGTAAAAATAGTTTGGATGAATGGATGAAAAGAGAACCAAGTGGTGTTTCATGATGGGAACTGAATTTAAGGGTTATAAATGTCTCACAGGAAATAATAGAACAAAGAATTTACTTTCTCAAAGTTTTGCAGTTTTTTTCTTGTAGTGTACAACTGAATGTCAGTTGCCAAAATGCAAGGTCCTGCACATGGCTCAGGGCAGTCCCAAGCAGATACAGCCTGGGCAGAGAATGGATTGAGAGCAATGCATACTTGCAGCCCAGAAAGCCAGCTGTGTTCTGGGCTGCATCAAAACCAGCATGACCAGCAGGAGGGTCACAAAGTTGATCAGAGGTCTGTAGCACCACTCGTACAATGACAGGCTGAGAGAGTTGTTCAGCCTGGAGAAGAAAAGGCTCCAGGGAGACTGTATAGCAGCCTTCCAGCAACTAAAGGGGACCTACAAGAAAGCTGGAGAGGGCCTTATGCTGAAGGAAGTTAGCTTAGATTAGATATAAGGAAGAAATTCTTTACTGTGAGGGTGGTGAGGCACTAGAACAGGTTGCTCAGAGAAGCTGTCGATGCCCCATCCCTAGAAATGTTCAAGGCCTGGTGGGATGGAGCTTTGAGCTACCTGGTCCAGTGGAAGATGCCCCTGTCCCTGTCAGGGGGATTTAAACTAGATGGTCTTGAAACTCCCTTTCAACACAAAACATTGTATGATTCTATGATTTTAAAATCTATTCAAATATTAATTGATTAACCAGCATATTCTCCTTTCCTTCTGACTAACTTTTCTATAAAGCTTCCTACATAAAATAGGAAGTGTAAAAAAAAAATAAAAAAAATAAATTCTATTCCAGGCCATTGCATTGAAATCCGGGAATGACACATGCTTTAGGCCAGCACGGAACCTGACTCATTGTTTGTCATTGAAAAGAACCATATAGGCTTTATGTCTTAGTGATATCCTAAGGAGATAACTAATAAGAAAAAACATATATTGGTAACCTGCCTAGAATCACTTTAGTTTTCAGAGAATGCGCTGGGTTTGACAGCTCAGAGAAAGGGCAGGAGCAGAGAAAGAGTGTAATATAAGTCTGAACACTGCTTTGCTAGCTCTTTATTTTTCCTTCTCAGTATCTGTTATAAGTAAAAATATATTACCATAGATCTTTTAAACCCAGACCAGACATTTGAACTGTCATTTTCACCTCTGATTTCGATCAAGGTTCACAAACCTTTTTATAGGCACTCAGTAATGTATCCTGTATATCAAGATCCAAAAAAAAAAAAAGGAAAAAAAAAAAAAAAAAAAAAAAAGCCAGCGCCCAGGCCTCCNAAAAAGGCAGCGCTCAGCGCTTCTGTTCTGTGGTGGTGAGAGGCAGCGCTCAGGACTCTTTGTAGTCCACAACTAGGGAGTTCAAAAGCACTAACAAAGGATTTCTATGCAGCCAATACTTTTTTCTGTTACTTTTATTCTGAGTAAAATGTATTCATTTAACAAAGAATGGGAAATGGTGGTCTTAAAACAATTTTCATGCTAGAAACTGGATTTTTGGTGATATAATGAACTGATGTCCTGTAAAAGGTTGAAAATAATTAGATCAGGGAAAGCATTTGATAGTCAGGAGGAATGTAACTGATCTGTATTTATACATGCTTTTTCCCTAATAGGACTGCCTGGTTACTTTAATACAATCAATGGGAAAAGTCAGCCACATGATGAAAACTGGTTCCAATTCTATCCATGTGTATGCCATGAAAATGGAGAATTACAGTTTAGATGGACCATTAGAAAACTGCAGTGAAACCATCCATTGAATGAACAACGCATGAAAATGCTCATGTTCTTAATTTAGTATTTGCACAAAAGCTTCCTAGGAGAGATTTGAAGACTGACTTCAGAAATAGCAGATCTCCTGATGGTTTATTCTCCAATTTAAGTCCAAGTCCAGGTGGTAAGTGAAAGATAATAACAGTAGAGAAGTGACAATAACAAATAAGAAGCACCTGTATGAGAAATATATACAGCAATTTCTTATTAGCAAATCGTCAGTCTATAGAGACCCTAAATTGTGTTCTCCTCATCAGAATAGGAACACTGAGTTATGGAAATTTTCAGCATTCTGTTCTTACCTGGACAATTTCTTGGTGAAAGGCAGAGCTCATTTCCACAGATTTATATCTAAAAGCCTTTAAATTCTGGCCCTTTGCTGCTCTATGCTTTCTCTTGTATTGCAAAATGCCTGGCAGAAATAGTCAAAAAGCAGTTTGAAAATTGTGGTTTCTGTACTGTAATCCTTGAGAGCAAACTCAAACGTGGTTATGAACATGCTAGAATCCCTTAGAGGATCATCCTTCTACTAGAATGTGGCATAAATCTTATTACTGGAAACTCCAGTCTGGAGTTTCAAAGGATTTGTGGACCACTGTTTCTAGGAGAAAAAAAAGAAAAAAAAAAAAAAAGAACAAAGAAAAAGAGATTATAAATGAGATGAAAGGAAACACTGAAAGGAGAAAAAGTAAATGAGGCTAAAACAATAGTCATGGTTTAACTTGGTTATTCTTGGTTATTACTAATGGTTACTGCCATCTGAAGTGGTTGTATATATTGGTCACAGAGCCAGTTCATATATCTATATTGAAAATAATGAACACTTTTCATCTTCACAGATGTTTTACATCCACTATTGACCTGCTTGTGGAAACCTAATATTGGAGAATGAAATTCTGGAGTATTCAATTCCAGAATCACAACCAGTAGAGGACAGTGTTTTCAAAAATATCACAAGTAGAACTGACCTCAGATTGCTGACCAGCAGATTGTACCATTCTAGACGATACTGCTTTCAGGCCTGAAAATGGTAAAACTTCCCAGCGTGTCCATTGGTCCCAGACAGCACAGGTAAACACTGTTGACTAAATGCAGTCTTTTGGAAAATCTAGCAAGTCTACCTTGCTAAAATGTTTCTTCGAGCCTTTAGACAAATGAAAAATATTTCAAGGAAGTGACGCGGTTACTTATAAAAGTATTCAAGTTATAGTTATTTACTATTATTCTATTTTTTGCATTGTGGAGTTAACACTTGCTTCAGATCATTCTTTGAAAAGTCATAACGTGAACTTTTTGAAACAGTACTTGTCTCCATTTTGCATATATATTCTACGGGTTTTGCCTGGCTTTAAGAGAAAATGGGTACATAGGGTTTGAATTTATTTTGGGTTTTTGTTTGTCATTTCTTTGGGCGGGAGGGGGGGGCGGGAAAGGAGGTTGTTTGATTTGGGTTGTTTCAGGGTTTTTTCCGGAAATTTCACACAATAAAAAAAAAAAAAAAAAAGTCCTGGCATTGCACAATAGACACAAATGATCAAACGTGAAAATGCAAAGAAATAGGTAGAATGGAGATAAATATCTGCAGTGCTTTTTAGTAAATGAACTACAACTAGCAGATTAGAATTAAAATTCACATGAAGGATCGAAGATGTAACTGTTATCAATCTCTCTCTACTTAAAACAAAAACTAAATTAAACAGAAAACATAGCAACATGCACTTAAAATGCACACAGAAGGAACTTTACTACATTAACCATGTTTAGTAACAATAAGCTGTAAGCTGTATCCCAGACTTCTATAGAAAAGAAATTACTTCTAGGAAGTTATCCTAAATTTCTTGTGATTTGATGCTATCAAATCATATCAGCATAAAAATATATTCGAACTATATGACCCTCATGATATTTGGGCTTTTGTGTTTGAAAATCGCTATTATTAATTTGATATGATAGGTGGAAAATTTAGTTGAAAGAACATGAGGTGATCATCTGCAATGTTTTTCACTGTTTAGAGACAGAATAATTTGTAGTAAAGGCTTTTCCTTCAGTATTTGAGATTTAAATACAGAGTCATGTTTGTGGAAACAAGATAACAGTTCCTACCTGCAGACTATTTTATTGCTCAAATTAATGCTGACAACTTCAGACATGTAAATTCAGGATGTTTAGAATTCATTTCTTACAAGCATTAGAGGAGCGACATATTGTCCTCTCAATTCAGTTCGTCCATTACAACCAATATAGAGTAGGTAGACCTGTCTTTTCAGTCACAGGATGTGGGAGCTAAAAATCATTGCACTTCTTTATGACCCTGGAAGGGAGTCTCCATTCATTTTGACAAGTTGTCAAAAAAACCAGTTTTGTTTTCAAGTAGAGCAATGGAGAAATGCAAGCTTCGTTAGGAACTAGAACTGGTCCCCCACTAATTTTACAAGCAATCCTGAAACTAAGACCTCAAGTCCCATGTAGTGTAAAACTACTATCGTAAGAGCAATTGTATAAATATTTCATTAAAAACAGGATTCAGCAAGGAAAAGATTGACCATGACAGATGAAAACAGTGGGGAGTGCTTAATGTTAACTGCAGACAGTAATATCTCAAGTCTCAAGTGATTTTATTTTTCTTCCTACTTTTGTTTCTCATTTATATCTGCCATTTATTATGCAGGTGCGAGAAAAACATAACTCTTGCTACATCTCAGATGTGGGTTTGATTTTAGAATAGAGATCTAGTACACAGCAAAGAAATCACAAGCTAAACTCTTTCCTGTGACCTGAAAAAAAACTTCCTCCAAATTTTGTTGTTGTTTTTTTTTCAGATTTTAGAAATGAGACTGAATTACATAGAAAACTGCTGAATTTATGTCAAATAATTTGAAAGATGTTTTGTAGTGGGAGTTGACTACATATTTTTCTGAAAAAGTCTCTCCCTTTCCAAATGTATCCTGAATTACATACTTTTGCTATCTGCATCTAAGTCTAGCAACTGATTTTTATGATAAAATCAGAAAAGTACGGAATGTTGAAAAATTTGCTGTCCAACACCTCTAATTTGCTTTTTTAATAACTGATAACAGAAAATATTGCAAATGTATATATTTCATGTGTAACACCTTGTCACCGTGTAGAGCGCTAAGAAGCACTAGTACTTATCACTGCAATCCTGATTTATGACATCTGGCACAAGGAGCCCCATGGATTTAACGGGGATTATTTCCATGAGCAAATGCCGCTAAAGTGCAAGATGCCTATAGAAATTAGAAATAAGCCTCCCAAGTGCACAATTGTTCCCTGAAAAAAACTTCCTATATGACAGTGTCAGGTTTAGCTTTTAACATTTCAACATATCTTTTTGCACTGTTAATGCTGAAGGACCTTCTCTGTTTTCTTATCTTTCTGTCCTTATCTTTCTGTACTTATGATGAAAATGTCTCAGATACTCCCGTTCGTATTTTATTGATTAGATGTAATATTTCATAACAATCATATATAAGTAAAACACAGATCTGTACTCATGTTTAGTGCATCGTTCAATTATTTTATTTCTTTCACGATAATAACTCTTTTATTCATCACATATTCCTACTGTTGCTAAACACTCAAAAATCACTATTCTTGTAGCTTCAGAAGATAGAACTGCACAGCATTTCACAGTTCATCATTTCATATGATTTCGGTAGTGTTATATAAAATCTGCAATAGCGTTTTGTACAGCAAGCTCACAATTATTAACAATATATTTTTCCCTATCCTGTTTGTGCAGCTCTATTATTCATAGAGGGTTACAACTGAGTTAATTTTCAGAAAGACCAATTTGAAAGAGGTCTTGAGCTGGGCTGTTTACGAACACAGCCTTTTCTCTTATTTCTAATTAGTGTGAAATGGTTCCAAACAGGAGTCAGCACTGCAGAAGTCTGTGCTACACAAAGCCAGCCTTGTTAACGGACACAGGGAACAGTTTGTTTTGCTGAATAAACAACTTTGTCATAGTGCTTTTCAAAAAGAATACAATCCAGTTTACCAGCTGCCCTCTGAATGTTGAATGCTGTTGATGTGCATCTGGATGTCTTGCTTGAGGATTAGAAATCTTTACTGCTGTTTTGAATCCCAGGTCTACTTAGTGAGAGATTCAAAAGTGAATCAATCACAAATTTTTTTTTTTAATTAATTATTTTTTAGCTGTTATGTCTATGTTTTTCATAGAATTGAACTGAAACCTTGACATTGGTTATTTTTTCTTAAACTTTCTCTTGTGTCTTGCATAGTCAGAAAGTACCGATTCTTAATAGCTGAGGAAAATACTTTAGTAGACATCCTCCTATAAGTTTTACACCATGAAATGTTCTCCTGTTCTGTGTCAGGATAGGTAGTAGAAATGTTCTTTTGGAGCTTCTACAGTAGAGCAGGTTCTACAAATTCAATAATACCAGACCTGATCAGATATTTTACTGCCATTACTATTAATGTCGCATATAGGAATTGATATTTTCATCAGACAAGGAAAAAATCTAACATTATGCATACAGCTGCCTTTGTCATTGATATCAGCATTGGTATTAAAAGGTAAAATAAGCCACTTCCGTATATGGTTTCTTGTTTGTATCGTTACTTTTCCCAGAGATTTCTATGGGCAATAACCTCAGACTACATTGTATTATTTTAGTTACCTCATCTTGATCATTAGCCTGTAAACATCATATACTATAAAATGAGGACTAGTTCAAAGGCATAACATAATGCTAGCTAAAGATCTGAGCACTTTATTGATAACCTCTCATTAAAGAAGTTCTGACTCGGGAAAAGAAGCAGAAGAGTATGTGACTGTGAACACTGTTAGTAGTAAGGATTTTTGTGCCCTCATTAGACTTTCTATTATACTTCCCATGAAATTAACAGGAAGTTTCCTGTACTGTAAATGAAAGCAGAAACTGGTCCTTTAAAAATAAAAATTACTCTCTATGCAATTCTGAGGATCAGAGTGGTAGCTGATAGGAAGGAAAAAGGAGGGGAAGCTTGTGCCGTGGGAGGGAGCATTGTGTCTCATGTGCACATTGACAGAAGTGTTTGTTACAGTAGTAGGACAAAAGGATAGCAAGGTTTCCAACATGATTTCTTCTCCCAGGCACTGTCAGCACTGTCTTGTACCTTGCCAAGTCTTTTGAGTGTACATTTCCTACCTATGTGCACGTTAATTCTAAGAGTGAAGGAAACTCCTGAGCCCACAAGAATTTATGTGGCCTCTGTTGTATGAGAGGACATTTTGGGTGATCATGAGATGTTCTGACTGTAAAACTTATGGAAGCGACAGAAAGAAAAAAGACAAAAAGCTGTATGAAAGAAAAAAAAAAGTCTTCACTGCTCCTGCATTTAGGTTAAACAGAAGTTAAAGGGTCTTTGCTCCATCTGTAAACATTGCTTTCCTTCTTCAAAGTTGTGTTCTCAGCATAAGCAGATTAAAAATTCTGAGGCTGCCAAGTATTATGATAATAAAATCGGGAGACAGAGTTTGTCTAACTGTTCAAAGGTGACAGTTGGTCTGGGTAACTACGCCATCATTTATTAACTTTGGAATCATATCAATTCTCTCCCATTCCCCTCTTTTCCTTTTTCTTTTTCCTTATATTTTGTTTTCTGCTTCATATTTCTATAAATGAATCTTTATGGCTAGTACTGTCTCTTTTTTTTTTTTTTTTTTGAGTTGCTATCTGTCCTCCTCCCCCCAGTCTAAGCATCTGCACCTATCAACATATCAGCAAAGTAGCAGGACATAGATTCAAAGCTCTCCAATAAGAAGAATGAACATTGGAGCTATGATACAAACATTTAACACATACTTTGATGGACACCTTTGAAAAAGAAAAGTCACTTGAGCTCTACTCCCTAATTTGGCATTAGAATGCAGTTCAGAGTGCAAAATAAGTATTTTTTTTCATTTCTATCCACTTTACAAAAGAACTATATGAGCTTGTTGGCCGTGTAAGCATATAAGGAAGCTGAAATTAAGATTTATATATAACATGGCAGTGTTGTTGATTTGAAAGAATGAATACACCAGTTGCCTCCCTTATGCCCTCCTCTGCCTTAGCATCAGGCAGAATGCCTGGGTCTTATGACTGCAAAGTCTTGATAATATAAAGTGTGGGAATCATTTACTTTCTAGAATTAAAAGGTTGAAAGTCAAGCAGTAGATATCTTTAGCTCTGTCACAGTGCAGGAGACAGACATGAAAGAGATACATGAGAGAGTCTCTGTACTGAATGCTCCTCCCTTTACTATATGATTCCCTTACCTGTAGTTAGCCTAATTAAACTGAATAGGGGACTGTTCTTAATTGGCTCCCTGCTCTATTAAGTAATGCAGATTACACAATTTAAGAAATTTGCATTTCTTGGAATCCAATCCATCCTTTCAATGGTGGGCTTGGATTTTTTTTCTCTTGGTTTTAAATGTTTCTGTGAGAGGCCGAAGCCCCTGAAAGATGTCATACAGACAGATTGGAAAATAAACATTTTCCAGTAATTTCTTTCAATATTTATTTTTTCCCCTCTGTGAAAAGTGTGTTACCAGAAGAATCAAGAATATAAATATCTTGAAATTTCTTCACAACTGAATTTACAGGTCAGATCTGAAGAAGTCAACACATGGAGATTAAAGTCTTTGTTTTCACCATTCTGACATGAAAAAAAAACCAACAAAACCCCACAAAACTTCAGCCAATAGAAAAAGAAAATGAAAAGAAATAACATAGTGAGGACAAGGAGAAATACTGGAAAATGTAGAAAGATTCACAAAAGAAATGTGATTTTAGAAGCTATAATGCATGTTGTAGTTTAACAGTGTCCTTAGTAATCTGCTAACTAGGGGTTCACATACAGTCTTATCCTACTGTTTTCAGATTGTGTGCTTGTGTATGAGTATGAAGAATTTTAATTGCATTGCTAGCACTTACGAGCTGTTTCCAGTGTTTCATAAATAAGGTCCACAAAATGCTATAACTCACATTGTTTCATATATGCAGTATCTTCTTTTTACAACTGAGATACTTTCAGAATCATCTACAAATGTAGGACCCTAAAATAAAGCAATCTGTGAAAGACTGCATTCTCTGTCTTTGCCCTGGTTAGAGATTTGAGTTTTTGTCATTATTTCAATAAGGAAATGTCTTTGAAAAAAACCCCAGTGATTAGGATTAGTTTCCAAGTTTCTTCACTGAGTTAAAAAACTTTGAAGAGATTTCTGAAAGAAAAGCTTTTCGATTTGATAACATCATTACTGTACAATGGTCTTTATTTCATCTGCCATTACCGAGTTCCTAATGGTATAATTCTGAATAGGTAGAGTATCTTAAATCTTCTTTCAATGGAAGGTGAGTAACAAAACACAGATCTTCATGCTGTTCTAAGAAAAAAAGTACTGTGATTGGCAAAAGGAAGACATTTGTTTTTGTTACAGTCAAAAAGATTTTCTTCTGCTAATAAAATTGCCCATTAAATCTACACTTGCATTGTATTATTACAAAAATTGTGTAGAGTCAATTCGGTAACATTGCTCTTACAAAAGAATTTGACAGCATTGAAGCTACTAAGAGCTCATCTGATTTGTCTCTTATGCCAGACATGTAATGCACTCTTGTGTTAAAGAATGGCTTAATAATGCTCGCATTTAAATAGCTTTTCAGGGATTATTAATAAGTTTTAAATATTCTGTATCTTCACAGAAATACATATTCATGTGGAACAAAAGGTGTTTCCGGGCAGAGGAAAGAATATTAACTAATAGGAGAATCTATCTCCAAATGTGTTGTGTGTGTTTAATTAGTCTTTGAAATTTGCAAATACTGTGTGTAGTTTCAAATGAACTCCTAATATTTTTTGCTAAATTGCTTCTTCCTTTCTGAGTCACCCTGGATATCATTGTCCTTAGAATATCCAGGTCAACTTTGGTACCATCTTTGTCTCTTCTGTCCTCCTTCTCTCAAATCCCATCAATCCTCTTCAGAAAATAAACAAACCTAATCCCTTCCTCTCAACAATGAGTGGGAAGACATTCCTCTGCACTTCTATAGACCTCCTTTTTTCATTTATGTGAACTTTCCCTGTCTCTCTAACCCACTCGTATCAATCTGCATAACTGCTCAGTAGTAGAAAAAGCTGCTGGTTTGGATAACATCTTATCCAGTTCTTTGATAATTTTTCCTTCAGTTGCAATTACTCCAGATCATGCAGCCATATATAAAGATGCAAAGGTAGCTTGCCAAGCAAGATATTTGTATTGATATTAATCTCAGTTTGGTAAAATAGTGCTTGCAAAAATTGTAAGTAAATACTTTGAAATTTACAGTTTAGAATGGTCTGTATTCTCTCTTCTTGTGGCTGCTCTTCCTGATGGGGCTCTGAAGAAACTCAGAACGGTGAATCTGAAAGAATCAATTGCCTACTTATTTCTCTCTAAGGCAGACATTACACTGTGTTTACTATTTAGCTGCTACTGTAATGTGTTCAAATTAAAAGTAAACACTTGTTGTGTGGCGTATGTATGGCAAAATTTTCCAGCTAGTACTTTTTTACCCCAGTTCTTACATAATGCTGAGTAACTCTCAGCCATTGAATGACGCAGTAAAAGGATGTATTGGAAAAAAAAAGGACACTATAATGAAGAGGTAAAAAGACCTAACAGCTGAACAGGTGCAGAACTAAAATAAATGCAAAGTGAAAAATCAGGCCCCCAAGGGGCTGTCACAAAAGTGTGCTGAATAACTGATTTTGTAGCCTTTGTGCCATATGAATTATAGACATGATTTGCACCTATACCTTGTCCAATGAACTTGAATATCTTATTATACAGTTTTTCATAATCACAACACAGTAAAAAGCTTTTTCGAGTTTTCACTGTTAGATGATGGAAATTCTACTATTTTCTTTGCTGAAGAATGAATGAGATGCATGTTTGTTTATTGAAAACTAACTAGGCCACAAGTAATCTGGTTTGTAGAGAAGTGCCTGATCATGTTCCGAAACCTTTTTCAATTCTCTAGCTATATAAGAAATAAAGGAGGATTTCTCATTGGTTATGTTCATTTGTTTTTCCAGCACTATTACATTTTAGAATGGACGAGATTCCTTCACTCAAGGAAAAGTGTGGGAAAGATGAAAGGAAGTGTCCATATGATGGAGCAGAAAAGAGTTTATATGTCTACTTTCTGCTGTTCTATAGGAGCCTCTGAGCAGAAAGAACATCTGGTCCAGGCAAACTTCTTAATGGCCTTATCGTCACTCTGGGGGTGCCACCAATTTTCTTGGGGTAACTGATGATTTATGCTGCACAGGAAATGAGAAAAAAATAATTCCCAATCTTTTCCAGTGCCCTTTATACCTAGCCTGTACTATTTTGTCTCCCTCTCATGGTAAAGGGGTACAATATGTGCCTCTTCCAAGCTTTCAATATTTTCCCTTTTCTTGCTGACCACAATCCTCATTATTTGGTGAATGTGTCAGTTGAAATGGGGAAGGATTAGAAGCAGAGATTAGAGGATTTTTCTGTTTATCCAAAGGCCATGAAAGATTAAGGGGTTGCTATTTTTCCCTGTGGGGCTCTACAGATATGGAATGTGGAAAGATGACAAGAAATTTCTGTTTGATTATCCTGATTCATGTCTATCAAAGACACTGCATCTCATTACAGAACTTATATGTATGATCCATCTTTCTATTTTGACTTTTTCCTGAAGATATTAACTACAATACCACTATTTTTTTACCTTCAGACAAGATCTTTGTTTGCATATGTCTCCTTCTTGCACTAGACATGACTACTTTTAGAACAGCACGTGAAACTCTAAATGATCAGAGATCTCTCCTCTTATTGCTCCTTACTTTCTTTTTCATTTGCCTTGTAATACCCTGTCATTCTCTTACTTTCTGCAATTTCTTCCTTGCTTTCTCACCCTCATCACAGCATCTATTCCACTGACGTAACCAGGAAGGACCGTTCACCCATTAACTTTCTTTCTGGATCCTTCTCATGCCCATCCTCAGGCATTCCACTGTATTTTCTGTTGTTGAGGTCTTTTGCTCCCTCTTAGATGAATCAGGACCTCTAGTTTGCCTTCATCCATAGATGTTCAATTGCTTTTGTCAAATTTGGTCATACATTTCTTTGTGAAACGAAGCCCTTTGGGGATCTTACTAGTACATCCATTTGTCTCTCCTCTTTCTCAGGTATGTCTTGTGAAGCAATCTTATCTTCCCTACTCCCTGCCAATGCCTTCTAAGAAAACTCAGTTTTCTTTATATCTACTTCTTAGATGGTTTTGTCTGTTTAAATAACTGAAACTATTTTCTTTATGATGTTAACTCAAGAATTCAGACAGCAAAGACCATGAGGTAAAAGGGAAGAAAAGCTCCACCAAGAAATGCTAGCATCTCATTACATGCAGATCTTGTTCAAAAAAACCCAACCAAACCCCATGAAAACATGACTGTTTGAAAAAACAGATTTTCAAAATAATTTTAATCAAAAATTGTTAAAAGCAATTTTAATGTCACATTTTTGCAGCCATATTTTCTTGATTTTGAAAGTTCTGGGAAAATAGTGAAGAATAAATGCTTTTTAAAAGACAGTATAATGCTAGTTACTGAACATTACCACATTTCATGGCAAAACTGTGGGGAAGTCTAAAACCAGCATTTTTAATTATTAGAAAGATTTTTGCTTTAAAGAATGTTTGGAAGTGCTAATGTTTCTTTGTGAAATACCTCTGTTTAGAGAAGCAATATTATTGAGAAATCAAAAGGAAAAAAAAATTACAAAATTAGAATAATCCAGTTAGCAGAGATTACTTTATCATTTTGTCATTTGGCTTGCTGTGTGTCCTGATATGATTTTGATAACCAGTACATTTTGATTACTCTTGCAGTACGCAAAATGCAAATCATCACTGGATCAAAGTCTCAGGTGATATCAGAACAAAACATCTGAGGGCAATGGGACTTTCAGATGCTCAGCACTTTTACATATTGGGCACATGCCCTAGGCTTCTAATTTTGAAATCTTGTCTCTACAAAAAGAACACTCAATTTTCTAATTTTTATGTTCAAAATCAAGCAGGAGACAGACAGTAAAAGGAGCTTAATGTTCTCTGTGACAAATCCTTTTCCAGCTAAATTTCGCTCTAGCACGTATAAATAAACTGCTTTTCTTTGCTGTTACTTTTATCCTTCATATCAAGATGTGCACTGCTGGAAAACAGTTAAGCAGTCAAGACGACAATTAACTAAAGGAAAACACATTTATTTCTATATATACTAATGACGTAGATTATTTAACATACTTTGCTGCACTATTGTGTGGTAGAAAAAGTGATATGGTTTTGAAATTGATGAAATGTCATAATTTAGACATTCTTTAAGGAAATACTTCCAATAGCAACAACCATCTTTCAGCAGATGTCTGAAGAAGTTAGCTTGTAACAAGGAAACACAAAGACAGAGAAACAGGTTTCCAAATATTTTAAGAGAGGACTTTCTTTTAAGAAACTATCCTTCTTGCTCTAGAAGGTTAGTAGTTTTTCTGTTACAAACAGCAGCAGGATTTTCCTTACATATTTTGACCTGATTCTTTTTTCTGTTATTTAAATATGTGTCAACAAAGCTTCTACATTTCCAGATGAGATACTACAAAGCTGCACTCCACCACATTTGCCAATGAAATAGAGTTAGGTAAATTTAAAAACAAAACAAAACACAGAGAAAAACCCACAACTTCCGTGTTTTCCCTCACACACTCTTTTCCAAGATTGCTAAGAACTAACCAAATCTCATTTATTAATTTTTACTGTCTATGAAATTGTTGGTAAGTGGGAATTGTGTTGTCTCTTTTTACACTGTAGCATTGGAGGACAGGAAATTATTGCTTTTTGTTAACTCTTTATTCTGTAATTGGCAAAATGAAAAGCACAGTTTGATAACATGGCTCCCTATTTGTCTGAGCTATCTGGAAAATGAATGGACTAGTAATGAAGCATAATCTGACAGATGATGGCAGGAGGTAGGACTAGGGAAGCTGATTCTTAGCATTAAAACCCTGTACAATCCTGCCTCAATAACAGAGTAATTAATCAACTGGGCCTAATATATAATCTGATTAAATCCTTCATTGCTAAAATGGTATAAAACAAACCTCAAAACTCAGTCTGAGTGAGCAGAAAAAGATTTAGAGAGCCTAAGCATTCCAGGAGCTGCCACCCAAATCTTGCACCAGAAACAGTAATTTTTTCTTTAAGTTACATGAAAATTAGAACTTCCTCATACTTCATAAGTTTCAGATTTGCCTTAAATTTGCAGAGGAGTAGAAAACAGATAGGATTCTGAGATTGGTGTTTGTTTCCAGTGGTCAAATTGTTGCAGCTTAGATAAAGAATGTCTGAATTTTAAATGTTGTCTGATCATCAGATGTTGGAGCTATGAAAGGGCAAGGGTACAATTCAGAAAAGTGTATTCTTAAACGGCTTGATATTGTTTCCTGAAATCACATTGCATCCTGTATTAGAGCACAGAGACACATTTTATTCTTCCATCTTAGCAGTGTTACAAGTACTGTGTCAAACTGCTGAGTACAGCAAAATGTGTGGGCCTGCATAATATGAACCCCATGACAAAATGAGTTGGGATTAGCAATTTCCATTACTGCTTAGCATTGGAAAATCTCAGCTACCAGTGCCCAAGGTATAATTCCACTTCATAATGTCGGCAGGTAATGCATAAATTAACCAGCAACTCACAACAGGGCATGTGCTACTGACTAATGTAAGATGAATATTAGTCTGTTGCAATTTGGGTTCACACGTAAATTCAGGTGCTTAGCTGAAAAATCTCAACGTCTTTATTCTGCAAAACTAGCTTAAATTCTTCCCCCCACCCGCTCTTTTTTTTTTTTAATAAAGCTTTCTTTTTATATCTCTAGCAAAGGAATGCAAAAATAAGTGATGAGGGAGGAAGAAAAGTCAATTTAACTTTTATGAACTTCCAAACTTTGTGCTTTTGTAGCTCTTCTGTGAAGTCTTACAGAGCTCTCGTTATTTGCACACACTGTTACAGCCATTTCTTTTAGCAGGCAGCTACATGAGATAAAACATGGGAGCCAGATTCTGGTTTTACCACACAATCTCACTAAAAACAAGGGAGTTAGAATCTGCACAGCCTGTAGATCTCGATAATAGTGATGCTCTCACATTGAGGATGTGCTAACTATGTCTCACTGGATATGGTATGCTCCTAAGCACTGGATCAACTTAGCCTTGAAGTTTAGTGATTCTAAACTCAGTGTAAAAGTCAAAGTTGTTTTAGCACTGTTAATTTTCCTTATGCTATATTATGGGTTGAATCTTATTCCACCTAAAACCAGGCTGACTGGACAAAAAAAAAAGGTGTGAGGGACAGGGAAGGGGGGAAGGAATGAAGTGTGAGGATAGTGCACCCGGCAGGGAAAAGTAAGACTGCGTGTAAATATGAAGGAGCCTTAGAAGAAAGCTGCAAAGAGAAAATTAGCCCTCTCAATTTCATTAGGTCTCCCAGTTCTCTGAGGACAAACATAATATCAGCATAGTAAGTGCTGAAGCCTAAATTGCAAGAGATGGCAGTGCTGCAGCCCATGTTCTGACTTCCAGTGTGGCAGTAAATTCTTGTTACCTCTTCCTAACTTCTGCTAATGCAGGTTTGCCAAAAATCTGAGCACAAATCTATGATTCCATTTTTGCTTCACCCTCCTATTAAGTAGTGATGTTTCTGCAAATTGTGATGATTTTTTACTTCAGCTTCGAACCTGTCCAACTCAAAATCATGAACATCTGTAGAACAACAGTGTTCCTAGTGATTTTTAACAAAGTAGCTGCATACATAACAAAGATTTAGATTCCGTGTCACTTTATGTGATGGCATTAGCTCTGAAAGGCCAGTCAGCCTACTGGCAGTGATGAAATGTAATCTTGACACTAAAAGCAGCATGATTTTTATTTATTACAGTAAGTCAGGGACACTGTCTTCAGTCCTGTCTCTTTTTCTCCGTCTGAATTCCCTGTTCCTTGCTGTACTGGATCCATTGTCAGGTCCAGGCTACTGCTAACTATGTTGGGCTGATCTTCAATAGGATGGTAAAGTGCACTTTAAAAGCACTTTAAATGCACATTGCATTGAACAGTTATGCAAAGCAACCACTCATATGGAAGAATCTCACACATGGAGAAGACACTCAGATGCATGCTACTTCTTGGATGTATGCCATACATCAATCAAATAGAAGTGACGCTTTAGAATTAATATTACAGGGTTTATTTCTAGTGATCAGCAAGCAGCATTGTTCAACAACAGAAATGGACAAGTAATTAGTTTAACGTGCCCAGGAGTCCAATATTTTTTAAACTTAAAAAAATGTGATATGAACTGTTTCCTATTATTTCAATTACAGTATGCTAATGTTCATAGCCACATCTAAACTACATAAAATATTTAATACACAAAACAGACACTAACTTACAAAAAGCTGCACTGGTTACCAATCTTACTTTTCTTTCCAAATCCTGATATCACAACTGACAGTGAACATATATTTAGAAAACTGATGATTGGAAGAGAGTGTTCTTGGGTCCTACACTTCAAGCAATAATTGCTCTCTTCTATTTTCCCAACTGAGGGAGAAGGAAAGATTAGTTTACTTAGCAGGAGATTCCACTGGCTGTTTTTGAAGTCTCTCAGTCTTTAATATAGGAAAAAACCTTAACTGACATGTTTAATGCCACTATAACTAGACATAAATAAGTGGCTAAGGGAAAGGTCATTATGGATACTTTTTTTTTTTTTCTAAATGGTCAGTTGTTACTCAGTACCTAGGAAAAGTTTCCAACGGTGTCAGCAAGACTTTCACATGGACAAGGGCATAAAAACTCTTAAGATTTTCACTGAAGCTGATTCAGTGCTCCTGCCTTATCCATGACTGGTAAGGTAAGGAGAATTCTGGAGACAATTCCTTAATGGGTTCTGTGTGCAGTTGTTATACAGTGTCAAAATACACGCTAACCCTTCTGAGAACTTAGGAGGATTTCTCGTCTTCTCTAGAGATGTGCTATAGGTGTAGCATTTATAGGGCAAGTACCTTGTAGATAATCAGCAGGAGATATTTACAAGATCGCATTCCATAAGAACGTGGTGGTAGACATGTTCTTAACGGTCAGATTCTACTCTCCTTTAAGCTATTAAAACCAAACAGTGGTCAGGTATTCAAAGGAAGAAAATGATTTGGAAAAAGTAAGAAATTACATTAAAAATCTCATGAAAACCCTTATTTGCATTAAAAGTCACATTGTTATTAGCATATTCACAGTATTCACTATTTATATTATGCTATATTTTCCTTATGTTCCCCTATATTATGGAGAAGTTGAATTGTGCCAAGGACTTTTGCTTGTATTTCAGTGTTTATGTAAACAAATGTTTCTGTTCTACTTAGCATTACATGAAGGGCTACTAATCAAATATGACCTTATACACTGGGTTTCTGAACATAATATTTCTTATCCATTTTCACTGTGTATATGCACTATACAACTGATGTCAGAATGGCAGGTAACAAGGGATCAAGTGTATTATTTGTCCTTAGAAGACTGGAAAACTTCTGTGTCGCTGTATATTGGTTTCTGCTTACATAAATGAAAAGCTGTAACTACACTCAAGTCTAATGCTGATGTTGTCAGCTGCCTTATGGGGCCAGCTTTCCCTCCTTGTTTTCCTGTTATCTATTACAAATTTTATAACATCACAGAAACTAGAATTTGGAGGTTTTTAGTTAGATTTGTTTATTTGTTTGTTTGCATCTCTTCAGGTACTGACTGATGTACTATTTTCTTAGGTTTCCCATTTAAAAAAAAAAAAAAAAAAAGCTGGCCAGTCATGGGAAGTAAAAACCCAAACACTGAGAGATTAATGGTCTGATAACCTGTGCCTGCAGAGTAGTAATGACAGGACCCATACTGAAATGGAAGAAAGCCAAAAGTCTGGACGAGGCACTCAATTTAGAAATATTGGATACAAGCATAACATTTTAGGTAGTGAAAAGCTGTCTTGCTCTATTTTTAAGCTGAGTTTTTCACGTTATTTCTATTTTGTTTCTTGCCCTAAAGAGTTCAGTTTGATCATTTAAATCAAGTTATCTATTAAAAAAAAGGCATATAATCAATTAAACTTATCAATTTCTTTTGCTTTTTTTTTTCCCCCCATATAGTCCCATTTGTGACACAGGTACACAGAGACGCAAGCTACTGTTTTATGTAGCCTACAGAGTTAATCAACAGGATTCTATGACTCCCACACACAGACACATAATATGAAACAGAAATGCTATGCTCTTTCAGTGTGAAAAGATGTAGTGTTAAAAGAAAGAATCTCTTGCTATCTTCACAATGCACACTCTATATTCACCGTAATCTATCATGGGTCATCTCTAACACAGTCTTTGAACACTGCTTCAAACAATTTTTTTTTTGGACAGTCACAAGGTCTCTGTGAGAAGGGAATGTTTATATATATCCCTGTCCATGTACACTGTCACACACACACAAACATGTGTGTGTGAGAGAGAGCAGGATTATACGTATATATGTATACATCTTTCTCCCAATGACTGCAAGGAAAGCTTTAATTCCCACTACATAATGGTCCATTTGCCTCGAGTGTTTCAGAATGGTTCAATAATCACTAGCCATGTGTGCAGTTTGTTGAATTATTTAAGCTTATTTCCAGGGGGAAAAAGACAGGGAGGAAGGCAACTGATTCAATGCAAATGAAAAGCTTTTGAAGCTCCCTATGGTGAAGATGTGATTACAGTCAGACAGTTAATAACCTAGACTTAGAAAAATCTGAAGGTTTTAAAACTGTCTGGCCAGTCAGTAAATGAGGTTTTTCCACACTATCGACCAACTGCCATGCATTGTAATGGTTTCAGATTTGTTTGGAGTGTGAGTGGACCCACAAACGAGGAAAGGACCCCCCTGCTTCATGATTAAGAAGAGCAGTTGGTAAATCTCAAGGGTTTTCTTCTGGATTTCAGCTCGAGCCTTCAGCCTTCAATTGCATACTTTCTTCTAAAATCTTCAGAGATTATTAAAGCTGTCCGGCTCTAGGCTTTTGTAGGAAGAAGTTGGTTTATGCCATGCTTTCTCTCCAGGGCTGACAGGACCCTTTCCCCTTCTCTCGCTATCCCCAAAGCTCCAAACCAGTTATTCCTTGGTACAGACAAGTCCTCTTGCCTAATACCTTATACATTTGATATCTTTGAGTAAATGACAGTGGAGGGAAAAAAAAAAAAAGCAGTAATCCACACATGGTTCTAAAGCTAAATGAATGTAAACAGCTTTGAAGTGTTCACAGTCCCTCAACAACAATAAAAGATGTGTCTATAATCTACGTATGCTACACAGCAGCTAGCTTAAAGCTGTTTCAGAGAGATGCTGTTAGCCAGGCACAAAGAACTGCCCCTATTTATGGGCATCCCAGTGAAATTAAGCCACTGTAGACTGAATCTCATCTCCAATGAGCTCCATTATAAATCATCTGTCTTGATCATCTTGTCCAGTGTGCAGCCGCATGGAAAGGCATAAACACTTGCCATCTGTGCAAAATGGTAGGAAGTTCAAAATACTGTCCATCCTTATGCTTCCTCCCATGCAAGGAGCACCTCACTGGTCTGTGCTGCGGAGGACACTGAGGATGTGCTATCATGGAAAGGGAGGGGACAAGGGGGAGGGCATTTACTTTGACAAAGGCACTGTGTCCACAGGAGCCTGACCAGTGTATACTCTTATGCCATGCATGTAGCCCAGGGCTGAAGCAGCCATAGGCATCTCTAAATTATGTGCCAGACAGTTGACAGCCAAGAAAACATGAGCAATATCAACTGACGGATGTACCTGCAGGGAATGCTTTCCACATCCTGCCCTCCAGAACCGGCCCTCAGGGACATCGACCTTTGTAGTACTCCCTCAGTGACAAATTGGATGCTGATATCCTTGCACTTCTTGCTTCCGTTTTCCCTAAAAGCCAGCTGAGAGGCACCCGGTCCCCTGAGAGGTGACTGCAGGCATGGTGCTGTGGTTCTGTCTCCCCAACAATTGGGTGTGCTGTTTCTCTATGTCATGGATGACAAGGAACCTGCAATTTTCTTTTAATAACTTTCTCCTTTTATTCCCCAGTCTTGGCCATATTTTCCAGCCATGTTCACTGCCTTAAAACCCAGTTAGCCACATCTATTGTGCATGTCAATTGACAAATTGTTGTCATTGATGTTCAAAATTAAGGGTAACATTTTTTGAGTTAGAGACCAGCTTCTCCTTGTTCTTTTGTTTAGCCTCCCTCTGAACATAGATGTTGCCTAAAAGCAGAAAAACAGTGTTGAAATAAAGAATCTGAAGGTATACCTGAATTACATCTCATTCTTTCCAAATACTTTCTTTTCACTTTTTTTCCCTTCTGTGTAAAGTCTAGCTCTGCCTCTTTTGGTTCCTCTGATTTCCTCACCCTTTTGCTGTTAGGCAGCTTATCTTTATATTTTTCCCATGGCACAAGTAAAACTTCAGACGAAGTCTGAGCTCTTATCAATCTCACGTGACTAATAGTTCTGTTCACAAGGGACCTTCATCTAGTTTCCAAATACGCGGCTAATAATTTTTTTCTGGCTAGGTTTTCTAATACAACATACCCATCTTTCACTATTTGTGTTTGAAATGGACCAGTCAGGATGGGATTCATCAATTTAATCAACTGGAATTTTGAGGGAAAAAGTTGTGTCTATTAATAAAATTAGAATCAGACTTGGATCTTCTCAAGGAATATTTTCAAGTGCCAAAGGATCCGTGTATGTGAATCACCCTCTGTGTCACTTTTCAGAGTGAGATAACTTTGCATGACACAACATGACATTAGACCACTTCATCTCCTAAGGTTTAAAAAGAGAATTATGAGAAAGGAGAGAAGTTTTCTATTTCTGAAACTTTCAGGAAGGAGAAATATGCATCTTTAAGTGAATGGATGATGGTTAGAGGACATTACATATCAAAGTATTCATGTGATTACTTTATAGAGCTGTTTCTGCAAATTGGATATGAAAAGGTAAAATATCCATGTATAACAGCCTCTATTACGTGTTGACATTAAAAATGTATGATAAAGCGCACAACTGGAAAACCTGTCATGTTGTAACTACCGGAAGAGGTTCATATTGTTTTCCATTGAGTCTTAGAGGTCTTTTATATGGCAGATACTCAGCAGTGAACTTCCTCCTGTCAGCTTCAAGTGGGTTAACAGCAAAAGAGAAAACAAAAGCCACAGCCTTAGGACAACACATATTGGTGTCAATGCTGGCAAACATGGATGACCAGAGGCTTGCACTTCTCTTTTGAAAGTCACGTGCTGAACCTTTCAGGTATCAAATATTAATGTGCAGAAGGGTGATCAAAACAAAAATGGTGCTATTCCTGGTGAACAAATAGTGGAGGTAATGTGGAAATGGTGTTACTTCAGGCTTTACAGAAAGCAGAGACAGCATAAACTGGAGAAATGGGACCAACTAAAAAAAGCAAGCTTGAATTCCAGACAGACCGCTATTTAACTGGCAAATCACTTTATCTTTTTTTCCTCATTAAGCTGAGTTTTCAAAACTCCCATGTTTACTGAATTGTTTCAGCATTTTTTTTAAATTCTGTAAAGTACTGTAAAATAAAATGCCACTTATATTTAAAATAACTCAGCACTAAGTCCATAAGCTTGTGATGAATGTTGCATGCTTTATGAAGTGCTGTGTCTAAAAAGCTGTGCAAACTCTGTAATTATCTGTGATACAGCATTGCTAGTTTCATAGGCTGTACTTGCGGTGGGAACCTAGCTACTTATATTAAGACAGTTAATAAATTCCAACATGCAAATTTCCCTGTGCAGCAGCTTGTGAAAAAAGTACTGTTGATGTAGAAAGAGTTAAATTTTATTTCTATTGCTCATGTTCTTTTGTGTTCCATAAGAACTGTATTTCTTTATTTCTGATTTATTTATCTTATGGCGAGACTTCCAAAATCTTATGTGTAGGATAAATCATAGGGTTAGACTATTTTAGTAGCATTTTAACACTAACAGTAGTGGAATAGCTACAGTTGTCTTTACATTAAAGACAATGTAAAACTAATCAATAAAAAACCCTAAACCCAGCAATGTGCAAGAATATGTATCTTTGACTGAAACCACTTGGGGCTAATGACAATCTAAACCTTTGGCTACTTGCTGTATTTATCTTGGATAGTACCTAGTTAGGATTTTGGGGGGTTTTGTTTGTTTGGGGTTTTGGGGTTTGATTGTTGTTGGTTTTTATTGTTTATTGTTTATTGTGTTATTATTATTATTATTAGTAGTAGTAGTAGTAGCATTGTTGTTGTTATTGTTGTTATTATTATTATTATCATCATCATCATCTCTCACTTCTGAAATCTTAATTGGATTCCAGTTTAATTCTGAGTGTGAAATTAATTATATTTCCAGTGTTTAGGTCTGAACATCAATTTTTGACACTGCTATTTTTCACTACCTAGGCACACAGGAAGCTTGTGATGGAGATAAAGCAAATGATCAGAAGACTATTTTTTCCAAAGCAACGATAACAAACAAAACAAAATGAACCAAAACAAATCAAAACAAAACAAAAAAGATTTTTTTCTTCAGGTGAGAAAAAAAATCTGAATTTTGCTTTCACAGAGAAATAAACCAGATGTGTTTTGAACTGAATCAAAACATTAGTGTTTGAATAGAGACAAGGTGAAGGGATTCAGCCAGAGAAGTAATCAAGTCTGCCTGATGAATAAAGCAAACAACCTCCAGATCTCAAAGTTGCTGTCGAATGCAGAATTGTTATTTCAAGTTGTGCATTAAGAAAAATAATCTTTTAAGCAGGACAAAAACATGAGTGATTCCTAGATTTCAAGATTTGATGGCATATCTTTGCAGACTTCTGTGCTTCATTAAAAAAAAAAAAAAAAAAGAAGAGAAAAAAAAAGGAATAAGCATATTATATTTTTTAGGAACTATTTTCCTAGCAGGCATAGCTCCCTACACTGCATTAAAAACCCTGGTTGTTGCCTCGTAGAGAAAGGAAGAAGCAAGTCTGCAAACCGACAAGGGATTCCAAAGGATTTTTATATTAGCCCGTAATTAAATAATAGTTCGTGTTGCCTTCTTCCACTGGGAATTACATCCTTTTCACCTCTCCTCTGCTAAAGCAGAGACATCCATTACGATGAGTAGCTACAACACTTGTCAGATCCAATCAGCTCCAAACGACTGAAGACCAACTGACGTGCGCTCTCTTAAAGCATGGTTTCTTCTCCCCCAAAAGCCCACTGTCCTTTCACGTGCATGTAACAGTCAGAAGAGATCACATCACACAATGAAGAAAAACAGAAGCATATGGTACTAAGGGGCCTCTGCAGGAGATGGCTAAAATGCCAAGGCTCGCACATAAACAAAATGTATGCAAAAATATGTGTTCATATAGAATGCCAGATACAAGCAGATGACAAAAACAGCACAAGAAGGCAAATTTTTGCCACCCTTACAGTTACCTTAGGGTATTTTTTCTTCTTTTTTTTTTTTTGGTTGTCTAAAGTGGTGCATAAAACCCAGCAATCACAGGCACTTAACTATGTATAAGCAATTGCAAAGTTCACTTTTCCAGTATAACATCAAGCTGCGTATTCTTCACACCACATTTTGCTCCTGCCTATAGTAAGTTTCAACATGACAACTGAATTGTGAACTCTATGTGACTACACCGGCAGATTTCTCTTCCTCATCCCATTGCTATTAAATAGTGTATGTAAAAGCAGGGACAGAAATTCACTGTATATTCTTAACTAGCATGTAATTCCCTCTCTCTCTTTCTCTCTCAGGAGACACATCGCTTATTGCTTCTTCTAACCCAGAGAACAGCATTTTCTGAACTAAGCAACCTATTAGGTGTTTTACAAAGAAAATTAATGTGCTGAAGACTCTTCCCTCTCCCCCTTAATTCCATATGAGTAAGGTACTTTTGCTGCAATAACTCTGCATTAAGGAACAACATGAACAAAAATATGCTTCTTTTATCATGTTACTATAAACTGAGGCAGCAGCTGTTTCAAGAACACTGTGAATTGTATCAACTGATAGTTACACAGCTTGATTTGTAAGCCATAAATTGACTAGAAGCTTTAAAATTATATTTGTTGGAGAAGAAAACATTTATTTTGGTTTGTAATTCTATCACAAAGCATGTTTAAAGGAAATAGGGAATTTATGAAGACAAGATTCACCAACAGAGATGCTCTTTGATCCATAAAATATATCTGAAAACATTTTTAGTGCCTATGTTAGATGATGCCATTGTTTAATTCCTTTCTGAAGCCACAGAAATGACCAAATGGATTATGCAGGAGAGGTGTTAATTTCAGCAGAATCTGTGGTTTTCCTCATCTTAATGTATGAATCTTCACATCTGAAATCAATAGTTTTGAAAGCAAAACAAAAATCCTACTGAACAAGAGCTGAGGAGGACCTTGATTCACTTACTACCCTGTACTGCAAGATTTTATGGGACATTGTCTCTCTGAGCATCACAGATATGCACTCAGTCTTTTGTAGCAATGATCACTTCTCTGATTCAGGATGTTAAAAAAATGACTGCACTTTTAAGAGCCATCTGTGTTGATTTGCACAAATTAAATTTCTTCCATTTAAAAAATGGTGCAGATACGAACGCATTTTTAAAATGGGTTGAGACATCAATTGATTTTAATTTCAAGAAGATTCCTTGCCTTGCAAAGATGCATTGTATTTGTACATTGTGTTCTAATCTGGACTTTCATCAAAACATTCCAATAGAACCAGACTGTTAAAAAGCAGCTGTCCCAATGTCACAAGTTATGCTGTGAAAACATTATTTTAAAAAAAGAATTACTAACTTGAATTCAGAATATTCTGCATGCATTTATCAGTTTGCTAAATTCATTTTGTTACAATATACACTAGTAAATGAGGCAATTTTTTTAAAGAAACAAATAAAGCTGTAGAAGTATAATGAAAAAATGTGAGATTTGGATGAATCTTCAATTCAAGTTGTCATTCATCTCTGAAACTCTGTGACATATATGTAAGAGATGGATTTCAAATAGGGCAGGTATTTTTTGCTTCATCTGACAGGCAGTGATATACTAGGGTTAGACTTCTTCATACAGAGGTTTATTTCCTATTTTCTGTAAACATGGCATTTTGACAGAATTTATAATTATGTTCTCATTATTTCCCTGTGTTTATTCTCCTTTTTTAATTTTCCAAAAGGAAATGGGATGCTCCTGAATGCAATTACTAAGCAAGCTCAGAAATGTCATCCATACTGTAGAGATGATATTGTTAAAGATAATGAAATCCAGAAACGTAGTAAAACATCTTTTCTAAGGAACCTTTTCTTCAAGGCCCACAAAGTATGGGTGAGGAAAAAACCTGGAAAAAAAGAAATCAGTAGTTTCTAGTATGAAACTACAATACTAATGGAAATATCTGCAAAGGATCACTGGGTTAGCCCTGTATTTCTCTTAATAGTGCAAATTAAACTTAACTTTTTTAGTCAGGTGCTTTCTTTTTCCTTTAACATTTGAAACAAAAATAAGAAATATTCTCTTTTAATTAGGAAAATCTATCACTAATCCTACGAATAGAAGAAAAATGCAGATGGAATGTGCCAAAATGGCTTTTATTTTATGTTTGGTAAGGAAAAAATAATCTAAAATCCTTGAAGTGGCTTCGGTGATTAACCCATGTCTCAATTCATCTGGCCACCCTTTTTGCCTGATGGATAGGTTAGTCAACAGCGTAGGAAGCACCTCTTGCCACTGGCACCTCTTGATGTTACTGCTGCTACCTTCTATCCTGCTCCAAGTTATCCTATGTATTGTTTTCTCGGCTTCTAGGCTTTCTAGTCTACTTTTGAAGTGGTTATGTAAATCTGTGTAGCAAAATTAGAAGTTGCATATATAAAGTGGAAACTGGCACTTTGCATGACAAAAGTATTTTTATCACACCGTTAATGTCAAGCATTGATGGTATAAAATGCGGTTGATTCACACCAGAACTTTTCTCTGGTGAAGCATGCAGCTTTTAAAATTACTCTTTCTAAGGATTACTATGACAAGTTGTGGGTTTTGGTTTTTTTCAGTACAAGAAGTAGGTGTGCTTTTTAGGAATGGTGACTCCTATTTAAAAAGAACAAAACAAAACCAAACAAAACAAAAAAACCCCAAACCCACAACCAAACAAAAAAACCACAACCAAATCAAAACAAACCCAAACAAAACCTCCAACCAAAAAAAAGCCCAACAAAATAAAACAACAAAAAAAGAGAAAAAAAACCCAGCAAACATCTTTCCTGGTGACATCAGGCTTATGGCATCTCCAAATGAAATCTGTTTTTCTGTTTTCCTTACAACCTGGGGAACTGGAAAGCATTGTAAATATTTTTTAAATCTTACTAACTAGACCCCTAGCAAGTGATTCTAAGATTCTAAGATCAAGCTAAATACAAGTGACAGAAAGTTGTGGCATGCAGATCATGAGGCCTCATATTATAGCTTTGCTATCATGCAAACAATAAGATCATGGGTGCAGTTTTTAGCAGCTTTAAATTCTTTTTTTTTTGTTATTTTGCTTTACTGAGAGTAACATTGAAAATATCCTCGCTTTATGCACAAAATCCTATGTAGCAAAATAGAATGTGCAAAGCAGAAACATTAAAAATGTTACCGTTATAGGTATGGACTAAAACTTCTTTAACCTTTAAAATCCACCCAAAGCAAAATTCTATATTATGGATGATCAAAGATTAAGGAAATATAATCAATGTATGAGACATAATATTTATATTTGTGGTTAATAAAATCTAATCAGAGAGGGACAGGCAAGGCATGTGTTACAAGTAACAGGACTGCTGCAAGGACTCAGCTAGTAAGTCAAAAGGGAAGCCGAAATAAAACCATGTTTTGAGTTTAGGCTACCACATAATAATGTCTTGGGTTCTCCAAAATAAAAAAATCTGATATTAGTATGAAAGTCTTCATTTGTAGTGTGCAAATAGTGACTTTTTTCTCTTTCCAACATGTGCAAGTATTCCAGATTTGCACTTCCCAAAATGTGCTCCCTAATGTCTGAATACGGAAGTAAGTTACAGCTGCTAGAAATCAATTAAACGCTTGTGTAATGTTGATGTACTCATGAAAAAATGTTTCAGTACAGGTCCTAAAAGTTTAGTGTGATTTTGAGTTGAGCTTCACATCCCCCTCCCCCAATTTAAATGACATAGCATGTACAATTCAGTATGAAACATTTTCTAGATATTCATAATCTTAGTTATTATAGTTCTGTTCAGATAGGAAACTTCATTTTTCAAAACAAATTTATGTGTTTACTAGGTCTTATTTTTGTTTTTCTAGTTCCAACCCTAATTCATAAGTCTATCAGAATCTAGGCACTGGTTTTGGAATCTATGTCATTTCAAGGTATGTGTCTCACTGAGTCAGACTGACTAGAATAATATACTCTGATCTTATTGCAAGTCAGAAAATGCTAACAAATAAAAGTAAATGTGTAGTATTGCAAATAAATGCCACAGTTCTGGAGGGTTTTGAAACCAGTGAAATGTGATTAGCGGTACTTTCTTGTAACTACTAAATTTGGGTTCACATTTACTAACAACGAAGGATGCTTTTATAATTTTCAGACTGAAGAACTACTAAAGAAACAACCTAAAATTTAAAATAATGTAGGATAAATTTATGCTGGTGTATTGTTTCATTTATTTACACGGTGTATATATAATTTAGTTGTTTTACTTCAAATTCAGCTAAAGTGATCCAATATTCAAACTGAAATAAGTTGACAAAATATTGATGTTCTAAGATGCTAAAACTTAGGACTAATTTTAATCTTACCACTGTAAGATGTGGATCAAGATTTAGCAGCTGCTAAACTGGATGCAGACTGACATCTTAGCATGACAGTAACAAAATAATTGCAGTGAGAATTCTTTGTTTCACTACTAGCTGGCAACAAAACTCTATTAAATTACCATATAACATTATATTCTATTGTGTAAATCATGTGTGATATATATCTGAAAGTTGCCCAGCATGAAGGCGATTACATTTAAATATCAAATAGTCTAAACTCACATCGTCTATTTATATATTTATAAGGCCTTGTCTATAAGAGAAAGAGTGTGGAAAGGGAATACAGAATAGCTATTTCTCAGTAGGTGTTCAATCCAGCTGTTGTACAGGGGCTTTTATTCTGAAATAAGAGTGCTTTTTCTTGTCCATTTGATAGTGGATTAAGCTGACCACACAAAGACGTTTTCATTGTGGACTCTACCTGGAGTCCAAGCACAATAATTAGAGTCATAACTTACTGTACCTCACAACAGTTCCCACCTAAAGGCAGGCTTTATTGTTAAGACATAGACCTAGAAGGCTGCACCTCCTTAACAGTCTCTTTAGCCTGTGTCAGCCTGGTTGTTCTCTGATGACAGTTTCACAGTGGTACCCATCTGAAAAGTGTTGGCTGTCCTCATCCCAGACCCACAAAGTACTTTAGACATACGCTGCTTCACTTTGCCAGGTTCAGACCATGGCTCTCAGGATCTCAGAGGGTCGAGTTCTCACAGACATGCATATGATCAACACGTCTCACTTCCACTGTGTACAATGGCAGTGATATTTCATATTTTAAAAATTTGTAGATACACTTTTAAAAAAATGGAAAAAAATAAAAGGATGATTAGTGATAAATATGCATCTAATGGGTTAAAAATGCTTGTAACTGTGTGTGCAGGGGGGTTAAGTATGTACAAAATAAAGAGTGGTGGGTTCTAATTAATTATGTACAGGTATTGTAGCTTCACACCCTCTTTTCACTTGACAGGTAAATGGCTGAAGACAGAAGACTTATTATAGATTTTACATCCAGCCCACGAGGATTTGGACTGATTCCACAGAGCAGGTTCAGGTCAGCTAAGTCCTTTCCTTCAAAGCATCATGGGTGTCTCTGAGCATCATTGCAAGCTTGTTCTGGCAGTAAGCCAGGCTTCAAAAGCCTTTCACTGTGCAGTCACTGACTCACTAATGGGCAACTGCAGACTTTCTGATTTTCCTTTCGTTTCATGTGTTCATTTGACATAAATTTAATTAAACCAAATCTGGTGTTAAAGCAAGAAGAGATAAAAGTGATATGTCGCAAATTAAAGAACTGTGAATGATACAGGAAACATGACTTTTTTTCTATTTCTGTAAAATATTGTCAATTTTAGTAAGCTCACTACTTAAGGTCTGCAAAAACTGTACAGATATGCATTATTAAGAATAATGTGCATCCAGGGTTAGATGAAGGTCTCAGCCCTATATTCTCTGTAGTAAAACCTTTCAGAGAATTCTTATACTTTCTTTCATACCCACACTTCAGGTAGTCACCTCTTCACAGGATATGAGACAAGTTTGCCCTTCTGCCAGCTACATATCCATAGTTGTTAGACAGCTCAAAAGCATACAACAGCAGAAACATGAAAAGATCACATATTAAATATAAAAAATCATCATTTTTCAAAGGTCTCTTCTGGTTTTTACTTAAGGCTAAGGAGGTGATAGTGAAAATGAAAAAGATCATGCTGTTAAAAAGGTTTCATTTAATTGCTTTGAATGTTGCTTTAGGAAACATCGAACTTTCTTCTTGTTCTTTTTAAAAGTCTTTTTTTAAAATTAAAAGAAAATTCAGACTGGAAATATACTAATGTGAACTGAAAGGGTATTTGCAAGCTGCCCAGAGATGTGCTGAACCAATCATATTCAATGGGGTTCCAGTACTGTCATTTCATAAGAACTATATATAAGTTCCTAGCACTGAAAGCATTAGCACCGCAGGAAGGACAAGAACAGTGGGAGGATCTAATGACCAATGAGCAATTTTTGCAAAGTCTTCTATTTGCTTCTGTGATATATAAGCTGTGAGTGGATAATTCAAGTATGGGACAAACTCTGCTGGTCAAACTGGTACAAATAGGAATTTATTTGCCATAACACTAGCTCTCTGTCCTCCTTTCCTTTATAGATGACCATGGGTGCCTGTTTTTCTCAAAGTGGGTGGGGGTTCAATGATAACTGTCTGACTACTGATGCCTGTGCACAGAGGACTGCTAACGTAAAGGAGGCTGCATCACAACTGATTGGTTGGAAGGTCTCCCTGGCCATGCCTGTACTGAGGGTGAAGGTGCCTTTGTGGTATTTTCCACAGCTGTCATCCCCAGATGCACCCTGACTCCTGCTTAAGGCAAGAAGTGGGTATTTATCACCCCTTGGCAGTCCTTGTCGCCTGTAGGGGGAAAGCCTCAACACAGTCCACTGCCTGGGCAATCAGAGCTGTTGAGAGAAAACTCAGCAGAATATAGACAAAGGCTCTCAGGGCAGGATCCTTTAACACCCTGTAATCCCCCTTATCTCTATTCTAAAGACCACATGAAGCTTTTTCATGAGGAAAAAGGGAAGCAGCTTTGAAGAAAACAATCAGAAATGCTTTCTTTAGAGAAAATGTTCTCTCCCAGAAATGCTAAAAAATGATGCAAATAAAGTACACAGAAATGAATGTTATCTGAATAATACAAAGTCTTTGTCTTGCCCAAGTTGAAGGATTCCCTTTTCCTCTTCTGCATCTGACAGAATAATATCACAGGTATCAAAATCAAAGGTTTTACTGTGAATCCTGACTTCCCTTAATCTGTAAAAATCTTATTTAGCAACTAACTCTTCTAAAACTTTGAGTAGCTCAAGCCATAAAGAGATATTTTAGGAAGCAGAAATGTAATTCCATAGAATTTTTGTGAACACTAAGCTGTATACAGGAAAATTAGAATATGTTTATGCTCTCCACTCCCCCCCTCCAAAAAAAAAAGAAGAAAGAAAAGCTGTTTCATTTAAACAGGCAACTTTCCATCAACCTAGTTCTCAATGAGGATAAATTTAGCATTTGACATAAGCAAAGACATTTAGGATATACTTTTTTAAGCAACTACTGCTGCTCCTGTGCCCACCTCCTTTTGATTTGTAGTGCTTAACTCTTCTGCCACTTAAGAAAATCCTAATCTGTTTTTCACAAGTCAAATACTACAGAGGGATTGAAAATGGAGACTATGAAAGAAAAATGAATTGCAATACAGTGCTATCTTTGCTACAGACAGTAAATACTGCAATCATATAGTGTGGCAGAGTTGATGATCTGCTTTAGGAAAGTGTTATTTTTTTTGTGACAATTCTAGCTTAACTCAAAGCTGTAACAACGGAGGCCCTAACAAAAGCATACTGGGAAAGCAAGTGGCTATGTATGTGACTCTTAGTGCAAGAGCTCTGTTACATACTGGGTGTATGTGAGTAAATCTGACAGTACATACAAGCTATACTATTAGTTAGATCTATTATTTTTATATGATCTTGGAGCTTTACTTAGGTGAAGCGGTTTTAACTACAAGGTTTTCAGTTATCGTCATTTATTGACGGTACAACTATAAAGAAACAAAGCACAAAAACATACGACAGTCTACACGTTGCTTCATCTTCTTTCGCAATCTATTTTTAGACAGGCTTAGCAGAGTTAGGCAGAGGCATTCTGACATTTAAAAAGCTTATGTTAATCCAGAAATGCTGCACCTTCTTATAAACGTTAGAAGGTGGAAGGCACCATTATCCGACTGCTTTGCTTGCTGTATTTGGTCCACAGAGAATATCACCACCAATCTGGAAGGCCTTCACTGGAGCTGTCTCAAATGCCTTTGGCTAGACCTTCTCTACCTCAGTGTATTCCCTCAAGGTAGTGAGTGCCTTAGAAGACAAAATTCTGGTCAACCTCTAGAATAAATCATATTAGGGGAGAAACAAGGATTTCAATTTAGTTTCCTACAATTTGTCACAGTGAGCTAACATGCAAACTGAATTATCTTCAAAGAGGAGAGCAAAAGTAAAATCTGTGATTGCTAAGAATGAGAAAGCAAGCAAAGACTGGGGTGCAGAAGAAGAAAAGATATCAGGGAGAAGGAGTAGAAGCAGACAGATGAGTTGACATTAAGTAACATAACTAAGACGAACTAGATTTTTGGAAATATTACCTAAAAATTAGAGAAATTACAGAAATTACTAATTTGTCTAAACTCTGTCACCCAAAGCATGGTGTTCAGTTCCAAGGCAATAACCAGATCTGAAAATGACTTTCTCAGATTTTGCCTTATCTTTCAAAACTGCAAGTTGTCCTTTAGTCAGTAAGCATCATCCAGGGCTTCTGCTTTTTCTGAGCACTGAAGGTCTCAGGGTAGTTTCTGGGAGAGAGGCATGCATACACTACAGCTCTTCTTTGCCAAAATGTCTTCTAAATACAGAATATGTACAATTTTGTACATAGACTCATCGCATATTTAGGTATTCTGTCTTTACATGCCTTCCTGACATGTAAGTGGCTCACCCAATTAAAAAAGCTTCTAAGAGGTATAATAAAACTGTACTGTTTCTCTGTTCACCTCAGTGAAAAGAGCTATGGTGGTGTGTGCCAGGTGTTTGGGGATTTTTTTTGTGAAAGACACTGTGTACTGCATAACAAGGGTAAAATATTATTATTGCTAGACAAAAGGCCTTTTATTTTCCAATGTTTCCATTGGCACTACTTTCAAATGTGAATACATGTTTCATATTTTCTTGTTTTCTCCTCCAGCTGAACAGCCCTGTTGTTCTCTCTCTTTCGCGTTTGGAATCTGAAGTGGAAGTCAATAATAAAGATGCCTGAACCTCTTTGGCAAAAGAGTAAGAAAGGGGAGTCTTCTGTGAAATCCACGTATCCACTGTCCTTTCAAGCAAAACATGGAGACTATTTAGATCAAACTGGCTGTCCCTGATCTTCAATATGTTCGTGACATTCTCACCTCCCCTTCAGCAGTGACACTGCAGCAGGGCTTCACCCATTGTGTTTCAACACAGCCTTTCAGTATAATTCTTGCTTCTGCCCCTTGCCAGAAGGCATGATCTATTTTAAGGTTAGGTGGAGGTAGGCACTAGGGAACTGTTACAGAACTGTGACATCAGGAGTGGGAAGCTAATGATTTATGGTAAAAACCAGGCAAGTGGTGCAGAAGAGCTTCAGAAAGTCTTGGGAGTTTGTCCAAAGACAAACAACCTACCAGTTGCCTTAAACCCTAACCTAAAGTCAGATTAAGGTTTGTACCCACAAGGGCTAACAAAGCTCCATACACGTTTCTTTCAGAAGTAAATGTTTTCCATAGGCAAAGAATTTGGCTTAAAGAATTCCTTCTCCGAATTTTTACAGAATGAAAGCCTATGATCTGGTACAAGGCAAGGAAAATAATTAGTTTCAAAGGATTTTGTATCAAGACTTTGGTACCTTCTGGTCTGGAGTAGACGACTTGCTTCCCAAAGGCACATTACTTCACCAAGTGGAAATAACCTGTCAGGAGGAGTGTCAGGGAAGAAGACTGAAAAATCTTGCAAGATTGTGTATGTATGTGATCTGAATATCAAAATCTCCTGTCGAAAACACATATTGTGATACCTTTAAGAAGTTAGCCAGGCTTTAGGCAAGAGAGACAGTAATGTTTACATAAATGTGATAGGAAAGAAAACTCATGTTTAAAATACCCATAATTCAGAATAAGTAGAGCACACATGCAGCAATCCTCTGAAGTTTCACAAATTACACTGTTATCACTGTCTTTCCTTCTCTCCTACTGTGTGGTTTAATCACTTGTCTTTAATTGGACTATAAAGATATCATGTCAAGGACTATGTTTTCCTGTATATGTTTGTACAGGACCTAGCACAGTAGGTCTTTGATCCTGTCTGGGACATTGAGGTAATACTTCAGAATAATCTGCACACTATTTTCAGAATATTATATAGCCACCTGCAAAACTGGCCAGATAATGAATAGATCTGAATAATTTATTTGAAACAAAAGGTTCTAATTAATCAGATAAATTACCAGCAATTAATAATTTAAAAAATCTAACTGTAGGGAGTAATCTTTCACTTGCAGGGGAATGAACCAGATGACCCAAGATCTTTCCAATTTCTAATTCTCATCTCCTAGGAAATAAAAATTTTAAAAAGTCAGTCACAATTGAGAATTTTTACATAACCAAAACCTCATCTAAACCCACAATTTTCCTGAAGGCAGAATGAGACATATGAAAAAGGGCACCATGCAGATTCCCAAGAGACTCAGAAAGCAGAAGCTGTGTGCCAGCACCTCTGGGGAGATGTTTTTTCCTTGATACATTTAAGATAAGTGGCAAAGGCAGATCATATTCTGCCTTCTCACCTCACAGTGTAGCTTCGTGTGTAAGAAGCTCTTTCCTCCAAAGCGCCGTATACAAGAATCAAACCTGAAATTGTCACATACCTGCATACCAGCAGACCTTTGCCATACACGTGCCAACTCTTGCATTCTGGCGAGTATGGTTTCACCTTCAAGCCTTCTCTGACTTGACAAAAAATATAAAAAAGACATTATGAATTCTGCATGTTTGATTACTTCACAGAATAACATATTTCCAAAGGCAGCTTTTGAACACATTTGTTTTATGAACATGAGAAAAAGCATGATCTACTCACAGATATTCTTTGAGCAGAAGGCTAAATTTCCTTGAGCGTATTATCTCTTACAAATTAGTCACTTAGCTCTAGTCAGTCTCAAAATACTGAGCTTCTCTGTATCTGAACCGGGGGCTGAACCCATCTGACAGATAAAGAAGTTGAACAGTGCTGATGAGCTCCAAAGAGAGCCAAACATCTGTCCCCATTTTGCTGTTGCATGTTCCCGACAGACATTTATGCATTAAGTCTATTTATCAGACAACACTTTGTCTAAGCCAAGATATAGTCAGCCATCATAATAAGATATATCACTAATATAAGAATATGAGTGATTGCTACTTTGATAAGATATTCATATCAGAAAACAAGCATTGCCATTTGGCTTATCTTCAATACTGCCAGACATTTTTCATCATTTATAAACAAGGGCTCTCATGAGAGTGATATATTCACAGTTGTGCAGAATGTCCCCTCCTTTAGGGTTACAAAAGTGAGACAGTGCTGTCCTGTGCTCTAGTCCCAGACTTACTTTCATCCTGAGATATATATGAGCTGTTTCTCTGCAAGCACAGAGCATTGCCTGCTCCTTGGTATTGTGCATTCAGTGAGTACCTTCTATAAAACAGTGAATTTTTAAACGTTCTACTAATGGTACGTAGAGAAAAAGACTGCAGCAGTGTCCCCACCCCCAGCTCCATTATGCATATGTGTTTTTATTTAAGATGTTAAATGATAATGTTGAGGAAAGGAGGGGTGCTCCTCTTGAAGAAGATATCCCATAGTATATTTTTCTTTCTTTTCAGTAAAGGAACAGCAAGATGCAATAGCAGCTTGGTGACATTAGATTTACTTAGCCTGTATAAGGTCCTGTTTCCAAGTCATAAAGTTAGTTTGATATTAGAAGAATGTTAAAATGGCAAAGACTTCATCTTTTAGCACCATTACAGCGTAGTTATAAGATTATTGATTGTGGACGAGAGAGCAGATTGACAGCAAGTGTCTTCCAGGGCTGGGACTTGTATGTCCAGAAGGTTTAGCATGAAAAGGGCCGTCTGTGAAAACCTTCAGGTGATACTGGCAAAGTTTCTGAGGACAAGTTTTAAGTCAGCCTATGAATTGGCTGTGATGTGAGGCTGTTGGTTCAAATTTGCTTTCTTTAGGGCAGCAAATTTGGTTTCCAGAGAACTGAAATACTTCCGTCTGCATTTGAGCTTCATGTGAGGTAAAAATGGTATATGCTGAGCTGGAATTGTTAATGATTCTGTGTATGAAAACGTGTATGAAAGCATGTATGAAAGCTTATGAAACTTTGATATATTAACCATATTAGCTGCACTTGTTATTTATTTTACTGATTTTTTTCTATGTTAAGTCCTCAATTTAATGTTGGGAATGTACATGGGTAAATAAGTTTTAAATAAGAAATATTCATATAATAGGAACTAGCAAAACAAGAGCTGAAGAAAATTTTCACCTAGAGTTACTATTATGAGAATTAGTTTTCTGGAAAATACTTGTAGTGAAATGAACTGGAAAGAAATTGACAGATGTACTGGTAATGAAAATCAGAAATCTGGAGGATAATAGTCAGAGATTAAGATGTGGGAAGTTAGTAGTTTAGAAAAGAAAGCAATCCCATTTAAAGTGTTTTGTAAGCAATGAAAAGAACATTTTGTTTTTTAATACTGTCCTAGTCAATACACAAGCTGTGACTGAATTCAGAAGAAATAAGTGAAGTATCTAGACAAAGAGCTCAGAAAATATATAAAAAGCATATATTCTTATCAAGAGGAGACTGGAGAAGGCAGAAAAATTGCAAGACAGTAAATTAAAACAAAAAGAAACAAGAAAAAAAGGATCCTTGGTCTGTTTATATTTTATATTGTCAATCAGTGAAATAAAAAACCATATGTGTTAAAAGCAGAAGAAAACACTGGCTTTGGAAATACCATTATAGAGACGCTACTAGAAATGTGTTGTGGCATTTCTAGATTCTGTATGTTAATACCACATTTTGTGCAAATTGTATGTTTCATAAACATAATTCAGAACACTCCAAGCAGACTATTGCAGAAATTCTTAGTTTGGAATGGAGATTTGCAGTAGACTACTTTGAGGTTACCCTGAAATAAGACTCAAAATAGGTTTTAGAATAATTTAAACTTCCTAGAGACATTAATTTCCTGGTCTTTTACAATTATGATTGTGCTTTTTTTACAATTGCAACAAATCTGAGCTGTGTGAACAATAAGTGTAACACAAAGAATTTTGTGATTAATAATGCAAGAATCCGTATACTTTAAATTTTCCATTTTACTAACTCGGTGTTTAAAACTTAGGAAAATATATACACTAAGATAAAAAACCCAGAATATATTGCCCATAAAAGTTGCTGACAGAGCATTAAAAAGCACAGAAACAGTACACAGGGAAAAAAAAAAAAAAAAAGGTGTTCTCATATTCCAAAATGTAGTTTAAATTTAAGACTCAGTCTATAGGTCTGGCCAATCATTTTCCTACAAGGGTTTCACAGAACTGTTGCTAATATAGTCCCTGGATTTAAATGAATGGGAAAAAAAATCTAGAGAAAAAAAGCACCATGAATGCAGTATTCCTGCACAAATTATAGTTGAACATCAGGCATTACACCTTCAGGGCAATCTATGCATCTTTTTAATACAAAGTCTCTCAGATGGGCTTGTCTGGAAACACTAAAAGCACTTGGGCCAAGAATGTCAGCATTAAAAATACAGAAGTGGCTGCAAATGCTGTTGTGTGTCAACCTTTATTTGTCCTTTAAACCAAGAAAAAAGAACAAATGTATGCCTGTAGGCCAAATGCAGAAGGTTGTTTTTTGGTGTTTTTTTTTCTCCTCTCCCTCCAACTTATATGAGATTTGTACAATGAATTGTAATAGAAGGTTCAGATGACAAAATTACAGTGGTATAGCCAAGAAAAATACCCATGGGGCTTTCTGCTTCCCTTGTGCCCGGCCTGAACTATCAGATCAGCCTTCTGGACTCAAATGCAACACTGTCAATAGGAATACATCATCTTTTTTGTGGTGTAGAAGAGCTGTCGGTTGCAATTCCCATTATTCCAAGGCCAGGATTTTCCATTAGTGTAGCCACCTGCTGGGTTTCTCAACTCAGGTTTAATGGAGTCTGAATTTGAATTTATCACCATCTGTGGGAAGACAGGAAATGAGAGGAGCATCACTAATTCCTTTCTTCATTTACTAAGCATAAGCATAATCTTTATAAGGAGATAGGCAGAAGCAGCAGTGATCAGGGAGACGGAGAGAATATTTTAACTCATATTGACATCAGAGTTCCAGACCAAGAAAAATGCTGTCTGTTCCTCAGCCAATTCCAGCAACAAAAAGAATGTTTTAATTTCCTATGTAATGTTGTCCCAAAACATGCAGATATGGGATACTATTTCGTTTTTGCTTCCAAGGAGGTCTCTAAAGATTTAATAATTTAGACTATTAAAAAAATAAATAATTTAAGGGCTTGGAATGTGAATAAGTTCTCAGGAAGAGTTAAGAATACTGAATGATAATGTTTGTTTATTAAAAGAAAGATCTAAAATCATCAGTTTACACATTTTATTCTTGTTCTCTCCTGCTTTGAAACAAAGCATTAAGGAAGAGAAAAGGGAAGCACTGAATTGAAAGAACTGTTCAGTGAGAAGGCAACATGAAGAATTAAAAAAAAATTCAGAAAAACTCTAGAAAATCATAACTTCTGTATTAAAATGAGTAGGTGGTTGGGTTCTTTTTTTTTGTTTGTGGGTTGGTTTGTTTGTTTTTTTATTTTGGGGTGGGGCCCTTTTTGTGCTTTTTTTTGTTGTTGTTGTTTTGGTTTGGTTTTTTTATATTTTAGTATATCCAAACCAGATGATACTGAAGTAATTACCTGCCTAAATATAACAAAGACAACTGTTCGTGATGTTTCATATGGCACTGCAGGTACATTTGAAGTCACCAGTGGACTAGGAAGTACAATTCAACTTCACCTTACTGCATAATTTGTTATTCCTGTCTATTGAGTTTGAGATCGATGTGCTGTTTGTGTTTGAACATGGTAATTGGTGCTTTGGAGTGGGCAGAGGAGGAGGAGGAAGTTTAAAAATGTATATTTTTAAAAATCTTATGTGATATCCGTCTGCACCCGTCAAAGGGGTGCTGACATCCAATCTGCATTCATGAAAGTGATGCCATAAGTTCAAGCCTTTCTCATGAATTTTGCTCCATGTTTGTAATGTTTGGATTTTATGATCTTGAACTTGTAAGTCTGCTCTCTTGTCATGTGGGTCAACAAAAGGAGTTTGAGGAACTTAGATAATTTAAAAGAATGTTATGTATTGCAGTGAAGAAACTGTTCCAAGAAAAAAAAAAATACAAAAAACCCTAACAACAACAAAAACCCAATAACAATGAAACTCAAACAAATAACAGTGAATGTTTTCTTACCTTTGTTTTCTTTTTTACTTATAAATTATCTAAATTCCTCTTCTATCAGAGGAGTTTTGCACATTGTTCTGTGGCAAAGCAAAAAGCCTTCAGGTTGTGTGTTTCTAGTGAAAGACATCTGACAACAGGTCCGTAATGAGGCAGAGAATAAAACAATCTTTCTGATTGCTTGATGAGTAAACTGGATGGTTGAATTTACCTTGTTTCACTGTAGTGTTGCCAATTTGTCATTTATTGGAGGCCACTTGGTCTTGTCACACTAGCAAATGTTGTTAACATGACTGATAATCCTACCAGATTTTGCTTTGCAGACTAGGATTAGCCACAGGAATTACTCTTGATCATTCTTATATGGTCTGGTTTGTGATATTCATCTTCCTTTTTTGTCGTGCAGCTACTGTGAAATTTGTCTAGGCTTAAAAATTCATAGTGAAACACTAGGATGTGCATGTTGTTCAAATTACAGTTTTCTCATTAAATGTTATGAATTGCCTTTAATGCATCCTGAGACTTGGTGACTACTTTTATTTATTGGGGTTACACTATTCAGGGACCATAAAGAACCTTTGAGAGGAGTACAGGATATGTTTGAACTACTTTGAAGCCTTTTTTGTCAAGCAGACTGGCAGTTCATCAGATTCTTGCAATGATCTTTGAGTCACTGGGCAAAGTTTCCATTCAAAAATATGAAGAACCTAACACGCTAATAGAAAATAGAGATATATTTTTGCAGAGCAAATTCTAATGCAAGTTCTTCATTCTAAAGATTTCCTTGGTGCTTGACTTGTTAAAGCTGAAGTCTAATGGAAGTTTCTTATCTGACTTCAAGTACTCTTTCTACTGGATACTGAAGGACAGGTTTATACCCTAGGTACAGGAATCCCAGTGGTCTTGGTAGAGCTCGACTTGTATGGTTCACCCATCTCTTCTACAGAAGTGTTTTTATTAGTGGATTTTTTCTTATTTACCTCTACAAATAAAAGACTATTGAGAATAGAATCTATTAATTGCCTGAAGAATTTACCACGCGTGTTGGGTATCTTGCTTCTAAGCAGTAGCTTACAAGTGTGTCGGTTTTGAAGCAGCACCAACCAAAATCTGAAGACCTAGGAACCTTTTTTAATGTCTTATGTATGTATGTAAGATTCAGAATCCCAACCTGCACCTGATCTGCATGCCTGAACCTTAGAATCACAGAAGAAAAACAACTTAAGAGAAGACAGCAAACTAAATGACTAGCTAACTGTGGCTTCCCTGTTTTGTATGATGTCATGCATATGGTTATGGTTATTCATACTGAGGGTGGCAACTTTAGTGAATCAAGACAAACACAAGAAAATCTGTCAGCTCTAGTTAAATGAACGGTACTATTACCTCAGGTCAAGCAGATGGAGGGCAAACTTCTCTGTTGGATTCTGCTGCTCTTTAATTAATGTCCACATTTGTTATGTCAACACGATGCATCATGTTTGGTTTAAAGGTTTGTTTTACTCCTAATACAGATGCCTATAGAATTGAATTTTCCACGTTCTAAGAGATGATCTGGAAACAGGGGAGCTGAGATGCATGAAGATTCCTTCAGTTACTTTTTGGATGAAAATATAAGAAAATTGTTTAATACAATGTTTCCTCCTTCTCCTTCTCCTTCTCCTTCTTCTTCTCCTCCTCCTCCTTCTCCTCCTTCTTTATGTTTAATACATTATTAGGAACAGTTTGCTCATCAAAAAGACTTTTCAATGTGGAAGGACAATGTTTCTTCTCTGAATATTCTTTCTCCGTACAGATAACACGAAAACAACAGAAGAAGGAAAACAAAATAGTAATTGCAACATTTTGTGTACATAGCCATTGTCATGGTACAGACATAAGAGAAGAAAAAAACCCTAACCAACCAACCAAACAAAAAACACCAAAAACCCACCCTACCAAACACCCCACTTTTCTCATTTAAATTCTAAGGAGCAAAAGAAACATGTCAGCGGTTGCCAAAATAAGAAACAAAGAAGCCTGATGCTTTGGAGAATATAATGCAATAATAAACACAAAAAAAAATCTGCACAGTATGATGTTCTTTCTCAGTTAGCAGACCCATGCTTGCTCCCCAGAAAATATTTTTTTTCACAGTGTTTGTAGAGCACTTAATATTGCAAATTTGCTGCATTTATAAAGAGGTTTTCTGGCAACTATTCACTAGCATTAAGGAATTATGTGCCTTGGTTTTTTATGACTTCAGTGAGGCTTAGTCCTTATTGGATGGGCATAAAACCTGCCTTCAGAACAGTTGCAATGTTGATTACCTATGGAAAGTGTCAGTAGACTATCCATGCAGGACAATCATTTCATCTAAACTGTAGTCTTGGACAGAACTCTCCAAATTAAGTGAATATTGGGAAATGAATCAACGGAAAGTAGCAGTGGCCCTTCGCACACAATCAGTGTCTCCTGCGAAAGAGAAAAAAAGAGTTTTATCTTAGTTTGGGACATAGTCTTATCAGAATAACTCCAATATTCTACTTTTACCTTATTCTATCCGTCTTCCATGTTCCTTACAATTAAAAAAAAATAAAGAAAAAGAAAAAAGTACTTTAGAGAATCAGATATAGCTGTCACAAGAACACTAGTTTGTGTACATTATGTTAATATCTCTGCTCATATATACATCAAGAATTTCTTTATATACACATATGTATATAAAAAAAGTTTTATAGAAGATTATATAAAAAGTACATATTTTCAAAACATTAATAAATAGTACAGATGTTCTTTATGGATGTACTCTGATATAGTGGTTTAGTTTCTTTACATACAGTCTTTTTTTATTTTTCCCACTTCAATTCACTTCTTATCTGAAGTATTCTGCTTTGGAAATGAAGAAACTTTCCTTGTAAGAGCAGAATTGTTTTTGTTGGAAAGCAAGAGAGAAATAATTTCAGATCTGGAGTGGAGTTACAGTATAGTGAACAGAAATATATACTTGTACGGTCAAAGATATATGGCTTGATCCATCACAGCTTTTGCTACAAAAACCTGATAAAAAGTATGACGGTCCAATTATATAAAAAAAATGTAGACCCCAAGTTATCTGTTTTCTTGACTATGTAGACAAGCTAGATCCTTGTCTCTTGGCTTTACAATATATTGCATTTCCTTTCTTCCCCCTTCCTGCCAGTATTCTGCACTTCACAGAAAGAAAACCTTTTCCCTGCATTAGCTGCCTTCACCCTGGATTTGAACAATATGAAGTATAGAAGAAATAACTGTTGTCATAACATTCCAGTGAAAATTCTTTACAATATAAATCATGACGTAGAACAGCCTTGTCAGCAGATAAGTTTGTAGCAAACCAAATTCTTGTGAAAAACATCTTTTCTTTTTTTTTTTTTTTAGTTTCCTCATGCCCACCATGTGTAGCCTGTATTGTCTTTATCTGGTTATTCCTAGGACATCCTGCAGAGTTTCTCCTGTGTTATTTTTACAGATATATTACCTCCATATAGCTTTAGTCCATATTTACAGTTTGACATCAACCCATAATCAATTCCTACAGTAGGTTCCACTCTTACTGATATCTCTCAGACCCAGCTTTATAGTTCATTGTAGGTCCCCTGATTCAACCTTGCTCTGCAATTCCTGGTCCCACTGTACTTTTACCTCTGTTGTCAATCATCTTTGCCAGCTCTAGTCAGCTTTATTTATCTGTTGTTTCCTACAGCAGAGAAAGGCAATGTCATGTTAAGAGAAGTGACACTCCACCCTCCTTTCTTTTGCTTTATCTGGACAAGCGCCTTTTCAGGATCTGTGTGTCCTGGGGTTACATTATACTAGGGAAGTAAACTCAGAATTCAAGGGAGATCAGAATATTCCCAGGACCATATTTTTACTATTAATTTGAGCATGAAGTCCTAAGCTTGGGATGTCAAATAAACTAAATATTGAAAAAGAGTGACTAAAGAGAATGAGAATCTAGTTTGTACCCATGGTACCTTGAAACATCATTGACCTTCGTCCCAAGGGTTTAATAAGGCATTGATATTTGGTGATACTGTGATACTTTCGATTGCAGGAGTCATAAAAGATTCCAGTGTCTTTAGTCTCACTACTCTCCATTGTCTGATCATCACAAGCTGTACCATCTCCTCATATTTAAAAAAGTACATAGAAAACTCTGCAACTTTGAATGCATTAGTATTTTGTCTATTCCTAGTGTAAAGAAAACAGATGTTCACCAGGTTTTCCAGTCAGCTGTCACAGAAATAAGTAATAAAAAAAAAACCAAACCCAGGAATAAACAAAATCTGTGTAAGAAGATATCCTCTCCAGTTACTAAGAAGGAATAAGACTAGCTTTGCAATTTGTCATTTAAAAGATGGCTCTGATAAGTTAGAGGACAGCAATTTTCAGAACTGAAGCTCTTAACAGAAAAGTTTCCTCTGGTGACCTTACCACTGAATGGCTCTATTTCAGCTTCTCTCTTCCAACAAGAACTATTTGCAGTCAGCTCTAAAGTCCTTTCCATCCCCCACTGTTTACTTATTAAAGAACTTGGTACCCTCTTCTGCCATTGCAACCATGCTCAAAACTTGAACAAATACCTGCTTATTCATTTTCCCCATGTCTTTATTAAGTGCACATGCTTCATTAACTTTCCCTAGCTTGTCTTCTTCCACCTCCAGTTAAAGGTGTTTGGGAAAAGCTGTGAGAGCACTTGACGAGAAATCTGTCAACACAACGTGAGAAGTCAGCTAGTCACTCCTTTTGAAACACTTCTGAAAGTTTGAAAATGAAAGAAATAATATTTTTTCTAGTAAATTTTCAAATGTTTCTTTAATTCTAGTATGCTGTACAAGCCATGTACATCTATATGTAAGAGCTTAGGTGTTTCTACTGGCTGAAAATCTTGATACAGATCAGTAGCACCTCAAGAAATAGTTCACAAGGCATTTGTTTTTATGTGTTCCCTCTAGTAAAGTTATTATCTGTTTGACCACAAAAATGTCATGGAAATTTAACTTACCTTTGAAGTACAACTATGCTAAATTTTGAAGATAAATTTGAATGTTTAGGTACAAAATAGAAGGATATAAATCCCACTTTTAGTGAAATTTCAACACATCTTCTGCATGTGAACCATCTTAATTATATATTCTTCACATCTGCCCATGTGCTTTGCACACTTCACCTTTTTTTTTTTTTTCCCATCGGGAAATTTTCATTTTAAGCAATAGAAATGAAATTAATTTTCATATTAAAACAATAAACACCATAATATTGCTCATTTCATCAAACAGATGTAGCTTGTCATTGTTAAGGCCATAAAACTCCGAACATAAGTTCTGGACAGCTAACTTAATATAGTTCACAAGATTATATTGGTGACGTATTTAAAATAGGGACACAACATTCCTCAAATTTTTTTTTAGTATAGCTCAGTGAGTTATATTTCTGTTAAAAATTTGCTATTGCAATTTTAAAATTCAGTAAATACATCAATAAGAAGCCTTCATTTCGAAACTGGGATTTCAGATCAGTGCATTACACAGACTCTGAGGCAGAGGCTCCTGGCTTAAAGAAATTGTTAGGAATTGTGGAACAGAAATTGTTAGGGGAAGAAATTAGACTCAGACAGGAGCCTATGGAATTAATAATGGCAATAGTGGAAGACATCTGTGCCTAAAGGGAAATATTGGACACTAGGAAAGGTGATATGTTAGTATCTGGAGGCAGTGGATTCAACACTATCAAAAAAGTAGTGTGCTGGACTACGAAACCGTGTTAAACCCATGGTTTTTTAACAATCATGAGCATGTAAACACAGGACCTGTATTTAAAAGTCATCTTTTTGAAAAACATGAAGATAGAACTATATCAAAACATCATGTACCAAAGACTGGGAGGCTGAGTACCATCTGAGGACATTTTGTATATACAGCAAGAAACATGGGAAGCGGGAGGGGGGAAGAAGACTAAAAAGATACAAAAAAATGCAATTAGGAAAGAGTAGCAAGTACAGAGGAAAACTGAAAAATGCAATTTAAAAAGTTGGCTAACTCATCAAAACATGAGTTTTGAGGTTAAATTAGGTGGATAGTTTGGGAACCCCATGCTCTCTCATTAATTCCATCCATCACAAAAAAAAAAAGGAATTTCAATCTTTAGCCTCATTCTGCAGTTAATCTCTGGCAAAGTGTGGTACACTGGCTGACAGAACCACTCACGCATTTTTTACCACTACTTTTTGCCAAACAGCTGCACCCAACAAATATTTATTCACTTCATAATCAAAGTGCTTTCTGAAAACCTTCTTGCAGAACTTAATGTCACACATGCTCAATTTGATCAGTCATTTCCCAAAGGCAGTCCAGCAAACGTCCTTTCTTCTTCTGACAATGAGGATTAATAAAATTTGTTAGTTCACTTAAAAAAACAACAAAACAAAACAAAACAAACCCCACCACCAAAACCCAAACCAAAACAAACAAAAAATAGTAAAATAATGATACCCTGATACCCTGAACTTATTCACTGGAATAAACCACAAACAATGGAAGAAAGCTCAGAAGACAAATAGTTTGCTATCTGAGGTTGCCAGTGCAACTCTTAACATGCAGATTGTCAGTTACAGTTCTGTCCTCTGAATCACTTTCTCAGAATGAAATTATTCAAAGCAGTCTCTGCTGAAACTCTGAAATAGTTTATAGTGCTCATTCTGTGAAGCAAAAGGTAGTATGAAATGGTTTGAGCCGTTATGACCATAGCAGAGACTTCCAAGCAGCATATGTTAAAGAGTTACGGTACTACAATTACTATCAACAAACAGAGCAAACTTTACTGTAGGGAAAACTACATCCATACTTGGAACTGCACCACCTAAAATTACTATCTAAACAAGAATATTTGGGCAGCATAAAATTTATTTGTAAACAGGCTTCCCCAGGACAAAAACGTATTCTTGTTCAAATCAATGTGATACTTGTGCTGTGGTCCCTTTACGTGCTGGCAGGGAAGAGGTCCCCTATGGGCTTTTAAGATAATTTGGCTTCCCAATACATACACGCACTTCCAAATATATATATTTTCCCTTCTATTTCCAGTTGAAAAATATTTTAATTATTTTTTTATGGATATTTTCAAGGAATTACTATCCTAAATGAGAAATTTTCCTCCTTGAATGACAAGAGTAGTGACAACACCAAGCTCAATCCCACATAAAACAACATTAGTTGCACTTGCAGCGTAGAGGAATTTACCAGATATGCCATTATTGTATTTCGGTGGGCCATGGGCTGGGAATGGTGAGAGTTTGTCTGTCTAGAAGCATTGCTCATATGAAATAGAACTTCATAGTCTCACAAGTGAAACATGTTATACCTTAATTTATGCTATATGGACTGCATTTTCCAAAGGAGGAATAGCTGTGACTTCAATTGGAATAATCAAAAAGATATATAGTTATGTTGCATACCTTAAAATCTCAGTCAATTAAGGTCAAAAAGTAGAGAAATAAAAGTTTACAAGCTATACTGGAGTCTTTACCATAGTGTCATGTGGAGAAGTAGATAAATGTGTTTAGGAACACAGAGAGCAACAAAGAGTATTTATTAAACACCTACGTATTAGTACTTAGGATACCTGGAGTTCAATTAATAGATAAACGTCACAAAAAGAAAACCCCAAACCCAATAATCATATTATAGCAAAACTGTTCCATCAGGTAAGATAAAACATCAAATCAAAGCAGCAGACAGAACAAATTCTCCGATCTATCTTAGAGCAACCCTCTCCTGCTTGTATTACCTTCCCACGATAGATTAAAAAATAAGATGTGTTCACAGATGTCACTTTAATCTTTGGACTAAAGTGACACTATCTATTAAAGAGATTTTTTTTCTATTCTTTAAGCATTTTTGATTAGGACTATGAATTTTCTTTAAAGTGTTTCTGGGTTTTTTTGAACCATGTTGGCTATTGACAAAACAGTCTTTGAATGTCAGTAAATATTTATTCTGTCAAATAATATTCAGACTATTTCCAACTCAGCTTCTGCTGGTAAAGCTCCTGGGGGCCACAATATATTTGTTAAAACAGTGTCTCTGTTGTTATGACTTGCATGATCCCTCTTTATCTGTCTGCCTCTATAGCACTTCTGTGTTTCTAGGAAGCATTTATCATCAAATACAATGCATGCCTCCTAAACAACAGCCAAAGCAATGACAGGTCAGTGGTTCTCTCTTTATTGCGAGTAATCCTTGTGCTTTGCCTCTCTCAGAGTATTACCATTTCAGGTACAGGCAACCAGTTTGCTACTGCAGTGACAGAAGTATTAGCAGGAGTATTTTGGTTTATGCCTTGTCATTGCTTCCATTCTGTTCAGAATAGTTCCAATTGTGTTGTAGCGTTGCTTTTAATTTAAGCAAATAGGAAGACTGTTCCTGTTTCAAAGAAATTTCAGTCTAAGGCTGAAGGCAGAAAATTTCAGAAGGTAGAAAAGCACCTGGCTAATTTAGGGAATAAATAAATAATAATTAGTAAATTCATACAGAACTGAAGAGAAAAAAACAAGAAAACAAAGGTGGTGTGATAAAAACATACACTCCTGCCCTGTACCACTGAAAGAGAAAGTTCAATTTACCATCAGGTTAAGCCAGAGCATGGGTGGTTAGAACTAGTTTTTCAAAGGTTAACCTTCTTTTTCTAGCTTACAAAACTTGTGATGGGTGTTTTCTAACATTCCCCTGTTGGTCAGGAGACCCTGCAATACTCAGACCTCTGATAACCCAATCAGAGCAATATTATACGCAATATACATGTCCAGCAATATTATGCGCTTTTCCCTAAAACAGCTGAGGAACTCCTACGTTCCCTTTTTCATTGCAACGTGACACTGAACAAGTGTCTTACGTGCATCGTACGTTGGTACCCTTACGTCTGTTATGCCCTCCCCATCGGTAATCTACAGAATATTGTGAAACAGACGAAGATGTTAGTCTCTATCTTCAAAATGCTTGATGTTTCCAGGCCAGAAAGAGCATTTAAATCTCCACCCTAAAAAGCACTGTCAATAGGTTTATTCCTTAGGCATAACAGACTAGTAGGTACCACAGCTTTACTCTTGTATAGGACATACATACAGAGTTTTCTCAGGAGGAAAATCAGTGATACCGTTTTTTCTTTTTTCTTTTTTTTTTTTTTTAAATAAAAAGAGGCATAAATAGGCTTTTTGATACAAGTTTGAGAATGTTGCCATTTGCCTATTGTAATGGAGCAATACATATATATTATAAACACTCAATCAACACCCATTCTCTTCAGAAAACCATAGCTCTGACCTGAAGAGCCCTGTAATTTCAGACATCTCTGAAGCTCTTTCTGAGACTTCAGAGCTATAAGGTCTGCATAAACTCAATAATCAGCAGAGTATGTGCTATTTGTTCACTGGGGATTATTAAACAACCTTTAATAATATTAAATGCATGTAACCATTTTTCAGAGTTTATATTGAAATAAATAATGACTAAATTAAAAAATAAATTACTCCAGACTGTAGCACTGAAGCAACTTTCAACTACAGGAAGTGAATAGATCATTTATGAAAGGGATGTTCACATTGCCCAATATATAGCCAGAGAAGCTTCTTTCTATGGTCAGTGGAAACACAGAACCACATGGAAACAGAGACGAGAGAGAGAGCACCCGAGCTAGCTCCTTCTGTGGGTTGCTCTCTGGAGAAACTTCTCTCTTCAACTTGAGAAGCAGACTTGTGAATCTAGCCAGCTAATTTAACCAGCATAGATTGGTATCTAAAGTTGAGTGATGCAAATACTCCCTTAAATTAAAATGTGTAATTAGAGTCTGCCATGAAGGCAGTATGTTGTAACTGTTTCTTCCTTTTTTTTTTTTTTTTTTCTCTAAGAGAGGAAGGCTTATACTATAAAAGATGTTTAAAACGTATGGGTTAAGCCTAATGCTTGAATTGCAACCTTAGTCCAACCTTAGCATGCATTTCAGAGAGAAATGCAGTCGTGGAACTTTTTTTTACTGAAGATCTGCTCCACCTCATATTTCCCACAACTTCTGTTCCACTGTGTCCCAATCAGGGTTTACTTGTTGCAGTTTTTTTCCCACTCCGGACTTTGATTAGAAGACGAGCAGCCAGGGTGTTAGAAGAGGTGGAGGGCAACATGAATTTATTCAAGAAAACATTTATAGGTTGTGTTATTTTGGATTCCCAAAGCACACACATTTTACTTAAGAAGCATATATACTACTTGTTTTTATTATAACTGAGTGTATGTGTGAGAAAGGGACAGATGTATTTTCCCCACATTCTTGAACAGATTTTAAATGAGCAAGTTTATCATTAGCCATACTCAGTCTGTTCTGAGACACATCTCTCCTACCAGCTACAGCCAGAAGATAAGTCTTGAAGACTGCAATACAATTTGCTTTTTCAATTTAAAATAGAAAGCATTCAGTAATGGAGCTAAATTATTCTTTTACAGGGGAAGAGTAGTGCAAGTAAAATTAAAAAAAAAAAAGGCTATCAGTAAAATATTAGAGTCCAAATATTCCCCAGGCAAATCTCTTTTGCTTCGTAAGCCTGTATACTAACGAAAATTATGTATACCGACAAAGAGAATGTATGGAGAAGAAATAGACTATCTAGACTGAAATTTGGTTCTGGGGCTGGATTTTCTGGGGGGAAGTTCGTTGTATAGTTTGCTTGGGGTTGGTTTGTTGGTGTGTTTGTTTTTTTTTTAATGTTCATGTTCTAACTGTTTAGATATTTTCACCTCTGCTTATAAGCAGACAGATACAGGGACAGAAAAATTGGCGCTTTCCAAAATGGGCAGAACAAGCAGCAAAATGTATAGAATGAAGTCTTCCTGGAATACTGCCAGTGTGACACCATGTATAACAAATCTCCACCAGTGCAGTTTCTTTTGCCATCTAAGCACAGATATGATTTTTGTGTATGTACCTTCTTTGATTGGACAGCAAAACATTTTGCTTATTTTTTTTGGCATAGTTCACATTATTTACCAAATAGATCACCTACCTTTAAAAATAACTACTACTTTATAGTAGTTCCATAGTGGCAGAATGATTCTTTGTGTTTTAAAGCTTGATTAAAATGAGTTCAAGAGACAAGGATTAAATCAGATTGTAAATGGAAACTCCAGAAAATTATTAATTTTATAGACATCCTTGTATAGGTTATGTCATGGGGCTTTATTATAAAGAACAGTTCTTTAAAATTAAGAAGAAAATTAGAGGAATGAAGTAGATTACTTAGTTAACTATATATGTCTGCATTATTTCCCATATAAAAAAGAAAAATAAAATGCAAAAATAATTAGTTGTCCCTCATTCACAGAGGTGATCTAATATCTCAAGCACAAAAGAATGCCCGTGTCACATCAGAAGAAAAACAATATTACCTTTTTCTCTGTAAAAACTCTTAAATGCTCACTAACTTAAATTCCATGTAAAACTTAGTGTGTATACTCTTTCGATGGACTGAGTATCATTTATTTTTCTCCATATTCATATCCAGCTCTAATTATGGAATTTATTAATCTTTGGACTGTATGGGCTACCTTCATGCATTGATTACTATATTGCATGTTGTTCATGACCATTGAATTTGTAGCCTCATACAATTTCATTTGGGTTTGAAAACACATGTAAAAAGAAGACAAATGTATATTTAAAAGAAAATTTCCACTTATTATTGCTCAAAATTAACAATATTATCCATGTAATCCTGTTTATTGCTACTATTGTAAGTTTACAATTTGAATTCATTCTACATATCATAAATATAGAATTTTTCAGCTTCTGAGAAGAATGGGGTTATGTGGTTAGAATATTTTAACGTACAACTCAAACCAAAATCCTCTCTGCACTGATATTACACCATGTTTTTCAGGGCATCACCTACATAGTATCAGAAAGGCAAACTTGTGTACCTTCAAAAATCTGTATAGGCAGGAATATCAGATTCATAATTCTTTTTTTGTCTGTCATCAAAACTTTTGCATTCCTTGTCTTGAGATTACACTTTCTGACACTTAAGATATGTATCCAAAAAGGGTAGTCAATTTAAGTAATTTTGTCTTTTTCTCTCAATGTACAAGGTCATTAATTGCTATTGGGACCTTCATAAACCCTAGTCTGCTGATGGGGTGAGAACTCTATTGTTAAATGTATTATGGCAGGGCTGTCTTCGGAGATTGCCTGCTTGATTGCTTTGTAAAGGCCCAATGGCACACAGCAATTAAAATCCATAGACCTTTATAACCCTACTGATGTTTTATGGGCCTTTTTGTGTCCTTCGGTGTGGTTTACCATTTGTGTGTCTCCCAGTGGATCTCCTTTTCAGAACTCAAAGTGGGATTTTTTTTCCGGAGTGATAAAGCTAGTTATATATCATGTGAAAGGTTAATGACTATTTTCAAAAAGAGCATATGTTTCATGTCATAGGGTGAAAGTTACAGTAAAGAACAATTAAGTAAAATCACTTGCCATTTTCTCATTTTCACAGTGTTTAGATACTACTATCACTTACCTACTTTCCATTGCTTTGATAAGTCACGGGATGATTTAAAATTATTCAATTCATTTTGAAATATGAGTTTAACTTCTTAACCAGAACTCTATCATAGGACAGTTTGTCTGTGTGTATCCATTTCCATACGGAATGAGAAAATGCCAACTCCATAGCATGATCCCCAATATCTGCTACCATGAAAAGACCCCTTCAGTGAGGCACTGAGAGTATCGCACTTAAAGCAGTACACAGAACCAATACACAGTGGTGGGCCCATGAAGGAGTTACATTCTCAGAAGTTATATAGCTTCATATTGCCTCATTTAAATGTTTTCCCTTGGTCTCTTCTAACAGTGGACTAATCAATGCAAGTAACAACTGTCTAGTGAATGAGACCCATCTTTTTGGCATGTCTATGGTCACATGGACTAAACATCCTTTCAATAACACTTGAAATCTTTGGAGCCATAATCGACAAACTGTACAACCTTTACACTACTGATATTCACATTTAAAAATTTAGCTGATTTTGTGATTTCTTATAAGATATTTGCATCATGTTTCCAGGGGAAGATGAATTGACTTGTAATATTCAATATGGAATAGCCATTAACTAAGACAGCACCTGTGATTTAATGGAACGGAAAATGCCTACTATTAAAGGAAAATAATTAAACATTTCCTGGAGATCCCATAAAACTTTTGTGTGGGTTTTTTTTTTAAATTCATTTCTGTATGTGACAGAGTAGGTGCTTTCAGAGAACTAAATTATTCAACAATGTTTTAATTCTAGAACTGCATATGGGTAAAGATTGATAGAATGGTAGAAAAAGAAGTAAAGATGGAACAAGAAACAAATCAGACATGAATTTATTTTAAAGAGGCCTTTTGAGAATGCAATAATTCACAACTGCTATGAACAACCAAAAGCAAATAATTTTTAGACCCTAGCAAATGGGAAAATTCTATTTATATGCATTTCTATCAAGAGAAAAGGCTATGTAAACATGAGCTACCTATGACTTGTTGATTTCTACATCACTTTCACAATTTATAATTGTAAGTGTAGTTTTATTTTTGTCCTTTAGCCACTCTAGCCATTGTTGACCCAAAATTCTCTTGAGTGTCTTCATTCTGTGTTATTGCAAGTTGGGGAGGATTTAATGGCCAAAGCAGACCTTCAGAGATTCTCCTTACAATTATTCAAGCCCAGAGTGATCATAATTAAAAACAATGAGCTTTAAAGGTTTAACTGGAATCCAAAATTGGTCCCCAAAATCTCTATTATTGCCAGTGGCAAACAAGATACTGATTGTCAGAGGCTAGGGAATGTGTAAACCAGTGATAGGGAAGGAGGGAATATCCTTCTACTTGAACTAACTGTATTTCATATAGAAATCAGGAGAACACAATGAATAAGGAACTTCACAATGCCAAAGTAACAAAGTATTCTGTGACTTGGTCATCACAATCAAAGGTCCCCAGACTACTCAATAGATAGTGATTCGGGCCTAGTTTACCTAAATACATATTTGATCTTCTTATGTCATGACCTACACCATGCAGTCAAATATGGTGGTCTCCTTGGCTTTTTAGCTGTTTGACTATTAAGAAGGACGACTGTCACAGAATGTATTTGGTGGTGGTGGATTACTCTCCTTTAGCAAAGAATAGCCACATAGTGTCTACCCTCACAGCAGAAAATCTGTCTTTGTAAGATTCAGTTTCCACACCTTGCTAGACTTAAAATAATTTGAACCACATCTGGGAAGAAAATCTGCTGACCCTCAAAACAGTATTTGTTTTGGGCCCAGCAGTTTTCATTACTTAGGCTTTATCTCTGAGGTTTGAGACAGAGATTAGAGTCCTTGGTCCAGGGTTTGATAAGGAAGATTAAGCAGACGATCCAACAGCATATTTCATCATAGCTAAGATCCTGATATGTGTCTGAAATGAGAAGGTTGAGCGTTATTAAGCAGACAATTAACTGGATGTGAATCTGATTTTTTTGCAAAAGAGATCTGTTCTGGCAAAAGGATGGATTTTTATTATTTTTTTTTTTAATTTTCTTCTCATCCCCCTTCCTTTTTATAGAATGGTGACTTTCTACCATCATTTTGTTTGTTTGTTTATTTAGAGAAAGATGACATCTGTACATAAAAAAAAATAATTCAGGACTTTATATTTTCTGTGATGAGGAATATAAGACAAATTTGGAACACTGATATTTTTCATGAAATGAAAAAACACCAGCTGTTCTTATAAAATACTGCAACTGCTTTACTGACAGATTAATATCTCTTTCTCGCTTGTTGATTTTCTTGAGTGCATTCTGTGTTGCTCTTGAGCTGATTTTTTTTTTTTGTTAACTGTGTATCCAGCTCTTCATGTAGTGTAAACTGCAAAGCTAAATTGAAAGCAATAGCGTGCTAATAATTTATTCTAGGTGAGAGTGTGATCCTCAGAAATGCAGTCAATCTTTTCTCTATTTACAAATAAAAGATCAAATAATAAGCCTAAAGGAAATAGCCGTAATATTCATCTGTCTTTCTGCTTTAAAGATGTTTTCACCACTACATTATTCAGAATGCTGATGTAACAGTGAAATATAGTAAGTTGCAACACAGACCTTCACACGTAATGTATGGAATCATGTGCCCCTCCCTCACTGTTGCAGATTAAAATACAGCTGATCCGAACACCATGTGTTCTCGAAAATATGGATTTTGTCAGAATAAATAACAGGAATGAGTTAACATACTAGTGCACCACATCCCTCTAAGTCATATGATCCTAGAAAACAATTGTGAAAGCAGATTTTCTATCTGTTGGAAGGCAAGGCATTAATGGTACTTAACGGTGTGCCTTGATCCTCAATAGACGATGATGGCTCCCAGGTACAATGTGAACATACTGACTCAAAGCACTAAAGCATGTTTAGTGCCTCATTAATGGAACTACCACAATTCAAGTGGAATGGGATAATGTTGCTTCCGGTAAGAGAGCTCTGGTAGATACAATAGGATGTCATGATAAAGGTCAAGCAGTACTCTTCTCAAAGTAATTTTCTTAGGTGGATCAAGGAGCTGAACCTTTTAAGCAGAACATTTCCTGAAGACTTCAGTAGTACGAAGACTGTTTTTTGAGAGGTGTGATGTCTGCAGATACATTAGCAGTGTTCACTGAACTTAGAAACATGTAGCCTGAACTTCAAACTGGTTACTCTTCTGCTACAGTGGTGACAGGGTTTAATTGGACCTCTGCACTTCAATTCTGAAACTTTTGAAGGAAAGCAACTGAAGTACTTGTGCAGATGTTTCTTCCTGGTAATGAGAGGAACCTGGCTGGTCTAGTTTTAAGTAAAATAGCTGAATTAAAAGCTAAATTAAGGCTTTCTGACATGGATGATCAGTGATTGCAAGCCAAAGTCTGAAATTAGTTGACATTTCATATGGCAATCAAAATGGATTCAATGAAGCGACTGAGCTGTCCATTGAGGTCCTCTCCACCATGACATTCATTCAGGAGAAGTAACTCATCAGAGACACTTTGATGAAATCAGTTAAGACACTGTGGGAAAGTATCCTTTTGGGGAAAATGAATCCACTTTGAAAGATCTGAAGATTGATGTTGTTGAGAGATTCTGAAGGTACTGGTAGCTAGACACAAAAGAAAATTGTGTTTGGTAACTAAAATCTAAGAGAGGACAATTTTCTGACCTGATAAATAAAAAATGATAGGTTTCGTTGTATGGCAGTATGAGGCAGAAGCTGAAACATCTGTCATAAAAAATGCCATTAAGCTAGCTACAAGAAACATGAAGCAAGATTGGAAATTCTTGCAACTGTTTCCAAGGAAGCATTTTCTAAATTTTAAAGACCCTAATGATGAAAGCTGTGCAAGAGAATATTAAGCAGGATGATACTTACATTAAACCTACATTTGCAAAACTTCAATGAGAATGTACATCTTACATAGCCCAACAGGCTACCAGGTTTGTTGCCTGCATACACATCTGTTCACTGTGGTTTCTGATATACAAGGGATACAAACATGAATTTGCAAAATCAGAATTTAATTTCTTATTCTTTTCAATATTGATTACTTCCAATAAGTATGAAATGTAATGTTTGTTATAGTCTGAAACAAGCTCCATTGCATTTATTTTTGTTATACATTGTGCTGCAATATTTTTCACACAAATGACCCCTGTGGTGTAGGTAGTCAGCTAATGCAATATGTTTCACAACAAATTGTGAACAAAGTAGGTTTTGGTTTTTGTTTAAATTTGTATTTACCTCTGGGGACTTTCAATGAGACTAGATCAGTCAAATAACTAAATTGAGAAAAGCCTAAAATAATGTTTATAACTTTTATTTTTCATTTCAAATCAACAGTTTGGTTTAAGATGTTAAATTTCATTTAAGCCACAAGCTAAAATGGTGTGGCATTTTAAGATAACTTGCAATGATTTTTTGAGACAGCTTTTATTTTTCTCTCTTTGAAATGGTCTAACGAAGGACTATTTTTCAGCATTTGTATTTTAGCAAACATACATAAACATACATAAATATACTTCCACCTTTCTTGAAATACTAGTTGGCTGTGAAATGTTTCCACATTAGTTATTTCACTTGCTAAAGTATACAGGTTATGGGATAGGGGTAAAACATTTTACCATATTTAACTTTTACATTTCCAAACTCCTGCAATAATGTTAACTGTATCTTTTATGCGTTAATACATGCTAAAGAGTAAAAGGTTTTTCTTTCCTATACTTTTTTACTTTTTTTTCCCTATAGCCTTTTGATTTTCCTAAGCTACTGAAGACTTAAATCACATAACTTCAGTAGTCTCACAGTGTGCCTGTTAAAGCATCGTTGTCCCACAATGTCTTCCTTCTTCTTTACCATGAAACACCTGTTGAGCCACCAACAACCACCCCTCAGTTTGCCACTGGAAAGCCACCAGCATGGCTCAACAGCTGAACAGTAGAGGGCTCTACAGCATGGTGCTTTACCACAGCAGGAAATACCAAGACTATGCTCTATTTTCAGATTACATCTTATGAAATTTTTACAGTGCACTGTAACAGGAGAGAGATATTCTTTTCAGGAGTCATGATTAATTATAGAATAGCCAAACCCTTTTGGTCTTGAATGTGTGATTTTTGCTAGGCTCACAATTGGCATTTATATTCCAGTATTGCAAGAAAGTTGTGAGGCTGCTCTTTGGATACATGATTTTAGTTGCTTGGAAGAATGATGTGATTCCCCATAGGTGTACACCTCACAGGTATGCACACACACCATTGGATAACAATCTCCAATGGGCATTTAATCAGTAGATTTGAGAAACAACTTCCACTAATTCTTTCCTCTTTTTCCTCCATCATAGACTCATTTATCTTTCAAATGCAGCAAAAATGAAGAAAGAAAAAAAACCCCAAAAATAACAGCAAAAAAACCCCTAAAACAACTTTCGTACATATTCCCAGAACCCAGTGGTAAATATGGAAAATTATCTGTTCCTTAAAACAAGTACTTAAACACTGAACACTTTCAGGTACGTTTGCAATATTGTGGACTGAGAATAGAAACTTAGTGCCAGTATTTCTTGTCAAATTTGTGTTTCAGATGAGCCTGTCTAACAGACATGAGCCTGTAAAATTACCCTAGACAGAGCAAATCTTAGTAAATCTTCCAATCCAGAAGCAGAAACAAAGTACACTTAGAAAGGTGTCAGGGTATTGCCGTGTCAACAGCAAAAGCATAGAAATAAGTAAATAAGTAAACATGTAAATAAATAAATTTTCAGCTGCCACCATTTATTCAAGAGTTACACAATTCACTGCCAATAACAAAGTAAAAATGTTCCTTATAAAATGCAATGGTGCCTGAGGGATATTTTTTGTTTATGGAGTACTTTGAGAATAATTCAGGTTTGCAGTCCAGTAGACCAACATGTAGAGAAGCTGAGTGCTTCAACCATGAGCACAAACAGTATAAATTACTTCCTATCATATAAACAGAGATATGCTCAAGGTCCCACTGTAAATGTATAATAAAACAGCATGACATATAACCCCAGCTACATTATAGACTCCATTACTGTGATAATTTATCAGTAAGCCTATGCTATTCACTACTGACAACACTGTCAGCTTCAGGCACACAATTAAAAATAATATAACCAGAAAGGTTAAAGTTCTGTGATCCAGATGCATAAGGACAGCTGGGTAGACTTTAAAAGTCTTCAACACGATGTTCATGGTTTGTAGGTGCAGAAGAATCTACAGGTTCTGTGAGAACATAAACACCATATGCGAACACACTTGCTTTTCAATTACCACATAGACAGCAAACCTTAAAGAAAGATGAAGAAAAATGCTGGAAACCATAGCAGTGACATTTTTAGAGAAAGATGAAAATTGCTTATTTTATGTGGGCTGAAGTGTATGTCAATGAAATATGAGCAAGATGTGTACAATTGTTAGAAAAAGAGCCATGATTTGAGATCCTACCACTTTTCAACATAAGATATTGTCCCCTTTGCTCTTGCAGCTGTGGGTCAAACTGATGAGAGCTCTTTATCAGCATGAGAGCAAAGTCAGCTTGTATAGCCTAAAAAAATACTGAACACTACCTAAACTGAAATATCTGACTTTCTTGATTCAAAAAAAGAGCATTTACATGGTTCTCCAGGCCTTCTTTGAAGGTAGAGGTACAAAATGCAGGAGGGGTGCCAGCACCATAGCCACTGCTGCAAGGATTGTCTGGCCAAAGTCTTAGTTGATGCTCCAACATCATTCCAGATGCATTGGCATGAGCCTTGATTGGCAATTTCATTAAGCTAATATGATATCAAAATACTCCCTTCTAGTCCATCAGAGCCATGAGATGTGGGCATGTAGGACAACAGAATAGTTACTAGCATTACAGGTGGATTAATACAGTGGGATTTCTGAGTAGGATCAGCTTGGTGGAGGACAATGAAAGGCACAATTTCAAGATGTGAGAATGGTCAGAGGACACAAGAAACAGGAAATTTCCAAAAGGATTTAGTTTGACTGACACAAAGTTTTGTGCACGTTGCATGAAGCAAGGCTACTTGTATCTGTGCAAACCAAACTCATCAGTGTGTATAATTCATAATTGTCTCTCAGCCATTTGAAAAGCCTTGCTGGAAGTGTGGATGAGCGACTCTGTCTTGGGTTTGTGGTAAGGTTTTGGTAGCGTGGCGGGAGGGGGTGGGGAAGTGACACAGGCATGGTGGCTTCTGCAAGAAGTTGCTAGAAGCTTCCCCTGTGTCTGATAGAGCCAGTGCCAGACAGCTCCAAGATGGACCCATCACTGGCCAAGGCTAAGCCCATCAAAAACAGTGGTAGCGCCTCTGGGGTAACATATTTAACAAAACAAAACAAAACTAAACAAAACACAAAAAAAAAAACACACAAAAAAACCCAAAACAAAACAAAACCAAAAACAAAAACAAACAAAAAATTAACAAAAACAATAAGCCACAAAAACATGGAAGCTTTTGCAGCCAGAGAGAGGAGTAAGAAGATGTAAAAACTATGTAGACATAGTCAGTGAAGAAGAAGGGGGAGGGGATGCTCCAGGTGCCAGAGCAGAGATTCCCCTGCAGCCTGAAGCGAAGACCATGTTAAGGAAGGCTGTCCCTCTACAGCCCATGGAGAAAGGGTGATGGGGTGCAGAGATTGCGCCAGAAGCCCATGGAAGACCCCACACTGGAGCAGGTGGAGACACCTGAAGAAGACTCTGACCTCGTGGGAAGCCTGGAGCAAGCTCCTGACAGGACCTGTGGCCCCATGGAGAGAGGACCCCGTGCTGGAGCAGGTTTGCTGGCAGGACTTGTTATCCCCTGGGGGACCTACGTGGGAACAGTCTGCTCCTGAAGGCCTGCAACCTGTTGGAGAGACCCACAGGAGCAGTTTGTGAAGGACTGTAGCCTGTGGGAAGAATTATTTCCATGCAACAGCTATGAGAATCTCTCCTAGAATGCCAAAAAACCTCCACGTTTTGCTAGAACTGAGGGGGTTAATCATGATAGTGAAAACTTGACCAATTTTTTTGTTTACATGAAACTACAAAATGCCTCATTAGGGATACTGGACTTCCTTTCTTTCCCCAGCTTTCAGCTATACCTCAGCAGGAATTTTACAGTTGCGTCAAGAGTTTCCATTGATGATGTCTCTCCTTTGCTGGAGTGGCTGACTGGTACTGAGATCTGTCAGCAACCCTGCATAACTGGATCTTATTGTTACAGGGAGGGCCACATCATATCTCTAGAAAATTTAGTCCTGCGAAGCTTATTCAAGAATCAAGAAGAGATTTGTTACTTTGTGCTCCACTTTATAGAATAGATTTCAGAACTAAATATTAGGATGTAAACTCCTTGATGAAGTACATGAAGAATTTTTTTGGGGAAACATGCAATTTATTGAAGCTGTACCACCAAACGTGTGGTTTTGGGTAGGCGTGAAAAACAAAACAAAACAAAAAAACCTCTTGTGGACCCCAAAAATTAAGACTCATTTCCACTGTGTCATTCAAATAGGCTTTTCCAGCTTGGCTGATTTCCATCCCAATCATCCTCCTGGGAGTCAGGAAGTTATTTCAGTGATCACTTTGTAACACAGGACCCATATGGTGTTTTTATCTGGCAGGTTCCATTTTACAAGTGTGTTTCTTTCTGTGACTAGTGAACAGCAATAATTTCTATAAGAATAAGCATTGTGTTTTAATTCTTAAATATGCAGTGCCTCCCATTAAAATTACTAGTTACAGTTAAATGTTTGCAAAACAGGAGCTGCAAGTAGTTCCTCATCCTTACATGGAGGCAACACAACCAGAAGAACTTGTTCTATATCATGTCAGCTTTCACAAATGGGGTGGCAAATGTGAACTGTGTAGGACAAAAATTACTTTTAGATATTATCAAAACCATGCTTAACATTAATAATATTGACTATTTAAGGCTAAAGAATAAAGATCCAGACACATGAAAACACAGTCAAGCTGCCCTGTTCCAGTGACTCTTTACCATTCATTAAATTCCTGTTGGGTGCAACCAGCTAAAGCTGGACACACTGGTGAGGATGTGGCAGATGAAACGTGACTGTTTTCTCTTTTACATCTTTCCAGTTACTTATTGCCTACTCAGTTGCTTGTTCTGTTTTGTGCAGGTATGCATGTGCAGTCGGCCCGGTGTCCTTCTCTCTAGTTTTAAGGGCTGTTGTTTCAAACAGCAGCTACTCTGGGTGTACCCAGGGGTCTGGACAGCCATTGCTACATCCATCCATTACCTGACCTCCAATGGCAAGGATGCACAAGAGGCTGCATATTATTGTTTGCTTTTTTGCATGTCTTTGAAATAGCTTATATATCACTATTGTTAAAAACTTGCCCCATTGAGATAGGAACAGTCTGCATTTATTTTCTAGCAAAGGGAGTGCATTTCTGGCTTCCACATCTTTCTACTCAATCTGCCTGGCCACTTACTGATCTGCTGTATTGGAACTCATTTTATAAACACAAATCAAAGGCAACATCGTTCCCCTAGAGAGCTTGAGGGCAATTTTCAAAGGAACAGAATTCAGATAGGCAACCAAATTTCATTGCTTTCCAATGGACTGAGCATCTAATTGTATTTTATGCCACTCTTTTTCGATGTAATAATCCTGCCTGGCAGTACAACTGGCATCAAAGAATTCCTCCATAGTATCTGTTCTCAGGCCTTAATTCACTGACACAGCATTGTTGCTCCCCTGTACATCACTTTGTCGGCTATGACTATGAGCGGAGGTACGGCAGGAAAGGGTTAGTTTTGTCTTTTTTCGAGGGCCTGGCAGCCCTGACTACTTTCTTAACAAAAAAAAAAAACACAAAAAAAACCAGGAGGGGGTGGGTAGGAGAGAGGGAGAAACAGGGAAAAAGGGAAACAGAAAAAGCTCTCATGTCAGCAGGTTTCTTAGAACATAAAAATTAAAAATGAAGGAAATTAATTTTTCATGAACTGCTTTTCAGAATTCAGATCCTTAAACCATATAGCATGTTTATTACACTGAGAACTGCAGTTACTTTCCATGGAGGGCTGAAGCACTAACTGATGTTACCAACCAGTACTAACTAATACTTTGTTCTGTGGGGTAAGTTTGTTGTGAAATCAATACTCTTAAGGTGGTATTTCAGAAATCTTTGTCTCCTTGCATGATTGACATTTTTCATCTTCCAACCATGATAGTTTTCTTTTATTCAGAGTAGAAGTAAATAGCAATGACTCATGCCTTTATTCTAAGCTAATTTTATCTTTTTTAATAGAAAATATTTCTCCCTATTTCAGCACCAAAATTCATGCAAATCAAATGTGTTAATAAAAGGTGAAAGCAGTGACAAGGAAAGCTATTATTGAAAACACAGTAAGAGAAGAGTGACCATCTCATGATGAAAGAACCCATCCATAGCTTTTAAGAAGCGGCTTGTAAAAATCTGTGTGATTTATTTATGCTAGTAACTTAAAATATTAATAATTAAAACTGAAAAGCCTTGTTAACAGATATGATTTACACAAATGTATGTCAGGGTACAGCAGAATCATTACAATAGGCAAAAAATGAACTGGTATACAGTGGGGGTGCTACTTGGATGCCAGGAGATCAAAAGTGTATTTGAATTTCTGCCTGACATGTCACAACTAAAGCATTTTATAAGCATGAATATGTTGACAGAGCTGCCTCACAGAGCTGAAATAAAATACTGACCAGCAACACAATTTCTGTACTGATGTCACTAGGGATGTTAAGTGTGGTTTGATGTCTGATATTAAAACCCTTATTTTGTCCATATATGGACAAAAAATATGATAGCTAATGGTGAGTGTGACAGGGATAAGAAAGATGGGACTGAAAAGATAGGAAAGAAATAAGGGGCAGTGAAATGGCAGTGGGATGCTAAATGGGTAAATTTGAACTGTAAGATGTGAAAGGGACTGCAGTAAGGTATTTGGTACTTAGTTCCCATCAGTATGTCTATTGTTGCTTACCACTTGGATGTAAAACAGTCAAAGTGGGGACAGGGTCTCATCTCACTCTGGTGGACTCTGGGATGCTGGCAAGCTCCTCATGCGTACTTTGTTTGTTGGCAGAAATCTACATTAGTAATATATTAAAACTGTGCATATAAGTGCTCCATGTATGAACCACCAATAGGTCTCCTCTGCTGTTGATGTAAATCTTCACAGCTCAACCCCTGTGAGTGAACACCATCTTACTAAGAATCAGGTTCATGATCTCTCTTGTTGCTGATGCCATCTTGGTTCCAGAACAACCATCAAACACTGGGAGAAAAACACTGACAGAAAGTGAAGTGGGGAGCCCAAAGACACATAGTGTCATGGCCCTGATGGCACATGCAATGCACCTGACCAGCCTAGGTCACCCTCCCCTAGGGCCTCCTTCCTCACCCTGCTCAATGCTCCCAGGGCTCCATCTCGTCTTACCCTGGGGCTGTTAGTCCCTGCCCAAATCCCCTTTCAGGGCCAGGAACGTCCCTGGGGGCTGCAGAGGTTCCCCATGGAGCAGGCAGAGCAGGTTCTCACAGCCAGGGCAATTGAGGCATCTTACGTAACTATGCAGTACTCTGTGCTTTGCAATGAACTGGCTATTTGATGGCAGAATCACGTGTTTGTTCTCAAAAAAAAAAAAAAAAAAAGAAAAAGTTTTTCTTTCTTTTTTTTTAAATTAAGATGTGAATGCGCATAATTTTCTAATGCTCTTCTTTTATTATAATAATAGTTCATTTTCATCAGAAATCAGTTCTCAGAGCTAAAATGCTCTGATGATAAATTCTCAGCTATGCATGTCAATATAACTTTCAAAAATGTGCCACATGTTCTTAAATGTGCAGCAGCACTGCACTCCTCGAGGATATTCAAAGGGGAGGTGCAACTAATCACAGCCCTAGTTTAGTTGTTCATGCATAACAGATATTCCCAAAACTGGAACGCCATGCTGAAAGAGGATTGGTGAGAGGATCTATTGTTTGAAGTCTTTCTTGATTGTAGGCATTGCACACAGCAGAATTTAACATAAATCTTTTAAAGGCAATCCATTTTCTAGAGCGCTGCATTTTCAGATGTATAACCTGGGGGTTATCTTTGAAAAAAATGAAACAAACCCAAAGTGTCTCTGTGCCCCTCTCCTCCTGTGTAGATTAGAGTGCAGGTAATGTGAAGGGAAGTCTAGTTCAGGAGCTCTCCCTCCCAGAAGTCCCCTGCCTGTGACTCCATGCTACATATTTCCTCTCTGTCGTCAGGTTCTACTTCCCCTGATCCCCCTCCCTCTGTTCCTGCTGCCGTAAAGATCCCATGCTTTTGATTCCTTTTTGATACTGCTGCTGATACTGTTTGTCAGGGTTTTTTGATTGGCTGGGGTTTTTTTGCCAAAAGTTGTCGCTCATTTAGGCATCCACAGATTACACTGAGTGCCAATATTACTGCTATATGAACTCTCCGCTTGCACTCCAAGTGAAGCAACAGCAGCGTACAGTGGATGGTCTTCTTGACCAGTTTTATAATTTGAGGTTGCTAATCAAAAGCATGGCTGGCTGAAAGAAAAAAATCTCTCATCCTTACCTTGAAAGGGGAGAGAGAGAATATTCTTTGTCACTAGGCAGAGTTACAACTGTCTGCTTTCCTGTCCCAGCTCCAACAGTAAAACCATATGGTGATAGACCCCATCTACGTGCTTTCAGCCAGCTGTACATGGAGTGGAAAGCCATCAGTGAAGTGTCGAGTCTGGCCTGAGTTCTCCACGTGGATGAAGCTCTTTTCAAAGATACATCTTGCAGTGTCCAGAGGTTATGGTCACAATTTGTGAGATTCAAGTTAATAATTGTTCTAAATAGAAGGAAAAAGGGCAGCATCTTCAGGATCACTTCCTCGTAGCTCTTAGGGAATGCCAAGTCTGCAATGGTGACTACAAGTCTTTTTCTTGCAAGTTTACTTACTCTCTGCCAGAGAGTTCTGTTTATATTTACTGTTGTTTCTATATCCCTGACTTTTTAACTGCACGTACTCTTTTACATACGTCTTGTCTTTTGCCTATTGCAGGACAATAGTAATCAGTGAAATTATGGTTTCACTTTAACTGGATAAATGGATGAGGCTGCAAGGTAGCAAAGTTTGACCTTCTTTATGACTCAAAGTGAATTAGCAGGCTCAACCAGGCAGAGTATTACCACCCTGTGAAAGAAAGAGAAGTATAAGATTTCAGCTGATCTTCTACAGCAATATTTTTTGTTGCCCCCTGTCTTGATCCCAACACAAAACAGCAGGGAGGAAGACAGGGTCAAAATCTGTATCTACCCCAGTATTCCCTCAATTTAAATCTTTTCAAAAGTTCAGCTTTCATGCAATTTTCTCACAATAAGAAAGAAAAAGAAGTGGAGGGGTTTTTTTCGGTTTTCTCTGGAGGTGGAGAGTAAGTATGTATAGTATGGAATCCTCATGCATTGTCCGTGGCTACAGTATATGAGTGTTTCACAGCATTCATCATATGTACATCTCTCACATCTTTTTTTCAATGTCCAAAATTCCACCTCAACATGTAATGTATTTTTCAGTGTTTGCACTGCATCAATCAATTATTTCTACCTTATCCCTCTGATCACCCGGGGGATATAAACTTCTACACATGGTGCATTAATGTCCTGAAATTCTTTAGGCAGTAAACAGGTTGAATTGGAATGAAAACATTATTACATATGTTTAGCATTTTAGACATGTGTCCATTTTATTAACATTTAATGTGTAAAATTGGCAAATTTATTTGACATACAAAATACAAGTGTAGAAGAAAAATCATTAGTTTGAGGCTGTAAATGCCAGACAGGTTTTCCCTTCACAGATGACATTTAAGAAACCGAAAATATGACATTTTTCACTAGAAAAATAGAAAATGGAGAATGGTGAAGACAGGAATTTTTGCTTCTTTCCACCCTGGAATGGTGGATTCTCTGTTTGAGCAACAGAAGTCTGCATATAGCCCAGAGAGAGTCCTGGCTCAGAAATTAACACTTCAGCATTTCTACTGCTAATTACATGCATTTGCCTTCATTTTTTGGGTGGAGGGGGAAGCTGGGAGGGGAAAATAGCATAGGGAGGGGGAAAAAACAAATCAGCCCCCTCCTAAAAAAAAACCCAAAACCAAACCTTAAGCCTGGCAGCCATGTTCTTGCCATCCTACAATGTTCTTTTTAAGAACTGAATAAGGTTGTGCTCAGATCTCCATATTCATTTGTCAAGGCACAGCTCCTGCTGTTGGGAATTCTAGCACTGAAATGGTTATTACCACTTTGCTAAAGGCAGCTATTACTCTAGTTATCTAAAGACAAGGAAAGACAAGACCCTGCAAAAATGAGATTTTAATCACTGTGTTGTTTTATTTGATACCAATTTTAATCATCCCCCCCACCCACCCCCAAGCCTCATTTTTATTAAATTACAAAATATAAAAAGGACTGTGAGCCCTGCTAGAGGTTTCTGATTTAAACTTCTGAAGTTGGTTACTGTAGGAATAGGTACCTGGAAGAACTTTTTATTGCAAACCTTAAAGCTCCTTTTCTACCCAAAATCTTTCTGTTTTTATAGGAGTATACTTTTATTTACCAAACACTCTTATATGATTCATACAGAAATAGTGCTTAAAAACAAGAAAGTCAGTTTGAAATCTGTACAATCCAAAATAGGTAGGCATTTTGACTTAGCATACTGTATAGCTATGCTTATGATTGCAAACAGATAATGGTTTCATAGGGGCTGTGTTGGTATGTCTGTGTGGCCTCTTTGAACCCACATGCCTCTCATAGTTTACTTACTGTTCCATCTCCCTTTTTTCTGTTTCATAGCCATATGCTGTCCTTTGTCACAGCTAGATTAAAACTATGGTGAAGAACTGACTTTCACCAAAGAGTCTTAACAGTAACATAATAACCCAAGCTAACAAAATAATAAATGTACTAAACAACAATAAGAGAAATCCAACACTTAACTTAGAATCATAGAATCATAGAATCTTTAAGGTTGGAAGATACCTCAGGGACAATCTAGTCCAACTGTCCCCCTACCACCTATTACCCACTAAACGATGTCCTTAAGTATCAGATCCAACCTTTCTTTAAACACACCCAGGGACGTCTGGTCTATGCAGAAGGTAAAATTTCTCAGCTTGAGGAAATTTGAATAGGAAGTTATATCAGGTAGAATTTGAGACAATAATTTAGAAGAAATATTTTATTGGATGAACACTTATTTTTCTCAACACTCATAATAGCAATGTACAAACCACTGTTCCCTCTGCATGATGTACTAAGTGAAATTATTTTTAAGATTTTTTTTTTTTTTCCTATCAGCATTGATTGCCTGCTTTTCATTACTTCATGGCTTTTAAGTGTCTATTTAGCTGTTGCTGGTCACATGATGCACATTACATCCCTGGACCTGATGAACATTATTATTCTCATATGACATGTAGAATAGAGTCTTGAGTACATCTCTTTCTTGAAATGTTTTTTTCTGTTTGTGTTTTTGTGTTGACAAAAAAAGGGTCAGTGTAATAAACATACCATGATACTCCAAAAATAGAATGTGACAGATGAGTCTGCTATTTTCTTTGACAAGGTTAATTTGATTTCTAAATAATATGATTCACGTAGATTTTTGTGAAACATTTAGTACAGTGAACTGTGGGAAAATATGAAATAAAATGAAGGAAAAGATTTGCAGCAAAAGTGGATGACACAAGAAACAGTCTGAAGATGAAGCAGAATGAGTAAATGACAGAAGTTAGGGCTTGAAGGCAGAATTGTTAGGTGTTTATCTTTAAGACTCATCTTGTTTAATATACCCAGTAACTGCGAAGGCATGAAACATTGTAGGACACTAGTAAATTGGCTGGATACTATGCATCAGGGAAGCTTTATAGTTGCACTGGAGATCAGAGTGCTACACAGCCTTGAGGACTAAAGGAATAGATAATAATAGTGGGTGAAGCCTACTATATACAAGGTTCCTTCCAGATCTGTCTTGCAGACATTAAATATATGATCACTTTAAAACAAATGCTAGAACAGAATAGAACATGGCAGTCAGTCAGCTGTGTTTGGACTCCCTGTACTATCTCCATGGTATCAAAGAAATTTTCTTTCTTCCTTCTTTCCTTGTTCTCCCCAGGAAGTTATGTTTAATGTCTGTTTGTAGAAGAAGAAATTTCACTGCTTGTAACAGCAAAAAATAGAGGCCATCAATACCAATACCACTAACTCAGTGTTTTTCAGAGCAGAAAAATCTAGTGTTAGAAAGTCTGTTACTGATACTAGATGGCATTTGAATCATATTAAAAAAGTTCACGGCCAAAGGCATTGGTTTCAGCGACACCCAGATTTCAACTGTTGTTTTTTCATGAAACGAGTTCTGCTTGAAATCAGGAACAGACATAGTTCTTCACAAAATTCTGGCGCCAATACCATTGGTCTAAGAAACAAACAAACAAACATTCCAGTGAAAAAGAAGCTAGGAAAACAACTGCTGTTCCCACACACTTTATTGTACAGTTCAATTTTATTGTAATTATCCTGAATATAGTCCACAGTTTTAAAAATTTCAGCGATTTTAATTCTGAACACAGCTCTAGCAGTAGTGCATCACTATTTACATTCCCATATGTCTGCTAGACTGTGCAAGATCAAAGCCGAGCAAACCTAGCCCTTCTCACTATTTTGTCACTGTCCCTTACCCTTATAGGCATGAAAATGGAAATTTTTCCCTGTTATGGGGAGATAATGTTGCTATGGTTATAATTCTATAAAGGTAAAGTAGATTTATCAAAATAATTGGAGGCATGGTTCTCCATTAAGGTCAACGATTGCAGAGACAGGCTGACATGAAATGAGTGAACTTTTAATTTGCTTTTTTTTACCTCCTTTACTTCTTCCCTTCCTGTGAATGAATATTGAGCTGGAATATGCTGACAGAAACCTGTCCCAGGAATGACATATTAAATCTTAGGTCTTAAATGTTAATGCGTCTATTAATGGGACTACCTGAAGCTCTGGAAGCAAGCACAAACTTACTTTTACAGGACGCTTCTACAATTTAGATAGCAAAGATGGGGAGATACATAGTGCTAACAGCATGTTAAGAAAGTTTCGGGTTTGTATATATTTTTGCTTGTATATATAGTTGGTGCCTGGTAGAGTTCATGCTTATGGATGGTGACGTAGATGACTATGAACTAAATTAATCAATTTGCTGCTTTCCAATAGGCATTGACTTACAATATCTCTGAGTACTAAAGAAAAAACAATCTGAAAGGTACAGGCCCACTAGTAATCATTTTCTTCTTTAGGATTGTTGTTGACACCCAAAATGTACAAACATTGCTGTGCTAAGTTCTTTCTATTAGTCACATGTGTGTAATAAAACATTATCCAGCTTTGTTCACCAAAGTGCCAAATATTGTCCTATTTTAAGACATTATTTTCAATATTTATAAGGTAGCAAACTGTAAACTTTTGCATTTAGATGTTATACCCTAATGTCCGACTTGCACACATTTATTCTTCCTTTTTTCACTGTACAGAGCGGTTAGATTTTTCTGAATGTAAGGTAACAGGAAAATGTACTGACTTGTCCCTCTTAGAAATTGCAGCAGCTTATCTTTCCAGTTCTCCCAAGACATTCTGACGTGAGAGTTATCTCCAGGCTCTGCGTCATGAATGTGCCTTGAATCATGCCTGAGAAAATTCCAAAATGTAGGTGGTTGGGCCCTGAAAAACTGCTATTCCCTGGTCAGTAAAGTTATCTGTCTTTCAAAGGATTTCACCTGTGCTGCTCTTTGGCTCCTGTGGGACATAATTGTCATCAAGCATGGTAACAGGGACCAGGAAAAGAGTCTCGCCTGGATTCATTATAAAAACTATGCTCAAGTGCATTTTCATGTGTTGCAAAAAAAGGCCAGAGTAATACAGTTGCCTGAAGAGGAATGTTCAATGGGAATAGTTTCCATTTCAATTTGCATTAAATCTTTTCTTAGAAGGCTGGAGGTTTGGGCAGGGAGGGGGGATATTAAACATTTTTGAATCTGGGTGCCAACAGATGAAATAAATTTCACGTATAGAATTGTTTTTTCCATGAATTCAAACAAAAATCAGTTTAAACTGCTGAAAAGAGAAATCCTTCATTCAATCACAAAAAAGAATCTTGAAATAGAATTTTATTCAGCTTTAAAACATAGTCAGTTCTTCCACCTATCAATTTTGCTCTTTCTATTCAGTGGAATGGCTACTGCTTCTTTCACATTGTAAAAGTGCAAGTTTCATCTCTTGCATCGCTGGTAGGATACAGGATACTGTAGGCTACAGTCACGTACTAGTAGAAGCATGGCAGATGTAATTTGAATTAAAAGATTTTAATTTTTGTCAGTTATAATTACCATTTATCTATAAAGAGATATTATTTTGTGGATACCTACCACACCACCTTTCCTTCAAGCAGCAAAACAGAAGTGGAAGTTTCGGAAATCTATAAAGGTCGTACTGGTCAGGGAAAAACCAACATGGTTGTCAAAGGTAGCAAACCAAATTTGCCCTTTTTCTGTGTTTCTTGGTGCTTTTTGTGTAACTTCAGTGAAATATACACCAGCTCTGTATTCAGTGGCCATGCACATACCAATAAATTACTTGATTTTATACTTTGAAAATACCAAATGTAACATTGTAGCGATTCAGCTATTAAATTTCCTCAGAGTTTTGCCAACATGACAAACACTGTAAAAATTATGAATTGTTTGGGAATAAGCTCAACCAGGGGAGACAGAGTGCTTATTGTCTGTGATCCTGTTAATTATTTTCCTTCCCAGCCGTTTATGTCCTTTCCTTCATTTGTGTTATTTTGTGATGTTGTTGCATCCACTAAATGCCAAAAGATTGTGAGCTTCTCAGTACTATTTTCCCCCCTACAATTCTTCATGATTGCTTTATGTTCAATGAATGACTTACTACTCTTCACATCAGGACTGAATTCAGCCAGGAGATCAGCATTTGAAAAGAACTATTAATTTATTTACCTCAGCTGCCTGCAGGTATAGGTTGGCTCCCTCCTGTACAGGGATGGCACTACTGTAAAAACACAGGGATAGTGCAGTTCTTTATCCTTTATACATCACTTATGCAGAACATGTAATTTATTTTAATACAAATCTATAGTAGGCTGTAAGAGGTCTATCTCTCATTGTGTGGGTCCAAATATACTTTGTGCTTCCTGTTGTAGCTCATACTGGCATATGTGATACAAATTCAAGATCTCTGTTGCTTGTGTACCTTGTGAATTCAGTGTTCTTGTAGCATCAAAGGATCATGTTCTACCACTAGGCCTCAAAACAGTACTTTTAGACTCTTCTCTGCTTTTTATACTCTTTTCTCAAAATACTCACATGTCTTGAGGTTACATCTTTTGAAACTATTCAGATTACCAAATTGAAACCCCCTTCTACAAATCTTAAAACATTTTTATGCAGGTCGTAAGTAAAAATTAAATAGATAAATTTTATATATCCCATAATTTTCTGGTTCCTAGTTTACAAGTTTTCCAAACTGATGCATAATTTATTCATACATTTACCAAGCCATCTAATGTAGCAGCCATGGACTCTGCAGTTACGTGCTTGTTTCTTTTTGTGTTGTGTATCACCTTGTGGTTGTTAAGACTCAAACCACGGTTTTGAAATTATGAGATGCCATAGTGCTCTTGCTTTCTCAAGAAAAGTGTTGCCAAGTTTTGTTCTTCCTAATAAATAACCTGACCAGTCAGGTCCAACATTGTAAGTAATATTTTTAACCTCCATCACCCAGAATTTAGCGTCACTTAAAAAGATATTTCCTGTTAGAGTGATTTTATGAAGAGACAGTTTATTGTTTTCAAAAGACGTATTGACTGCTGACTGATCAGAGACAACCATCCATCTCACTTATGATCTGTTCTCTGGTTAATACTGACAATTTTTACTCTATTAGTGAAAGTTGAGTGCTTTATCTATTAATGTCTTCATTGCTTATTTTTTGATCATTTGCACTCAGCCTCTTTTATTTCAGAAATACCATCCTCATGTAAGATTTTTTTAAGCAGCAGAGATAACACAAGCTGATCAGTATTTTTAATTACAGTGCCATTTACTAGTTGAGGGGAGTGAGATAAATTATCATAAATTCAGTACCAGTTTAAGTTCTTGGATGTACTTTGAATATTTGGTTTTGCTACAAGTTTTGGGTGGGATTGTTAAAGCAAAATCAAATGTAACCAAGACTATTGCTGCTAAGGATGACCATCGTGTAGTCCTACCTCTGTGTTAATTAATGTTTATCCAAACAATGTACTAATGAAGATGAGATTGCCAAGAAGTAGAAGCATAATTCATAAATTGTTATCATTTGACCAACAAGCCTTGAAGAAACATTTGGACTTGCCAAAAGTGCCAGAAAACTAGGGGAAAGGTAATTCTGACAGGGATAATCATGACCACCAACCCATGGACCACCTACCCCAATTATACCACCTTCTCAAAAGATAAAGGTGGCGAAAAAACCTGAGCATGTGTTCTAGTTCGCACGCTAGACGAAGAAATCTGAACCAACCATTTAATAGAATAACAACGGATATGTGTTAGAAAGACATGTATGTAAATGTTGTATGTATAAATAACCACTGCTTTGGAGCTTTGGAGAGGGCTGTCTTGGGATGGACACCAATATCAGAGCAAATATGCAATAGAATACCTCTGCTCTGTGTGTACATTGGTGTATTGCATGCGAGATAAACAAACCCCCAGTTTGGGGACACCAGGATTACATTTGAAAGCAGAAGTTAACAGGGTCTGGTCTGGGGAACTGTTGGGTTACTTTCAGAAACACTTCTGTAAATGTCTATTTCCTTGTTTGCAGATATACAAAACCATACTTCCCAGTATAATACAAAACAGATAAAGAGGTGTGGAGTAAAAATCTTCTTATAGTGAGTAACTGTAGAGTCAGTATCTCGTCTTGCAACAAGATATTTCTTTTCAGTTTCATCACAGGGAAAAAAGGAAAAAAAAAAGAAACCCACAAAAAAAAATCCACCTACAAAACTCTTAGCTTTAAACTAGTGCTTGGTAGGCTTAGAACAAATAAATGAACTTACATACACAGTCTGAATAATTCAAAGAGAAACTCCCTGCTGAAGGAGGTAATCAAATTAAATATTGTGGAAAATTAAAAAATTTAGTCTTATAACCAGTTTTATATTTTATGACAGTTTTCATTGCATAGAGAAAGTTCAATTCAATGCTTTTGGGTATAAAATGATAATAGTCTTTCGGCTCAGAGAAGGAATCCTCTGTCATGAACACAGTAATGGATGGCTGGTGGCTGAACCCAATCATATTCAAAAAATACTTCTTTTCCCAGAAAAGGGAGTTCCCAACATTAGTTGTCACAGAAAATTCACATTTGTCCTGGTTTCAACTGAGAGAGAGTTAACTTACTTCATAGTAGCTACTATGGGCTGTGTTTTGGGTTTGTGCTGGAAGCAGCGCTGATAGCGCAGAAATGTTTTTGCTGTTGCTGAGCGATGCTCACACAGAGCCAAGGCCTTTGCTGCTTCTCGCACCGCCCCGCCGGCGGGATGGCTGGGGGTGTGCGGGGAGTTGGGAGGGGACAGACAGGGCAGCTGACCCCCACTGACCAAAGAGACATTCCATACCATATGGCATCATGCTCGGTTTATAAGGGGCTTGGGGAAGAGGAAGAGGAAAGGAAAGGAGGGAGGGGGTGGTGTTTGGAGTGATGGCATTTGTCTTCCCAAGTCACCATTACGCGTGAGGGAGCCCTGCTGCCCTGGGGGTGGCTGAACCCCTGCCTGCCATGGGGAGTGGGGAATGAATTCCTTGGTTTGCTTTGCTTGTGTGCGTAGTTTTTACTTTACCTATTAAACTGTCTTTACCTCAACACATGAGTTTTCTTACTTTCACTCTTTCGATTCTCTCCCCCATCTGGATGGGGGGAGTCAGCGAGCAGCTGCGTGATGCTCAGCTGCCAGCTGGAGTAAAACCATGATATTTTTACTCCCTTTGTGTATTGCTATTCTATTTCACTTCTTAATTTTCTAAAATTTCCATTATGGAGACTTAGTTGAAATAAGAGTGGATGCATTACAATGTTTTTTAACAGTTATTTTTCTGTGTCTAATTTATTTTTTCAGTTTACTCCTTTCCCTTTCCCTTTCCTTTTCTCTTTCCTTTTCCTTTTCCCTGTGTCTTTGCCTTTGTCTTTTCCATTCCTTTTTAATTTGGTTGGTTGGTTGGGGTTTTTGGTTGGTTGGTTGGTTTCGGTTTTTTTTGGTTTGGGTTTATTTTTTTGGGGGGTGGGGTGGTGTTTTTGGCTTGTTATCAATCTAATTACCTTGGTGGTTTGCACCTTGTGATCAAGAATTGAACAGTATTTGTCCGGAGATTTTTCAAATTAAGTGCAGGGTGGTTGTAGAGGTTGGGTTTTTTCCTGTTGATTGCTGAGTTGATTTGCTGTAGTTTATAATTCTGTGAGTTTATGGATTGGCTGTGATACGTTATGTTTACCTGAGTCCTTAGTGAGGTGAGCCTCACTGAGACTTAGCTGTGCAGTGCCAATCATTCTGTCTTTTTGTGGCAGCTGACTATGCGAGGAGAGTCTCTGTCAAAGCGTGTTATGATAGTTTTGGGTGAAAACACAATGAGCTGCTGTTGTCAGCCCTACTCCACTGAGAGGATGAGGGAAGTAAAATTTTTGCTCAGAAAAATAGGCTACATGGTACATTTAAACATTCATGAAGTTGGAAATCTTTGGAAATTACATCAGACTTGTCTATTCGGATCAATTAAAAATCAGGGATAAATAACCCCCAAAACCATAATACTGAGTAGCATTAGTTCTAATAAGAACTCATGAGTCTAATGGGAAGCATTTGAATGTAAAGTCAGGTTAACATTTATTTAAATTGAAACTGCAGAAATATTGGGAATTCATCTCCCAAACAAGAAATAAAGCGTAGGAAAGGAGTCTACATCTCTGCAGAAGACTAATCACTTAACTAAAAAGTGATACCTTCAGCTTTTTAACAAAGAAAAGAGCTCGTAAGAAATCATAGAGGAAAAGAACAGAAGAGAAAGAATTCTTAAAATTCAAGAATTATAGAAAGAATTGCAAAAATTGGAACTGATACATGTTTTGAAAATCATATTCATGCAAAAACAAAATGTTCTTCAGGCAGATGGTGCTATGCAGTGAGGATATGGTACACATTAAATATATATTCTCAAAAATCAAGTCAATATATTAAAAATAATTATAAAATTAAAATAAACATAAAATTAAAAATTTTCATATATAATGTAATTATATATCATAAATATATATATTTACAAAAGCTTTCCATAAACTATATATAAAATTGCTTTCATTTTCAGTAAACATGATGGCATGGAGAAGAGCAAAAAAGATGGCCTGGCAAAAGAAACTGGTGACCTGAAAAAAGGGGCTACTATGACTTAATTAAAAGAAAATCTCAAGGAATTCAATGCATTCAGGTGTAAGCACATTTGAAGCTACATCTCTGGATCCTAAATAAGTATCATATGACTGTAAAATAACAAATTGTATTTATTATTAAGCTAAGCAGTCTGAATAATGTACAAGGAAAAGGCTGTGTAATGCCTGTGGTTAAAACAATAGGAAGAAAAGATCCAGGAAGATATAAGCCAGTTATCCTGATTTCAAGGCAAAGATCTTTTAGGCAAATGTTGAGGGAGAGTTGATTAAAGACTTTGTGTGTATGTGTGTGTAAAATCTTATATGAATTATGTAGCTAAATTGTGCTATATTAACCTGATATTTTGCTTTGACACATTGTCTTGTAGACAATAGAATTCCAGCAGATATAAGCTACTTAGGTTTGGTTAAGCATTTAAAATAGCATCAAAAGCAAACTTCTTAATTAAACGGGAAAAATGGGTGTTAATAGAGAACCTGAAAAGAACTTACCTAAGAAACTACACCAAAAGAGCAGATATTTGCTCAAAGAATCTTCTTAGTGATGATTCTCAAGGTTGAAGTTTGAGGCAACCATTTTAAAGTTTGAATCAAAACATTAGCAAGAGGGAAAAAAGAACAAACAAAAAACCTGAAAATTTGCGGATTGTGCAATGTCATCAAGAGGCAGCCAGAGTAGAATATAAGCAGGTTTAGATTACCTTGAAGACTGAAGCCAAAAGGATAAACAGAATTGAAATCTCTAGTAACAAGTACAAAGTAGTGCTTCTAGCTACCAATATTTCTATAATAAATTGGGATCCAATCAGACAAAAACAACAGCTGTGATCAGTTGCAGAATTACTATGAACCCTCAGTATGTTGTTGTGAAGAATGTAAATGTGATCTTAGAATGATTTGGGTAACATATTCTCTGTGAACATATGATAAGTATTAATATCACAGTGCAAGAAACTGGTGAGGCCCACCTAAAATATTCTTAATAATGGTCATGAACACATTCTTGTACTATTAAATAATAGCTTCACTGGAAATTTGGGGAAAGTAATGAAGATCAAGTAAATGGAGAGATACCACCTGAGAGGAGACTAATGCAGCAAGTTTTAGGTGGCACAAACACAAACAAGTGGCTTGTTATGAATTTGTTCAGCACAATAGAAGAAAGTTTGTACCATAAAATCTCAGACCAGTGATTTTTAGAATATTCTTATATTTAAAACAGCATAGAGAGAAGACACAATCATTTTTAGGTGAAGCATAGTTAATGAAAAAGCTTATGAGACATGCCTGTTTGCAAAAGCAGGAGACAGACCTGGCTGGTCCAGAAGGATCCTTCAAGTGCTGAGTCCTATAGAATAATTTCAGAGTGGCCATCTTTTTCAATATAACTTAAGTAGCCCAGATTTCCTTAAGTGGAGATTATCTTTTCAGATAGCCAGGCCACTTCTGAGCTTCCTGGTAATATTGCAACAGTAACTTCTCTAAAAATATTCATGAAACTGGATTTGATGCAGAAAGCTATTATTTATACACAGTTAGTAACAATATCGATTAGAACAGGGCAGACCTATAGAAACTTCCTTTGGATAATAGAATTATATTTCAGATATACTACCCTTTCAAGATTCTTCTTTCCAATACTGAAGACACTAGTGTAGGCACCACTCAGATCTGCTGTGGTGAGTTTCGAACTGAGGGAATGTCCTTTCTTCTTTCCTATTTTGGCTATTAAATGATAAAGTATTCTGTAAGAGGTCTTCCTGTCAGAGGAGCTGTTAGAAACTGACTGCTGAGGCTGTGTTACAGGAATAGACGTGAAGCTAAGAGGTAGCTTTGCCATCTTTCTCTATACAGGTCAGCACAGTGCCACAGAGATTAAATAGAATTTTACAGAAAAGTCAAAAAATCATTTTAATTGAGCCTGGACCTTGCAGCACAATATTCTTCTCTTAAAATAGAAAATTTCTTAAAGTAGAATGTTCTAAAGAGCTTGAAAAGTGGCTTTTAATACTGACCCCAGTTAAAGAAAAAAAAGTGTTCTCTCTTTAGTTCTATTTAATCTTCATGGTACAGAGCTATGTCTCAAAAATTTCCACCATCTTTTCCTTTCCACTTTTAAATTTGTTAACTTTTTCCCCTGGTTAATATATGAAGATATATATTTAATTCCAATACTTACAGCATTAAAAACAAACAACATAAAACCAACAAACAAATACATTTAAAAAGTAGGACTAAAAGAACAAGGAGGAAAAAATGAGGTCTTTATTTTAAAAATAAGCATAGGACAAAACCATGTGATTTTCCCTTAAAATGTATTTGGTCTGTGTGAATTTATTTTTGCTCAATTTATACCTATCATCCCATTAAAATCACTGGGAACTTCAGGAACAATATAGTCCTAAAGATAAAATTATACCCTCAATTACCTCTATGCAATAAGGTTTGAATTTGCCCCTGAATGTCAACATTATCTCTAAAGATCTCATTTAACACTTTGTCAGAGCTGGAATCAGTGTGACAATTGCATCTTTTTTTTCAAATGGATTAAATTTACTTTTAAATCCAAGATGTTCCTTAGTGATATTTATGCATTGCAGGCAAAATATAAAGCCTGTTTTAGTTTCACTAAGAAAGAACATGTGGAAGATAGAAGAAGACAATTGACTTGAAGTGAATCTAAAAGTCAAAGAAGACTGTAACTGTAGGATGGAATTGTGCTGGGTAATGGACCCTGAACATAGCAGCTACTAATTATAGTCCAAATTATGTCCATGGGGATCTCTGTCTACTAAAGCTGAAGGAGTATTTCTCCAACTCTTTCACTGTTAAAGCAAGGTACTGTAACACATGGGGCCTCCAGGGATGCTGCAGCAAGTAAAAGGAGAAATGTCTTGTTCTTCAAGTGTTCCCTGCTGGCACAAGCCCCTTGGGGCCAAAAAAGAAATTCATAAGCAATCAACTTAGCCACTGTTAGTCATGGATGGGGAATACACAAGACAGCTAGAAAATTTCATTACAATAACTCCTGTTTACCAAAACTGTGCCAAAAATAAATTATTTCCTGCCTCGTAATAAAGTTCACTGTCCTCCACGAAACATGCAAAACACAGTGGGAATTTTTCAGTATGATTCAGCTTTCAAATCTCCAGATCCAGAAACAGGCTCCAGGCTGTCCTATTTAAACTGTCAGTTTCATAAATCTTAACCATCAATTAAAATAAAATGTAACATGTCCTGCAAGAATAATTTTAAACACAGAAGATACTCTGGACCTTGAAGTTTACTGATAAATGACTGGCTGTAGATATCATTAACATTTATGAGAAAGAGTGAAGAGTTTGTATTATGAAATTACAGTCAAATACAGCCAAAGTGTACCATTGCAAGGCTGCATTTAGAGGTTGTGTCATTTTGACTTTAAAACAAAAAAAACTAATGCAGAGAGAGAAAGGTTCCCTGCACATAGTTGCTCCACAGTCTAAACAGTCAGACTGGGATGTAGGTATATAGTTACGACTGCCATATCACTGAGCAAATGTGAATGAATAAGCATAAGGGCTCCCCACTAGGCTGTTTCTCAACAGTCAGGACGAAGTTGTTTCTTTAGATCATGTTAGAAAGGGCAGTGAAGATACCTAAATTCTAAAGTCTAAAGATATCTAAATGCTGTACCACAGCCTTTTCACTAGAGTTATCACTTCTTCTAGCTGGATAAACCTAGCAAATCTACAAGTACTTTTCATTTTGCAGTGGACATAAAATCTCAGACAACTTACAAGGTAAGGTAAGAAGTCTACCTGCAAGATTTCTGACTGATGCCTCTGCCTGAGGAAGGTCCCTGCATGGATTTCGGTGCAGGAGAGTATTGTGCTAAGGGGAAGATCCACAACCCTAGAAAAGAGTTTTACCACCTGATGACTTTTCCTGCATTATGTGTTTGCATACTCATTTTCATTCTTGATTTTACTAAAAAAAAGAATATTGTTTTAGTAGAGAACAGGGTATCTCTCAAAATGGATAGTATTACAATACATTGAGGAATGCATAAAAAAAAATTGGTCAAAGATTAAAAAAAAAAAAAAAAAGACTTGGGTTCTGTCTGATCAGTTTTTCACAGCACTCCCCCTTTGAGAGGGCTCTGGACTATTCTGCACTGTGTTTATGATTTGAGTAAAGCCAATGAGATGCAGCTCTTCACTACTGGCATAATGCCATAAACCACCTATCTTATATGTCATGTCTCACATATGGTCTTTGTGCTCACTATAAACCTAGAAAATATTCTTTTCTAGATAAAAAGCAGTTGCTTCATACGTATGTAATGGATAAATAGCTAATATAACAGACATGAGACTGAGTGATAGCAAAAGTATCAGGGAATTTGAACTTGGTTCATATTACACTTAGATACCCAGATTGTGTAACCATTCACATATCTTGATTGTTATGTGATGGCCAAAGATCACCTGCATTGTTCTGAGAAACAGAAACAGCATCATCTTAACTGTTTAGTTATATCTGTGTGGGACTGCTCCAAAATGCTTCTACTATGGAGCCACGCTCAAACAGTATTAGGAACTTCTGATCAATCCAGTAATCCAGTTATTACTTCTGTGAAAATGTGACAGTATTTCAACATTTTACAGTACATGTTTATTTGTTCATGCACAATTCGTGATTCCCACTTCAATCTATGAAGCACAGATTCCTAGAAGTTGAGTTGTAGAGTTGAGGCCCATGCTTGGTTTAGATTGTACTGTTTCCATTCATCAGGTGTGTTTATGTCCTTTCTCCTTGTGTGCTGGTAAAAGCTGAGCTGTCTCATTACTGCATCCTTCAGTTTTGGATTACCTCCTACCAGATATCTATATAAGATAGAGTTTGGTCACTTTTAAAGCCAGTAGTAGTACTGTGTGCATCTCTTGTTCCTAGATTTCCACTAAACACTGTTGCTGGAATTCAATGTTATGATAATCTCTTTTTCATTTTCTTACAAAGTCTGTGTGTGTGTGTCTGTGCGCACGTGCACATGCACATGTGGACTTGTATGTGTAGGCATGCGTGTGGGGATTGTAACATTAAGTATTTGATTATCCTATTTGCTTAATGTCACTTTCTCACATTTTCAACCGTTTAAAGTACTTCCAGATTACACATTGATGAGTGTGTAAATGACAGCAATAATAATGATAATAAGGATAATTTCTGCAATTTGGAAGTGAATTTTTTTGAGTTCAGCTGTTCCCACAGGATTTTGTTTGCATGCAAATTAGGTATAGAAAATAAGCCCATTCTGATTTTGAAAATGACCTGAAACTGAAGTAGACAGAGCTTTGAGAATCTGATTTCAGCCTAGGTAACCCGAGTAATTTGAAGAAAAGGAAGAAATTTACAAATATTAGATTCATGAAACTTAATAATATTTAAGTACAGTGCCCTTTATAATGGAAAGTCTTCTATTTAATGATTAATGCAGTAAAGGTGAGGTGACAGAAAAAAGTACATCTCTATAAGTAAATGCACACACACACGCATAAATGTGCATACACATATGTACGTACTTTTATACTTTTTTTCTCTTCCCTCAAATACATATACAAGGGTAAAGTTTTCTTAGGATCTGAAAATTACAGATTTTCTAAAAATGCCTTTGGTAACTGCTTTATCTCTGTAGGTGAAGACTAACTTTAGAATTATTGTTTCACACTATGTATCATTATTAAATAATTATATTATTATAATAATTATATTTTAACTGATCTTTGGAATCAGTGAGACATATTTATAGACAAAAGCAGATTTGGGCTTCACAAAAGTTCTGAGCTGGACAGACCATATCAGGCTCCTTTTTTGTTGCTGTCAAAAAGAAATGTATATTAGCTGGAATTCTGAGACCTAATCTTGCTTCATGTCATTTGTCTTCAACTTCTATTGAAGTTAATGAGAGTTGAGGATACCCGGTACTTTGTAGGAACTGCTAGGCAGCTCATGGGAATGTGTTCTTTGTTAATTATATTTTCTTTGAACTTCAGCACTTGAAATTCCACCCCCCCCCCCATCTTGTAAACATTTATGCATGAGAATTATTTCTCACATATGCACAATACAATCAAATTCAGTAGATCTTTTCAAGTATCAGAGAGTATGTAGAATCAGGCCCATTATCTAAATATCTGCATCCATGGAAATCAATGCAAGTTTTACTCTCATAATTTTACCAATGTCATTGCGTTTTCTTCTCAAGCTGTTTTGTGACATTGCAACTTAAAAGGGTGCATTGAAGGCAGAGTAAAATTCTGGTAATATGCATGCAGATTTTAGTCACATTGGTGAATTAAAACACCCCTTGTTTTGGATGAGACTTGTCTTTTAAGACAGCCTGACAGAAATAGTTGGTCTTGAGGAAGAACAGGCTTTGGGAAGGAAGACTCAAGGGAAGACAAGGCAGGGGAAAATGAGGCAGCCAGAGCCCAAAGCACTTCAATAAACTGTTCTATATCTTTCTTGAGCAGTTATTTTCTCTTTTAAAGCTTTCAAGTTTTAATCATTACCTTATGGGATATGGTAAGATAGTGTTAAAAAAAATAATTGCATACAATAATCACAACTGAAATGCATTGAATTTGAAAACAGATTCTTACTACCAACTCCCTTTAAGACTTAAGGGAGCAGCAATTTTCTGACAATATTATAATTATTATTTACTATTTAAATCGAGGAATAAAAATGCTGCTGTTAAGAGATGCTTTAAAAATTAGTCTTGGGACACAACCCAAGCTCACTGGTGGGGTAAATATATGACATAAATTTTAAAGATGTCCAGTGAGACACTTCAATCTTTAAGGTCTACTCCAGGTCTCAGTGAAACCACGGAAATGTACACAGTATTCAGTTCCCATCTCCTCCTGGTGGCCTCCTACCAGACTTTCGGCAACTCCTGATATTACCCAGGAAAGGTGTGATTTGCACCTGTGAAATGTTTGAAATTAGGGAGTCAGCTCACAAATTTGTCTGTGACTGAAGGAAGAAGAAAAGGCCTCAGGACAAAATCCAGAAAGGTAGTAAGCGTTACAGATGTTGAAATGCATTACTCTAGGGCACTGAGTTTCCTAGATTGCAGCCTAAAAACCCTTGCAGATCTTCTTTATTTTGCCTGGGGGAAACTAGGTGCCTTAAAGTGAGCTCCAAACCAGCCTTAAAAACAGTGAACCACAGAAACTCATGCTGGCCAGAGCAGGCAGTCTCTTGAGGGGGACTAAGAGGCAAGAAGGTGATTGTCATACACCTTGTCATGGGCATCAGGCTTCTGACTCCTGGGTCCAGGAGGTATGTCCAGGTATTCACTGTCCAAAGATCAGGAAGCTACTCTGAAGATAGATTCAAGTCTCTTTCCTCTCAAGCAGCAAGCAACTCGTATTTTCTTTTACAATGTCATTAGCTAGGGGCCTTCCTTTCCTTCAAAATCTTAGGCAGTCTGCATAGAATGTGGGAGACTGGTATTTTTTTTCTTCTGATGAGGATATCTCAAACTATTTAAGATGACCTCACTGAAGAGTCGTACCTGGGATACTTTTGCAAGGATTAGGGAAAAGGAGACAGAAGTGTGTCCTTGTGCCTTCTGTTTAAACTGTTCCAGCACATATAAACTAAATAGATACCACTAAAAGAAAACATGTCATCCAGTGGGTATAACAAGATCCCAGTTCAAGGATTTGATATTTTTTTTGATCCAGTAATTGCTTTATATAGCATACTTAATTCCATTTAAATCCAATTCTGTCTAATTTTTTTTTTTGCATGTAGTCCTTAGGCTTTTTATCTGAATTGTATATAGGTAGCATGTTATTTATATTAAATAATTTAATAAAAGCCAGTTCTTATTCATAATGTTTATGGAAAAGGCTAATAAAAGACTGGTGGATCTTATTTCTGTCTTATAGAGTGTAGACATTATCTCAATAATGCCTACTGCTACAGAATGGTAGTGCTGATACACATGAGGATGTTACTTTTACAGTGTGACCAGAAACTACATATCCAAAGCAAAAGTAAAATTTTAAAGCATGCAGAGGAAACATCAGGCGAAAACATCATTTCTAATGAAAACTAGAATGTTCCCTGAAGTTGTCATGTGTGCATATGACTTCTTTTGTTGCTCTTATTTCAGTTATTACAAAATACACAGTAATTCTACTACTTTTCGAAGTTACTTCTGAAATCAATAAAAGAGGTCTTTAAAATATTTCTTCAGCTATATTCTATCCTCCTTCCAAAAGTGTGGTTTTGAATAGTCTGGACTTCACCATGGTTTAATACAGTCTTCCTGACGGAGCCCAGACTCCATGTATACACCTTGTGGTGGATCTCAGCTGCATGTGTATAGATTGGAGACTAGCCCATAATGCAGAATATCTTTCTTCTAACTCACCTGCCAACGTTTCTTGCCCAGGAAAATCAAGCCTCTCAAGAGAGGCTGTATGAAAACCCGATTTTATCTTAACACGGTGGTGAGATTGGCCTGTAGTGCAAACTTGGACCAAGTGCTGAGAAGCACTGTAAAGTTCAGAGCCGATGGGAGTCCATAAATCGCCACTTACTATTTATTGAGGCCAGTGAACACTGAAGGGGGGAGGGGGGGATAAAATGGGGTGATTGTGTCTGGGTAGCAAAAACTATTTAAATTTCCTGGGAGACACTTCAAATATTCTAATTTAGCAATGACTTGCTCCTTCAGAATGATGTGGATACTTAGACAGAGAAAATAGCCCCATGAAAGCTATTAACTGATTACCTTAATACATATAGATATAAAAATAGCTGTAATAACCCATTCTTGGTGACCAGATGTGGGTGGAAGTGACCCACAACAGACTTTTTATGTCTTTCTGTGTTATGCCTCAAGTCACACATTTCATATTACTCCAGTACTAAGCCCAGATTTCTTGGTCAGAAACTTCAGTTGCTTCAACAAGTATGCATCTTTACCTTTCATCACCATGACTAACGGGGTATGTTTTCATTAGTCCAGCTTGCATCAAGAAGATTCACAAAGCAATAAAGCAGTCTCCAGTTCTGTGTAATGAACTTCGTACCCAGTCAGCAGGGCTTAATGTTGTGTGGCATATTTTGGAGCAAGGTAATAACATACACAAATTATGGGATTTTTTACTATTTTGGATTCCCTTGAAGAGATAGGTGCAGCTGTGGTTGTCTGGCAAGTCACGGGTTGTTTGGGATCGGAGGTAAGAGATCAGAGCTCTGCAGAGCACTGCCAGAAACAAATTGTCCGTAGCAGCCAAGTTCCTCTTCAATATATCTTTCATCAACTCCTGGTAATTCTTGAAGTTTGACTTAATCTAGAAAAAAATTTATTTGCCTATAGCTCAGCTTCTAGGTAGTTTTCTTGATATTCATGTGGTAACTTGACCTCACAACTCAAAGTTTTCTAGCCTGGGTCAATAATTCTATCTTGATGTGAGTGCCACCTCAAATAAAATGTGATAAGAGGGAATCGAGTTCTGCTTTTAATGGTGCAACTTAATTAAAATGTTCCTGGACAGGATTTCAGAAAACGAATCTCTTCACTGTGAATCACATATGGTCTAAAAGTGATACCTAATGACTAAAGAAGTCAGCCCATAAGCTCCAATGTGCATGTTACTTATCTTACTAGAGACACAGTGGTACAGCGCTACCAACCTGACCACCTTGCATGAGGTGCGGAAAACATCAAAGTAACTTCACTGTAATTGAAGTCAGTGACAAAATTTCTCAACCTGGATCAAAGAGGGAGCCCAGAAGAGGATGCTTTGCCTACAAGCCATTCCCACAGGGTTTTTTATACCTCAGAGTACAACTAGACTATAGGCCCAAAAATTTTGTGACGCTTGCTTATAGTGACTGTTTCTGGATAGTTCGCATTGATTTTCTCTCTGCAGCTGTAAGCAAGAGTGCACTTGCTCATTTTTTCACAGAATGACGCTGTGGTCTAGATCCCTGTAGTCATTTCCTTTCTCAGTTTCCTCTACTTTGCATTGAGCACATTAGTCTGGTTACATATCCCTTCCAGAATGGGACATATTATAGACACTCCCATTTTGCAACAGAAATTTTGACTGTGTTGGTTTAGCTATGGTTACACAGTAAGCACTGAAGAAGAAGGATCTTGTATAGTCAAAATCTATGTAATTAATACCATTAATGATAGCAATTTAATGAAGAAATGAGGCCATACTTGGAGTACTTGCTCCATTTCTGGGCTTCTGAGTACAACAAAGATATGCAATTACTAGAGAGAGTCCAGCGAAGGACCAGTATGATGGTTAAAGGATGGGAACAACCTGTAGGAAAGCAAGCTCGGGGAAATCTCATGAATGTGTACAAATATCTGAAGAGAAGATGTAAAGAAGACATAGCCAGGCTCTTTTCAGTGGTTCACAGTGACAGAACAAAAGGCAATGGGCACAAACTGAAACATGGGAGGTTCAATCCAAATACCAGAAAACATTTTTTCACTAGGGTGGTGACTGAGCATTGGCACAGGTTACCTGGAGAGTTTGTGGAGTCTCCATCCCTACAGATACTCAGAAGACATCTGGACATGTTCCTTTGCAACTTGCTCCAGCTCACCCTCCTTGAATGTGATAGGGCAGGAAACAATGACTTCCAGAGGTCGCCTGCCAGCTTCAATCATTCTGTGGTTCTGAGAAAATAAAAAACTGTATTTTAACTGCACTAAATCCCTCAAAAAAGATTCAGGATTGGATTTAAGATCGAATTAAAAAATAAGTACAGATGAGTGTGTTTGAATTAACTATTGAAAGTCTGAAAAGTGAATCAAAGCTTGAATACCATATTGACTGCCAAAAGGGTTAGAAAGGCAAACATTGACATCAGCAGACTGAATATATCTTGAGGCTGTCCCTCTCTATGTGTTCACATCTGAGCCTGTGCACTAACTCTCTGTGACTGCTTTGTGGAAGAGCAAAAGAGTAATTGACATTCTATTTAACATAGGCTGAAAAATGACCTTGATTCTTCACTGGTTTAGCAGGGTATGAGGGTTAAAGAAGGTCACTTGATTCAAAATCTGCCAATATTTCATCCAAACAAATGCCAGCAAAATGACTGCAATGCCTTAATTATTGTGCTGTTTACTAGTGAATTCATTGAATTAAGTGAATTCATAGTTCAGTGTGAAAGAATTAGATTCAGTTTTCAAATAGTAACACATTCTCTGTATATTTTCTTTTAAACCCTATTTAACATTGTGCATTCCCAAACATCTATTCTGGACAATGCCCTGGCAAAGAGGACACAGTTTTGATGGCAAGATGCCTAGTTTTTGTGGTGCTGTGGTGTGACAGGCTGGCATTTCTCTGTCACTCTCATTTATATAAAAAAAAAAAAAAAAAAAGAAAAGGTTTTGAATCAAACATGGAAATGAAAGATAGCATCTGTAGAGTACTTCTGGGTTGTTTTTGTTGGGGGTTTTGGGAGGTTTTTTGTTTTGTTTTGTTGGGAGTTTGGGAGATTTGGGGGAAAGTTTAGTTTTGTTGGTTTTTTTTCTTTTACTTCCTATGCTTGAACTCAAGTTATTGTATGTTTCCCAAACTTCAGTAGCCTGAACTACATGTAAACACTTTTACTCTGACTACGTGTAAACACTTAAATGAAGAGGTAGGAATACACTGTTCATTGTGTAGGTGCCTAATGAGACTTCAGATAATGGGAAACACAGTCAGAACTGAAAAGTTGAGTGCTTCTGCTAAAACAGTCACTATGCAAATAGGCAACAATATTAACCTTTAAATTATCACAATTCCAGTGTACCAGCTTAAAATTGTTCAATTTACTATAAATTCCCTTCCAACACTGTAAGGTAGAATTCTTGTAGTCTTTAGCTGAGTGTGTCATTCTGACACAAAATTTTGTAACAAGTGACAGGATTTCTGGAAAAGTCTTCTACTGTGGAATAGGGTTGAAAAATTTAAGCAAATTTAAAAACATACAAGAAAAAAACCCTCCATCTCCCCAATTAAAAACCCTTTTTTATCCGCAGATTACTTTTTTCAATGACATTCAAAAATTTAAAAAATACTGAATTTTGTGAGTGGCATCTGCCATTTAGCTTGGTATTGGATTTGTATTTTCTGACTGGCTTCAGAAAAAAAAAAAAGTGGAGTTACTCAGAGCTTGTTAATCATGAACCTTGTAGAAAAAAATAAATTGGCTTACAGGTTACTGAAAGGGAGATAAAAGCTACTTGATAAACAAAAAAGAGACTATAGAAAGCATCCAAATCTTGAACATTCATACATAGATGGTTTAGAAAAGTACCGGTAAGGAACTGATTTGAAAAGAAATTATGCATGACTATTGAGAGTATTTACAGAGTTAAAGTTAAAAATTAGCAAGTCTACAAATATCCACAATAGTTAGAAGAAGCAAAGATTCTTAATGTGGTTTGACAGCGGTGAATGACTAGAGAAAACGCTTGGAATCTGTCTCCAAATCCCAGCCGTGTGTTAAGTCAGGCACGCTGGGAAGACCCAGAGGTAAGAAGTGTAGATGGGAAAGAATTGACTGGAGGAATAGAAGGGGTGAATGTTTTGTGCATTTGCTGCCTAGAGTGGATGATTAGCATAATTAATCTATACTTTGCACTGGCCCAGAGGGGGAGTGATTCCTTGATGCACCTGGTGAATAGAGTGATTGAGTAAACTAAAGGAGGGAATTGCTAATGCAGCTACACTACAGCCTTTGTGAGTAGCAAGCAGGTGCTTTCAACTCATCATAGCTGCCTCTGTCTTGGGGAGAAGACAGGAATGTGATTTGACTGCTTATGGCCTGACCCGTGTCCTGCCGAGCTCATAGCTGGGAATGCAATGAATGTATGAAGTAGAGAGAGACTGGATGCCTGATGGGGAAGCTGGTGGAAATTGGTAGCTGATCAGTGTCTTTCTGCAGAAGTGTGTTATATTGCTACTAGGCATGGAGGAATCTGTCAGTTCAGCCTGCTGCTTTTTTCCTTTTTAAAGGAAGCAAGCTCCCTACATGTGGCATTGGCCATTAAAACCCAAGGATTAATTTTAAATAGCAATGTCTTAGCAAAAAAATGTGCAATTGAGTAGTACTAGAACCTCCTGAAGGAGCTGTATCTAAAGGCTGTTTCTTTGCATTTTTGTAGAAGTCCTTCTTCATACAGCATAAGAACATAAAAATTCTGGCTGCTGTGCAGCAGCAGATTACAAAAAAAGCTACAAGAGTCAAGATACCATGTAATTATACAAAATAGAAAGTGTGATGCTTTTTGCTCTTTCGGTGTTCTGTTTTGGTTTGTTGGGTTTTAGTTTTTTGAGATGTTCTGTTACTGTGAACTTCAAAGACCCTTTTTGGATTTCCTTTGTAGAACTTTTAAGTTTAGACATAGCAGTAAGGAAAGGAAAAAAATACACCAAGTGAAACCAGCTATTAGTTTACTTCCTCAGATTTGGAGGTTATGTACATATGGAAGGAAAGAGTGGGAAAGATTAACAGTGCTAGGAAGACAGTGAATAAATGCGAGAGATCTCCTCCAAAAGATTTATTCAAAGACAGTGGTTGAAATGTGTCAGATTTACAGAGAATAAAGTTAGTTCCTGAAGTGATGTATAATTGCACATTGTAATTGATTTTGATTGACAGATTTTGATGATTTTTAATTTCAGTGGTGTTTGTATGCTACTGCACTGTATATGGATTTAGAGGACCAGCCCATAAAAAATAAGGGACGTTTAAGGCAACATGAATGATGAGACTCAGACAACAGTATTAATATGGGCGTGAAATATTCACATTTAAGTATGCAATTTCATTCATTTATGCATTTGTTTTCCTCAGTATCTTCTTGTACTTTTAACGGTAGGATAGAAAATGTATTTAATGTGGGTTGGTATGAAGAGAGATTTCAGAAGAATTAGACTTTGATCTGGCACTAGCATAGAGTAGAATGAGAAATAAGAACTGAAAAAAAAAGGAATATAATGGATATTCTATTGAATGAAAAAGAACTAGCAGATAATCAGAAGTGAAAGGCAAGGCTGAATGGTATTAAGAAAGCAAATGTCTGCATATTCAGTGTCTTACAAAACACGTTGTTAAACATGGTTTCTATTGAAAAACCTCTTGCTTGTGTCATCAACAAGTTAATGCCTGGTGGTCAATGGTTTTATTTTTCCCATAATTATCAGAGCATTGCTGCGGAAAACATTTCTTGCAAAATTGTCATTACTTACCTTACTTGAGTTTGTTTTATTGTACAGATAGAAAAATAGCAAATCACTGATTTCATTGCCTTAAAAGTTGTTTCAAAGTGACACATTTTATCACAAGATTTGGAAAACTGATCAGAGAAATGGGCAGTTGAATTCTCAGTGATAAACTTCAAGATGAATAGCAAAGCATAAGCTAAGTCTGTTCTTTATGATGTGATTCTGTTAAAGTCTGTTTTGGATGATTGCAACAATGCTACCAGATGGTCCCTAATGATACTCTGACTCTATTGTGTCTGGCTTTGTTGCAATAATGACCTACTGATATGGACATTCTCAAAGTCCTTAACTTCTTCCCTCAGCTCGATCCCTGTTCAAACGCACCTGAATTGCCTTGTGCAATTAAGCTGCATTAAGAAGTTTTTTCCTTAAACATTCAGAAGTCTGATTTTCAGAAGCACAGACTATTCAAGCATAAACCAAGTCAGTAGGTGTTGCAGATTTACAGCTCCATGAATTTAAGTCTCATTTTTTCAGAGATAATGATAGAAAAGGTCACTTTCCCCTTCAACTTAAAAAAAAGAATTAAATATAATTTGAGGCAATTCCACCAGAAAGCAAAAATACTTCTGTTAAGTCTATCGACAATCACTCAAATACATTCTTTCCACCAGCTACTCTGGCACAACTGGAAAAAACATATGATGTCTTTAACTACAGGGCAGATATTTTCTTATTTTATAGGGAGCTTTGTTTATTTTTTATAATCTCAGTACTTAAAGTGTTTTGGAAAATATATTTTTAAGTCTGAGTTAGATGTATAGCTTTCACATCTAGCAAAAATGTTTCCATTTGAAGTTGTCAAGGAATTTGGTGGAGGAGATAAAGAGGACATATGTGAAGAGGACTCATCTGACCTAGAGAAGAATAAACCTTATCTGTTTCATTTCTAATCAGCAACTGATCTTGAGTTTGAGAGGTGACACAGATGAGTACTAATAAGACACATATTATTTCATAGATACAACTCACTACATCTTGACAAATCTTTCTCTTCAAAACTTGTGTCTGTATCACACAGAAAATGTTCTGGTACCCTCTGATGGAAAAACTGTATGCTATTCATATGTTCATGCTATTTTACCTTTTCTTCCTTTGTTTTAAACTACTGTATTTCTCAAAAAAGTGAAAGATTGATGACAGAGAAGGGGTTGCATTACAGTGTCCTGGTTTCAGCTGAGAGAGAGTTAATTTTCGTCATAGGAGCCAGTATGGGGCTGTGTTTTGGGTTTGTGCTGGAAGCACTGTTGATAGTGCAGAGATGTTTTTGGCGTTGTTGAGGACTTTTCTGCTACTTGCACCACTCCGCCAGCAGGATGGCTGGGGGGGTGCGGGGAGTTGGGAGGGGACAGACAGGGCAGCTGACCCCAACTGACCAAAGGGACCATCCATACCATATGACATCATGCTCGGTTTATAAGGGGCTTGGGAGGAAGAGGAAGGGGGGGCAGCAGGGTTCGGAGTGATGGCGTTTGTCTTCCCAAGTCACCATTACGCGTGACGGAGCCCTGCTGCCCTGGGGATGGCTGAACACCTGCCTGCTGTGGGGAGCGGGGAATGAATTCCTTGGTTTGCTTTGTTTGTGCACGCGGCTTTTCCTTCACTTACTAAATTCTTGTATCTGAACCCACGAGTTTTCTCACTTTGACTCTTGTGATTCTCTCCCCCTTTTCCAATGAGGGGGACTGAGTGAGCATGTAGATGGTGCCCAGCCAACAGCTGGAGTAAAACCACGACATACAGAAAAAAATGCGTGCATGTTAATTATATAGCTAAAAGTCAGAGTAGAGCTTACAGCCCACGAATACTGTTGGTATACTCCCACAGTATTGTGACATAATTGATCAAAATAATGCTTAGGGTCCTCTCATTAGGGATTCATTTGGTATTCATTCGAGTATCACTGATCATAGTAATTTTGTTTGGTATTTAGAGACGTCATATGTTTCTACATAGGTGTTCATGGACACTTAAAATAAATTGCTTCTTTCCTCTCTTGAACTCTTTGATGACACGTTAATGCACAAACACAGTCTCTCCCAGCCCACCTGGAACCACAGGGGCAGATCTTCTTCAATAGCACCTGAATTGGTAAAATAAATATTTTGTACTCCTGAAAAAATGGAAGGTTATACTATTTAAAAAGCATACCCAAAGGTACACAATATAAGACCCATTTTATTTTTCTACTTAAATAGTGAAGGTGTGAAAGAATTTGGAATTTTAAGACAGACATAGAAAATGTTAACTTTCCAGTACTATCTTTAGGAAAAAATTATATGTCAGAGGCGATCTATAGCTAAGACATATTAGAAGAAGAGAATTTTTGATTATAAAAATAAACAAACAAACAAACAGGATAGGAATTCAGTAACTTAGAACTACCTTTGACTTCAGCAAAAATCCGCTGGTACTTTTCTTAGTCTGTCTCGATTTACACAAACTAAAGGACTTCTAGTTGACATTAAGTGAACTTCAGTATTTATGCACAACTTCCTGACTGCCCTTCTCCTGGATTTATATAGATCTAAGGTAAAATAAGCAGAGTTTGAATATTCTTCATAGATAGTCTATTAGGAACTCTGATTTCTGTGTCAGAACGATGCATATTCCTGTCAGTATTGCCTTGTCATTACTGAAACTAAACTTTCAGGGCTGGATACATGAGAGAAGGTTGACTTTTTTGTCTTGCTGATACTGGTTTGAGAAAGTAAACTGAAACTCCTACCTGCTTCTGATATTTTCTGGGTAAAGATGGAAAAAAATCCTTTAGGCTCAATGTTTTCATCCTGCTATGTTCAGTGATGTGAAGTTGCTAGACATTTAAAAGGTAACATTTTCTGTACTTCCAAAAAGACTGAGGATTGTGTGCCTCTAGTGAGTATATTGTAGTCATGCTTCACAGTGTCTAAAATCAGTTGGACAAGGAAAGTTTTTTTAAGGTAGGTTGAGTATTTAACACAATTAAAATTCTCAAGACAGTATTTTTTTTCAGTATATAAAAGCTAAATTCACTTGTATTTTCCTAGTTCAGCTTCTTAAAAATGAAGCAATGTCTTGACTGTCAATGATACAAACTGGAATGCAAATCTTGGGAGGCAAATGCTTACAAGCCAAAGGGGCCTACATTGTAAAGCTACATTACTTTGCCTGTTCTTTCAAATATCTCTGCCTTTTTTTCAGGTGCTTCGTGTGGCTTGAATAAAGATTCAGGCTACATCTTTCTGTTTCTTAAAGCATTGACGCTTTTTAGAATAGATATTATTATACCAGATTCTTTAGTTGGACTTAAAAACATTTTCTTTCCTCTAGCACAACAACTAAAAAGAAAATGGTAGCATAGAAAATATGCTTTCCCTTCAGTGAAGAATTTTGTAATTTCTTGAATTGCAAGGTGCAATTAGAATGCACTTTCAAATCTAGTTGTTAGACACTGCTGAAATAAAAAGTCACAAAAGAAAGTCCTTTGTGAATCCTCAAAATCTCACCAGATCTTCCTTTTTCTTATCATAGCTTCCTGAAAAAAAAACTTTCTGTCTTTTTTGCTTTTGGGTTTGTTTGGGGTTTTTTTTGGAATGTGGGGGCTTTGATTGATTTGGTTTCTTTCTTTCACAATAACAAATGCCTTAAGTTACACTCTTAAATCCATATTCAGATTACTAAAGTGGCTTCATTATTAAAGGTGCTGAATGATGAGGATCAGCATTAACATAAATCCCTTTTATTCTTATTAAACATCATATTATTTCTCAACAATCTATCTGTCTATGAAAGGAACATTCCTAGTATTAAATTTTGACTTTAACCTGAGTGCTGATTCTTTTTCTAAGTTAAGCCACTTGAGGTATTAAACGGAGTTATAGTCCCTGCTTTTCAAAATGGTAGTGGTCTTGAGCACTTCAGAGATAATCAGATAATACAATGATTTTAAACTTTTTCAGTGTTAATGATTTAGCCTGTTAATTCTACCTAATCTAGCCAGGTCCAGAAGAGGATAGCACTCACTCCAGATTCACCTCAAAATATTTGCCTGTAACTTTCAAAAGAACTAAGGGACTTTCACAAGAAGCCTTCATTAAAAAACTAAAATGTTGTTGAATTGTTCACACAGCCTAGAACAATAGCTGCACAGATTTTTCCTTGGGTACTAGGAAATGAAGGCTATGATTCTATGATGAACCAGCTTTTGTGCATTTAGTTACTACTGAATGCAGCTATTATATAGGGGATTTCTTGCAAACCTGATACACTCTGTTTTGAGTGCAAACATAAAGGGAACCAGTTTAGATTTAAGACTTACAAACTGAACTAGTAATGACATCAAACACTGTCGACTCTATCTGCTGCTATAAAAGATATGAAATCATCTGTTTAATCCATCTAAAGATGGCTTCTGACTCAGGAGGGTTAAAGCAATTTGTATAGTACTGTTTTATGACTTTTCATTATGCTTTTGAATCCCCCTTACATATCTTGGTGTTTCAATCTGCCCGAGTCCCTAAAATGTTTAAATTGCCTTTGACCTTTGAGCAACTTATCAAAGCAAATGAAATCCAAAGGGACCATCAAATCTGACTGTGAGATTTGCTGTTTCTCTGGGAAACTCCAAACCCAGAGCCCTAAAGTTCATGTACCCTCACAGAGCTTAACAGTTGTGGTGGCTTGGAGAATATGATGGCAAAAGGCCTGTGGAAGTAAGGGGGGGTTGTGTGGTCCCAGAAGAATGAAGTTAAGTTCAAATACTTCTAATTGTTCCCCAGAAGCAGATAGCCATAGAGAAAGTTAGGTTGAAAGGGACCTCTGGAGGTCGTATTGTATAATCTCCCACTCAGATCAAGGCCAGCTGAGATCTGACTGTTCAGGGCCTTACCTAATTGGTAATAAAATAACCAGAAAGAACTTCATGAACCTCATGAGACCTTCACGGAGTGTATTTCTCTACTTCAGCTGTCCTAAAATCAAGTTGCGATTCTTTTGAATGACAAAAAACTGTGCAAGATTATGGGTCCTTTCACTAGCATTCGTATAGATTAATACTGCACCAGAAACAGGAAAAGGATTACAAAAATTAACCAGCACAGATTCAAATATACAAAAAAATGTTGGAAAGAATTCAGAAACAGTACATTTGTCACAAATAATTACACATGGGATGTTTGTCTTTATTGTTAAGATTACCTTCCTCCCTCACTTCACACAGAGTTGTGGTAAATTTCTGTTTCGATAGTAGAGTTAGAATAAAGTTATTTGTACAATTCCTTGTCTTAAACACTGAAAAGTTGCCCTCAGTGTTCTGTTTTTCCAGAAAGCTTTGGGGTTTATATATGGTTTAGAAATGTTTTTTTTTTTCTAACTCTTGTGCAGTAATACTTCATGCTGGAGCACCTCTCCTACGAGGACAGGCTGAGGGAGCTGGGCTTGTTCAGCCTGGAGAAGAGAAGACGCTGGGGAGACCTAATCGTGGCCTTCCAATACCTAAAGGGGTCTACAGGAAAGCTGGCGAGGGACTGTTTCTTAGGGAGTTTAGTGACAGGAGAAGGGGTAATGGGTTTAAACCGAAAGAGGGGAGATTTTGATTGGATCTTAGGAAGAAATTCTTCCCTGTGAGGGTGGTGAGGCACTGGCACATGTTGCCCAGAGAAGCTGTAGGGACCCCATCCCTGGCAGTGTTCAAAGCCAGGTTGGATGGGGCTTTGGGCAGCCTGGTCTAGTGGAGGGTGTCCTTGCTGACAGCAGGGGCGTTAGAACTAGATGATCCTTGTGGTCCCTTCCAACCCAAACCATGCTACGATTCTATATAAAATGAACAATTCCTCTTTCTGGAAATGTAAAAAAAAAATAAAAATAAAAATCTTTAAGGCATTTCTTCAATCCTGATCCCTACTTAGTACTGAATATTTGAGTTAGAATAACTACAACCTCTAAAAAATTGAGAAAATTTTAAATACCAGCCTATGATGATGTGTTTATTAGCATTTTTCTTATTGTTAAACTTTTCGCTTTTTTTTTTTACAGTAGCTTTCTTACTTCAGCACTACTTTAATATACAAGCTTCATACAACAATATGTTAACTGCAAAGGCTTTAAATAAGTTTTTCTCAGAGTCTTTTTGAGTGTGTTTAACTTTTTTTTTCTTATTTTGCATTGTCAAAACCATAAATTTTGGGTTATATATAACCAGAAAGTGTCCTTATTGTGGCCAAATCTGAAGATTCTTAAAGGTAATTCTGATTAAGACTTGCCATATCTGTTTACCGGGGTTTGCTCTTGTACGGCACCTGCAAGACAGAACTCGATATTATCTGGGATATCTTGTTAAAATTAGAACAAAGTTCTCCCCTGCCTGCTGCTTTTTGCACAGATCCTAAGTTAGCAATAACAAATTAGCAACTTGAATATAAAAGTTTAGGAGTAATAATAACAGAAAGAAACAGTAGAATAAGACACCAGTTAATGAACTTTAAAAGAAAAAAATGCAGCAGTTTTACCCCTTGCATCCTGGTGAATGTTGCCTAAAACCGTTGCTGTGGGAGACAAAAATTCCCTGTGGGTCACCATTCTCTCCTCAGAGCTGCAGACCCCCCATGAATCAGAAATCCCACAAAAATAATTTCTTTGAATAAGAGAAGGAGAGGTAGAAATAGGAAGAGGCCTATGGTAATGACTAACTTTATACTACATTTCCTTTTCCCACTGAGGACAGACAGGGTTGAAAGAGAACTTCGAGTTAGCAGCCTGATTTGAAAAATGTAGGCAGTCTGAGGTTGAACTTGGATCTAAATTACTACTGTGATGTTTTGTCTTCTCTGATATTTCAGCTGGCTCATCATAATGATATCCTTCGGGATAATCAGAAAACTCAAATTGAACAGGTGCTTTTATACCTTAGTCCTCCTGCTTGATGCTTACCTAACCCACATCAGCAATAGCTACTGGGACAACAATGTGACTACAAGGCTTACTGCAGGACAAAGTGGTGTTTCATTTAACTCTGCTCACTATTTCTTCCTGTTATGACTCCAGGAACAATAGAGAGCTGTGCATGACTCCATACCGGGGTAAACACAACCACTTTGTTACTCCAAGCCAATAACTTTACTCCCATTTTTCTCTGTAATACCACAGGACTTCTTTCAGGGAAAGGGAGAAAAAAAAAAAAAAGGAGATTGTTGATTGCTTAGAACCTCCTAAAATTTTTTGCACTCTTACAGAAATGATCTCCTGAAGAGCGGTGAACTTGTAGGCACAATGTAAGTAGGTGCAAAGAAGTTTAACTTTTCCTTAATTGAAGTCCTGCCAGGTGACCACTAACACTCAAAGATATAATTCCCTGGTGGGAAGAAACTAAGCACCTAATTGAGAGTGATAATTGCTAAATATTGACATCAAAGATGGCACTTCTGTTTGTATGAGGAAAGTCAGTCTAAATTTGTATTTCACTCAGAATATAACCATTTTTAGCTTACATCTTTCTGAATAGCAGTATGCACGTTGATCCACAGAGAATTAATAGAGGTTGTACACTTCATATTCTATGTCCTTGGAGTTCCCACTTAGTATGATATTCAAAAGGAATTGGATATGTAGATACAGACATCCACCCACAGTGCTGCCACCTGTCCACACCACTTCTGAAACACCCACTGAAAGAATATTAGTAGAATCACATAGAATCATAGAATATCCTGAGTTGGAAGGGACCCATAAGGATCATCATGTCCGACTCCTGGCTCCACACAGGACCAGCCTAATCAGAGCAGATGACTGAGAGCACTGTCCAGACACTTCTTGAACTCAGTCAAGCTTGGTGGTGTGACCACTGCCCTGGGGAGCCTGTTCCAGTGCCCAACCACCCTCTGGGTGAAGAACCTTTTCCTGATCTCCAACCTAAACCTCCCCTGTCGCAGCTTTGTGTCATTCCCTTGGGTTCTGTTGCTGGTCACCAGAGGGAGGAGATCAGCACGTGCCCCTTCACTCCCCCTCGTGAGGAAGCTGTAGGCCACAATGAGGTCTGCCCTCAGTCTCCTCTTCTCTAGACTGAACAAGCCAACAGACTTCAGCCTCTCCTCATACATCTTCCCTTCTAGACCTTTCACCATCTTTGTTGGATGCCTTTGGGCATTTTCCTATAGTTTTATGTCTGGTTTGTACTGTGGTGCACAAAACTGCACATATTACTCAAGATGAGGCCGGAACCCAACTCCCTTTCAATCAGCTGAGTACAACGGAGGCCATCGCACGTTGCTCCGAACTGACTCAAATCCAATCGCAGTTCACATGGAACCCTGCTCCACTTTGGTCTTCAAAGGTCTTGTTTGAATATTTGCTACTACCACCAAGATCTGCACCTGCAGTGGCTCCACCCAGGCCCACACCCCAGGCTTCGAGGTGCATCTCAGCGGCCCTCCTACTCATCACAGCCCAGTTATTAAGGGTAATATATCAGTAGGGTAAAAACCTGCTAGGCTCTGGGATAAATACAATACTTGTGTTATCAGAGCGTATTCTTATATAAATCAGCTGTTTGCATGTTTAATAAGAGGTATAAGGATATTTAGCCAATGTTTGGCATTATTTATGTTAAAGTTCATAGGTCCTAATAATTATTTTCACATCAAAACGACAATACATGCATTGTGGTCTAAACCAGAGCCAGATACCAGGCTGTATGTGTTTACCCCAAAGATACAGTCAGGCACTTATTTCATCTGTTTCTAGCTTGTGTGGCTACATCATTGTCATAAATGTCTTTATATGACCTTTAAAAAAATTTAAAATAAGTAAATCCTTAGGATAATGAAAGTAATTTGCTGTAGCAAAGTATTGGTTTAGGGTTAAATGTCTAGTGAATTACCTACAGACAAAGACCTTTATGTAAACATCCAACAGCATTGGATATGACCTCTGGAAAAACCTAATGCTTCCCTAATAATTAAGTCAATTAAATCAATTAGTAGTTTTGCTGAGCTGAGATATCACCTTCTTTTAGTACCCCATGCTAGTTTGCTGGCATAGGTGAACAAATCTATATCCTTCCACACCTGCCTTTTTAACCCTGTGCCTAAACCATTATAGACACAAGGGGAAAGTAAGAAGTTCAAAGCTGCTACAAGGTCAGGGGTCAAGTAAGCAGAAGTAGCTTGTTAACAGCATTCTCAAAGGGAAGCAAGTCACTAAGAAATTATTTGTGCACCAGTGAATTAGAGACACATGGTTTGTATACATCTGTTTGTCAAAGACCCTAGAAAATGCCTCAGTGATGTTGATGCTGTAAGAGACTGTAAAAGAGCAGATGTTTAAGGAAGGTTAAGAACAGCTTTGGCATATTCATTTCTTTTAATGCAACTTTTCTCTTGGAAAATAATGAGTTTGTTGCAACACCGAAGTGACAGATAGAGGCAAACTGGATGAATAAATGTCATGCCTTCAATCACGACTCAGAAACAGATTCTGTTTTCTTTAATCATGGTATCTTGGTCAGATGTACAGCAGGATCTACAGCTGGATGTACTAGTAGTAGTCCTACTCCAGTCCATTCTGGCAATATATCTACAAACAGATTGAGCTACAGTACGCAAAGCTTTTCCAGTGCTTCCTAAATTGTTTTCAGACAGAAAGAGAAGCTCTGGTTTTGATAGTTCTATAGACCTTGTGAGCACATACCTGATGCTATGATATGATGCTATGTTTATACAATAAATGCTGAATTTCAGGTGGGAATAGTGTGTATATATATATATATATATATATTTTTCTGTTCTTAGCAAATTAGCAATTTTTAACACTGACTGACACTAAGGGCACACAGAATTCAACTTATTTTTTGCTCCATCTTCCGTGAACCTGTTTCCTAATGTGGTATTGCATGATTTTGTCTTATGCACAGTTGTGTTTTCAACATGTATTTACTATCCGAAATATGGCTGAGAGATTAGCTGCACTGTTAGCACTCTACTGCTGCTGTGGTATTTTAAATCACTGCAGGGCTGGTCAAACAGATGAAGATATGCGAGTGTGCACACACATACATGTACGCAATGGGAAATGCTCTTTTTGATGGGTGAGAAAACAGAGAGACAGGCATATTGTCCCTGTCGGTGCCATCTTTTACTAATTGGCTCATTACTGTACTAATACAAAATGATCACCATAATAATTTTTAAAAATTGTTCCCAGTTTGTTTCTTGTGACTTGCTGGGTTGTCTTCTCTTCTTGAGTCATGGGTAACTATTCCCACCAACTCCTCTGTGACTTTTTAGGATATGACTTACTAAGAACATTTATATTGTTTTTTCTTATAAACAATTACCAAGCCTATGCTAATGAGTTGGTATTAGGGTAATAAGGAATGATTTTCCAGAAATGTTTCAATATTGTTTAGTAATAAATTTTAATAGGGATTTATGACAATCTATGACCTCAAAACTAGAGTATTAAAAAGATTGAAATTATTTGTGCAGCAAATCATGCACATTCCCTCTTGCTTGCATTTTAAAATCTAAAGCTGACTATGCACAACTTTTCCAAAGTAATTATTCACTCAGAGACTTTCATCCCCTAAACAGGGATGGAATTGGTAAAACCAGGTTCTTTTCTAGTATAAGTGAGCACTTTGCTATTTTTCTTTAAACCTGCATGCTTTTTTTCCCCCTAACAATTTCTTTCAAAACAGCTTTTTACAAGTATTCAACTCTTTTTAGTGGGTAGAAGGCAAATTCTTTTGAGTCATGTATGTATGTATGTGTGTGAAAGTAAGTGCAATCTGAGCATCTGTGTGCCAAATTCAACTGTTTAACAGATGAGAGATTTCTAGATCTCTTGCTGTGCTAGACACACTGATCCCATGGGAACAGGAAACTTTTCCCATGGGACATGTCCATATGGAGCCTTCTTCAGCAGGTTTTCTATAACATATTTTACACTCTTAAAAAAAAACGCCAAAACCCCCCCCCCAAAAATCAACAACAAAAAAAAAAACACCCACAAAAAAACCCCCATGTTGTCTCTTCTCCATTTAGGATGGAACAAAATTTACCTAGAGCTGGGTGTTCAGGAAAGGGAAGCTGAAGTGATGGTTATAATCCAAACCTCAGCCTGAGAAAGTTGGGATTGTTCAGCCTGGAGAAGAGAAGGCTGCCAGGAGAAATTATTGCAGCCTTCTAGCACCTAAAGAGTGGCTTATAAAAAATCTAGAGAGGGACTGTTTACAAGGGAGTGTAGTCATAGGACAAGGAGTAAAGGCCTTAAGTTGTAGGAGGATAGGTTTAAATTGATTAGGAAGAATTTCTTCATTATGAGGGCGGGGAGGCATTCTGACTGCCTTCAGAACAGCTGATGAATTGAGACATAAGAATGTGGAAACGTTTGGGTCTGGAGAGAATATTTCCATTTTATTGTCCCCTTTTCTACTGATACCACTGGAGGATCATACGATAGTGGCTACTCCACAGACAGGAGTAAAGATGACCGTCTGACATTTACCTGGAGGGCATTTCCTAGACATGCTGCCTCCAACAAATACATCTGTTCAAGCACTTCAAATAACTGTCCAAGCCTTTTGGAAGAATACAGCCCAAAAGTCTTGTTGTTCAAAGACAGTATTAGTCATCCTGATTGTCCCTAGGCAATAAGGTAAGAAATGGGTCGTCAGCATTTCTGCCTTCAGAAGAAAGTTGCATTTTTCTTTGTGTAGACTCTGGCTTTTGTTCAGCTCATTTCCACTGACAGAGATCCAGGAAACAAAGAAAGAATAAATGAAGCAGGCTGATAAGAAAGTTTCAAGTTGTAGATAGAACAAGAAATGGTTTTCCCATCCTGTAAAATATGCAAGCTCTGGAGGCAAAAGAGAAAAAACAAACTAACAAAAATATGCTTGCTTTTAACCCTAAAGGTAAAACAAGACTATTGCAAGCATTTTCCAGTGTTTTTGAGTTTGGAGTTTGTTTGTTTGTTTGTGGGGGGTTTTTTGGGTGGTTTTTTTTTTTTAAATAGAGAAAAAGATATAGCAATACTTCAGAGTGCACACGGTTTATTAGCGTTGCATAGTTGTGCTCAGGGAGTTGCTCAGCTCAATCTGGTATGTTTTCAGGGAACTCCACTGCTCCATGTACACTTACTGGTAGGTTTGCTCCATGTTTACTTTAATGCATGCTTTTGCATAGAAGGTGACTAATTTGATAACAGAAGATGACTTTCTCATGGTGTGGAAGACAGAATCTTACTCTAATTGGGTAGAGTAGATAACTGACCTGCTGTTCCCACAGATCCCAAGGCAGCGCTTAAGCTGTTCAAGGGAAAAGTAGAGCTGGCCACTCTTTTGATTAAAATTCCCACTGCTTACTTGATAAACTTATGACAGCAACTATCGTGTGATGACAAAATATTGTCTTAATGAACCATTTTTTTCTGATGAAGCCACATTACAAAAATTTTCTAACTTCATGCAAAATAAGTTGCATTGTTGAAAGTTCAAGACAATTCTCCAGTGACACTGAGTGCTTGCTCAAAGTAGCGCACTGTGTGTAAAAGTAGTCTTGATAAACTAAATCCAATGAGAGACTTAGATGACTTTTGCAGAAGGGTAAAAAAGATTCATCATGTGTTCCTGTTCCTTATGAATTTATTTCTTCTTTTGATTGGTTTTCCAGTGACAGAATATTTCATATATTTTACAATCCATTTGTGTTTGAGATAACTGTATTTTTTAAAGTACTTGCAACAATTTTTAAGAAATAGAAGTTTATATTTGCAGGCTGACAGAATTTTGCTATAGCATACTGTAGGTAGAAGTTGATGGGAGTCAGGCAACACTGAACGAAAGCTGAAAAATTTCACCAAATCTTACTGCAGTGAAGTCAGTTCAAATTACCGAAATCAAATTAAAGGTCAGAAATTAAACCTTGCCCTTCAGTTTTTTAGTTCCACAGTATTGGCTCTTGTAGGCCAACTAACAGCACTAAGGTATCCCAAAGGAGTGATGGAGCCTCCAGTAGTTTGGCACATTTAAAACTAGGCTGCAAAATATACCAGAAAATGTGTTTGTAAGAAGCACAATTCATGGACAGAAGGTGAGTTGGTTAATCTAATGGACCTTTTGTCTTCCTCTCTCTCCCACTTTCATTTTTAAATTCTGTGAATTCAAGGTAAATGTCAACGGCATTGTGAAGGGTTTCATCTTCAAAAATGGCATTTGCCCTGACTACTAATCCATAGTGTGTTGTAATAGAGTGTAACCACTAAGTAAGTGAATCCACTTTTCTTTTACAGTCCTTCTAGGACAAAGACAGAACCCACTCATTTAAAAGTAATGGGAGGCCTTTGACATATATCTGTATCCTTTGTACATGAGACTATAATCAGGTATTTCACCGAGACAGTGCCGACATTTATTTCTCACTAAAGGCAAGAGGAGGCAAAAGTGGCTGGAAGAATATTTCCTTTCCTCGCTTTCATAAGCATTTCATGGCCTCAACTGTTTGAAGGCCTTTCCACCTCCAAAAGTGTTAGGGTAAGGTATCTAGTCCTCTTGTATTTAAAAAAAAAAAAAAAATAAAAAAAAATTAAAGGTTCCTGAGGAAAAAAAATGATTAAAAAAGCTGAGTTATTTTAGGGGCTGACTTGACAGTGTTGAGCAAACACAAATAATTACATATTTTCAGCAACAGGCTACGTTCAAAGTTTCACAGTGATACAGAGAGTGTCATAGTCACACTAAATTTGAGCACAACAAAGTTATTTATCTAAATCTAACACTGTTAAACCCTCTTTATATCCCCCTTCAGCTGACTATGCAATTAATGCAAATACCTACCTTAATGTAGGATGAACTGTCAAATGATGCAAAGTACTATAAAGGAAGACAAGGCAGAAAAGGCAACTATTACATGTGTGAATTAAAGTCAGAGGAATCTTAACCATAATAAAAAAAAATTTTTTTTTCTTTTTTTTTTTTAAGAAGCAGCACTGACTGGGTAACCTTAACAACAAACATAGTTTTTAACCAGCATTTAACATTAAACGAAAATCCCAGAGAAAATTTCTAAGATCAGTGAATTCTAGAATGAAAGTAGGTGAAGTACAGACAGAGGAAGAAATAAACCCCTTTTTATCATATCAGGAATATTTTTCTTTGTGTTTTCTCTACTGTAGTAGAATGATCATTAGCAGATGATTAGCCATACCTACGAAACTATAGAGAAAAAGATAAATAGCAACTTAACTACTACAAGGTTCATTATACAATACACCAAAGACATTAAAACTGCAGAAAAGAATGCAAACACTGCTCTGACTCAGTCATGCTAGAGATGATGTCTTCCCTGGAGAACAAACTTCTCTTTGCACTTCCCTACCACCACCTCCAGTGACAAGTACATAACCAAGTCTTTCCTGCCCTGTTGTATCTTTCACATTAACCAGTAAAATAAACAGATTAGTTATTTCTGCTAATATATGTTTGGAGATCCAGGAATTTTGTCTCATTTATCACAGATAATTAGACTGGAATAGAATTCCTGATATTATCTAGTCCACTCCCTCTTTCTCAAGTGCCCAGAATATTGTCAATGTTTCAGGTAAAATAATAATTGCTGCATATATAACTTGTCAAAAATTAGGATATTTTACTGAAAAGTCTACTGGAAGTGGTAAGATGTATTTGATCTTGCTTGAATTTTTTTAAATAAAAAGCCCATTTTATTCAACAGGGGTTTGGTTTTATCTAGGTTATTCCAAGAACTCTTTATTTAAACAATAAAGATTATTTTTATACATTTAGTTTTTAGTTTCTTTAATCAGGAGAAATCTAAGTGTGATTTAATCTGAGGTATGAACAAAATTCCTTAGCTTTGACTCTCTACACTCTCTTTTCCCTTGAAATATGACCTTGGAAAGATTTTAGCTTCCTCCCAAACTACAGCTGCAGTTTGTCAAATACAAGTCTTTCATGTAAAGTATTAAAATGCAGCAAATGTTTAAGTCAAACTTTCTAGTTTTTTTCTGTATTACCTCCATTGAACCTGAAGTGCTTTTATCTCTATCTATTGACTAGTTTTAATCTTATTTAATAAGTGATTTTCTATTATTATTTTATAATATGAAGTAGATTAGATATACTCACCCACTAAAAATATTTAAAATATCCCTCTTGAAGATTACTTTGAAATTAGAATAATGAGCTGCTTCTTAATCAAAGTGAGTTTTGAATCAGACTTCTAGGAGAAGGATAGATACTGGGAACCGGCTTTATACTTGTGACTCTCATGAGCTATAGAGCACTTTAAAGCATGGTTTCAGCCATATTGACATAATATATGTCTTATTGTATATTAATATATACTATCAAAAAGGCATGATTTTGCCCCTAGCAATGGGTTTAAACTAAAAGAGAGGGATTTAGATTAGATATTAGGAAGAAATTCTTTACTGTGAGGGTGGTGGGGCACTGGAACAGGTTGTCCAGAGAAGCTGTGGATGCCCCATCCCTGGAAGTGTTCAAGGCCAGGTTGGATGGGACTTTGGACAACCTGGTCTAGTGTAGGGTGTCCCTGCCCCTGGCAGGGGCGTTGGAACTAGATGATCCTTGTGGTCCCTTCCAACCCAAACAGTTCTATGGTTCTATGATTCTATGATTAGTGAGAAGAAACAGGCATGTGAAAGGTGATTTACATTCTTAAGGCAAAGGAGGAAAAGAAAGCATACAGGAAAGGTAAGGAACAAAGATCATCTACAGTGACCATCCCAGAGCTAGAAAGAATGGGTAGTGATGCTAAAAAAATACACAAAACCACATACTTGATTGTTATGCCTTATTCCTGCTTTTTTCCTTAATTTCTCTAGATTAAAAGGTAAAATCACTTCTTTGTTAGAAGGTATCCCACATTTTTAATTATTTTTACCATTAGCTTGTACTTGTTAGAGCTTGCCAAGTCTGATAGCCCATCAGGGGCAAGGATGCATGGCAGGGAGGGATGGAACTAGAAGATCTTTGAGGTCCCTTCCAATCCAAACCATTCTACGATTCTACGCCACAGCTCCACGATTCCCTATCCTGCCAGCAGTAAGGCTGAGGCACAGGTGTACACCTCAGGTATATATATATAGGTGGCTAGCCACACATACTAGGCAGACATGCAGAGCACAGAGACAAGCAGAAACAACAACAGCATCATCGTGTTCCACTCTCTGGATGAGCAGAATGGAGGTTTGCTGGTGAAAATTTGTCATGGTTTAACCTCAGCAGTCTACTAAGGCCCACGCAGCCACTCACTCCCTCCAATGCGATGGAGGAGAGAATCAGAAGTGTAAAAGTGAGAAAACTTGTAGGTTAAGCCAGTTTAATAGGCAAAGCAAAAGCCATGCACAAGCAAAGCAAGACAAGGAATTAATTCCCCACTTCCCACGGGCAGACAGGTGTTCAGCCATCCCCAGGAAAGAAGGCCTCTGTCACGCATAACGGTTACTTGGGGAGACAAACGGCATCACTCCAAATGTCTCTCCCTTCCTTCTTCTTCCCTCAGCTGTATATTCTGAGCACGATGTCATATGGTATGGAATATGCCTTTGGTCAGTTGGAGTCAGCTGTCCCAGCTTTGTTCCCTCCAAACTTCTTATGCATCCCCGACCTACTTGGCTGTGGGGCAGTGTGAGAAGAAGCAAAGGCCTTGGCTCTGTGTAAGCACTGCTCAGCAGTAACAAAAACATCCCTGAATTATCAACACTGTTTTCAAACAAATCCGAAACACAGCTCCCTACTAGTTATTGTGAAGAAAATTAACTCTATCCCAGCCAAAACCAACACAAAATGTATATATAAATATGTGCATCAGCAGTGAGGCTTAAACACTTGGTATGTCCAGTAGCTGTCACTGGATCCCAGTATCTTCTGTTGCTGGCACCTGGGCATACCAGCCCTTGAGGCCATGGCCCTGCTCCAGTTGCAAGTACAGACCATGTCACTTACATGCATATGTACATGCACACACACCCATATACAGACACACACATGCACACACACACACCACGCTGGCTGGCACATCCCTGGTTCCCAGGAACTAGTCCTTCATGGTCTCTCTGTTACACACCCACTCAAAGCGTTGCTCCAGGCAGCTTACCTAGTCATCAGAACACCCTTGCGCACTGTGGTGGGTTGACCCTGACTGAAGTCTAGGTAGCCACCAAAGCTGCTCTATCACTCCCCCTCCTTAACTAGACAGAGGAGAAAAGATGTAACAAACGGCTCACAGGTCAAGTAAGGACAGGGAAAGGCTGTTCACCAGTTACCATCCTGGGCAAAACAGACCAGACTTAGAGAGGAATCATCTAATTTATTACCAAGCAAACATAGAGCAGAGTGGTGAGAAGTAAAACCAAATCTCAAAACACCTACTGCCTCCCCTCCCTTCTTAACTTCACTCAACATCTCTCCTTCCTCCCTCTTGGTAGCACAGGGGGATGGGCATGGGGGTTACAGTCAGTTGATCACACACTGTTTCTGTCATGTCTTCCTCCTCAGGGGGAGGACTCCTCAAACTCTTCTCCTGCTCCAGTGTGGGGTCCCTCTCACGAGAGATAGTCCTCCATGAATTTCGTCAACATGACTCCTTCCCATGGGCTACAGTCCTTCATGAACTGCTCTAGTGTGGGTCTCTCCCACAGGGTTCAGATCTTCAGGTGCAGACTGCTCCCATGTGGGTCCCTCATGGAACGACAAGTCACAGAATCACAGAATCACAGAATCACAAGGGTTGGAAGGGACCTCGAAAGATCATCTAGTCCAACCCCCCCTGCCAAGGCAGGGACACCTAGAGCACATCACTCAGGAACGTGTCCAGTTGAGTTTTGAATGTCTCCAGAGAAGGAGACTCCACAACCTCTCTGGGTAGCCTGTTCCAGTGCTCTGTCACCCTCACGGTGAAAAAGTTTTTCCTCATGTTAACCCGGAACCTCCTATGCTCCAGCTTGAATCCATTGTTCCTTGTCCTATCGCTTAATGACACTGAGAAGAGCCTGGCTCCATCTTCCTGACACTCACCCTTAACATATTTATAAACATTGATGAGGTCACCCCTCAGCCTCCTCTTCTCCAAGCTAGAGAGACCCAGCTCCCTCAGCCTTTCCTCAGAAGGGAGATGTTCCACTCCCTTGATCATCTTCCTGGCTCTGCGCTGGACTCTCTCTAGCAGTTCCCTATCCTTCTTGAGCTGAGGGGCCCAGAACTGGACGCAATACTCCAGATGTGGCCTCACCAATGCAGAATGGAGTGGGAGGAGGACCTCCCTCGACCTACTGACCACAGCCCTTCTAATGCACCCCAGGATGCCATTGGCCTTCCTGGCCACCAGGGCACATTGCTGGCTCATGGTCATCCCTCCCTGCCAGCAAACCTGCTCCAGCATGAGCTCCTCTCTCCACAGGACCACAGGTCCTGCCAGGAGCCTGGTCCAGTACGGACTTCCCATGGGGTCACAACTTCCTTCAGGTGTCTCCACCTGCTCTGGCATGGGGTCCTCCATGGGTTCCAGGTGGAATCTCTACACCCCATCACCCCTTCTCCATGGGCTGAAGAAGGACAGCCTGCCTTCACCACGGGCTTCACCACGGGCTGTAGGGGAATCTCTGCTTCAGTGCCTGGAGCACGTCTTCCCCCTCCTTCTTCACTGACCTTGGTGTCTGCAAAGAATCTTACTTTTTTTTTTTTTTCTTAACTCTGTTATTTCATAGTTGCTACCACTGCTGTTGATGGGCTTGGCCTTGGCCTATGGTGGGTCCATGTTGGAACTGGCTGGCATCGGCTCTGTTGGACACAAGGGAAGCTTCTAGCAGCTTCTCGCAGAAGTCACCACCCTTGTGCCTGCTCCCGCCTCCCCTGATACCAAAATCTTGCCATGCAAATGCAAAACACACACCTACACTCACTCAATTTCCTGGTACAATGGACACATGGGCCTTCCACCCCATCCTCTGACAATCAATGTTGCACTCATACCCCATACACACACACGCACTCAGAATAGAAAGTTATCACCTGGGAAAGAGTTAGAAATGGAATTAGATGAGACAGAACAGGCTGTGCTGATCAGGTGTAGGGCAAGCTGGACAAGCTTACTGACCTCTTACTGACCTCTTCAAACATCACCAGCCTCTTTTATCCCATTGTGTCTCATTTTGCCATGCTTGTTCCTCCCCAGTGACCACACTTTCCCTACAGCTGGTTCACCAAAACATTGTGTACTAAGTCTTGTACTGTCCCAAGAGGCTTTTCCCCATGTGTCCCCTACCTTCAGACAGTGATTCCTGTCTAAAGTTACCTTGGGAGCTATTCCTGCTGACCAGTCATTGTGATGTCCAGAGGTTGATGGCTCCTACAATAGGCCTGGGAGGAGCATATGCATAGTATTATTATTCAGAGTCCTCCACCTGTCATTGCCTTGCTGTGTTACTTTCATAGAATCGTAGAATCATTAAGGTTGAAAGAGACCTCAAGGATCACCTAGTACAACCATTCCCTTACCACCTATTATCCAATAAACTATGTTCTTAAGTACCAG
>VWZZ01000439.1:0-46415 GCA_013399095.1 Psophia crepitans
TTATTCCCCATACTGCGTTCAATTAAAGGTGGTCAGTTCCTGAATTTTTGTGCCTAATTTCAAACATTATTTGATCAAACTCTTTGCTTCTTGGTGTATCTTTTTTTTTTCCCTTGTAAAACACTGTTAATGGTAAGACATGCATAAATCTGATTGATCAACACACTACAAAGAGCAAAATTTGTGTTTCATTGCTGACTTTACTTTTGCTATATTTGATTATTATTGATTACTTAATTATGATTATTGATACTTAATTACTAATCTAAGCTGTTGTTTCTTTTTCTTAGTGGTGTAAAAATAGGGTTGTTTTAAAGGTACTTTTCAGCTCTTGCAGGAAGTTTGCCAGTTAGACAGAGATGGTAGGGCTCACCCAATCTGTTGGGCAGAAATTCTGTATTTTGATCCTAGATATAAACAAAGCCAAAAGCCCCCCCTAAGTAGCTGACAAGGTCAGTTATTTTTTTAATGCAAGAAAATCCCATAAAAAAATGCTCTGAGAAGGGTCTGTCAGGGTTGGAAGATGTCTCATTGTCAATAAGGAAAAAAATGCATAACTGCATTCTGACTTTCTGATCACAAATGCAGGGTGAACCATCAGTGCTAACAGGGGCCCGCAGACCCCTTCCCAACATTTTTTTTCTGAAAATAAGCATTCGGTTTTGTTGTGCAGCTTGCTCCATGACAGCACCACAGGAATGTACGGATGGTGCTGCTCTCTTCCAGGGTCTAGCTCATTGACTGCCTGGCAACTGTCATGGGTAAGAGGCTGCAACTCTGGTGGAAAGAAGCAGCTGCCAAAAAGGCTGATTCTTTCCCCTGACCATGAAAACTTCTATTAAATTATTACTATAAAAATACGCAGTCGGCACAAGAAAGGTGTGGCATACCTCAGTCTCTGAAACACGGGTTGAAAGTCCCATCTGACCAGCTATCCTCCGAACTTAATGGATACTCACATTATGGGGCTCATTTTGCTTTTTGGTTCCTTGGTTACTTTTTCAGGTCATAGCTGTGAGTTCTGTTTCTGCAAGCATAAAAGAGAGAATAAATCGTAAATGACAGTTGTCACTTATAGGTGATCATTTCCCTCTTACCAGAGGGAAGCCTTCAGTATCACAAGATTCACAATAAAATCCTGAATATTATGTGTTTAATTTAAGTTGATTCATTCCATGCTTATAAATGACCAAACATGTCAATGACTCTCTTGCTGACGAGCCATCTTCCTATACAGTCTAAAGTCACCTCTGCAAGACCAAATTTTCACCCAAGCATAACCTAGAAACTACTTGGCTCATCTTTTCTTCTTGGAAATAATAAATACAACCCTACTGGGTTCAGTAAGCCCTGAAATTGGTCATAAGTGTTTGCAGTTTCACGCTTAAATCTTTGTACGTCTGAATATGTCATTCACACTAGAACAGCCATCTACATCTCTGGGGGCTGAGATAAATGCATGACAGTTTATGGTTGGAGGTTTTTTGTTGGGTTTTTTGGGGGGTTGTGTTTTGGCTTTTGTTGTCTGCTTTTGTATTGTTGGTTGGGTTTTTTTTTCCCCCCAGAAGGCTTCAATTTACTACTTCTCCTGGGAAAAAAACAGCATTTTCAAAGGCACAAAGAACGTGCGGACACCCAGCTCTTATTGACATCTTTGAAAATCACCATTTAAGTAGGATGATTTACTTAATAGCCATATTTTACTTGATTCTTCATCAACCGGCTTCATTAAGTCCTTAAAAACATTGCCCCCACTTAGAATTAATTTTGACCAAAAAAGAAAATAAAATAAAAGGGCCAGGGCATTTCAGTCATTACCTCTCAAAACACTGCAGTCACACTCACGTAAGCTACACTGTCTTCAGCCGTTACTACAGAATGCTGAAGTTTATTTTTATAAGGTTGCTAGGCAGTTAAACCACCTTGAAAGAAAGGAACTATCTGTGCGAAAGCATGTACAACAAAGTTATTGATGGAATACTAAATAAAAAAAGAATACGCAGGAGCTAAATCCGGAGATATTTACTGGCGCACTGCTATTGTATTCCAGCAACACTGACATTTCAGTCTGCAGTTTTCAACAGCCACTGCGATATAATTTAAGCCCCCAAATCAAAACTGTCAGTGCTTTTGGACCCAAGAGATAGGGAAAAAGTTGATTTTAAAACAGAATTTTTCTTTCCTCCAACTTTCTAAGTCTCACAAGTACATAGTAAGTTGCACTTAGTCTCTTCCTTTTGGAAGAGAACTTCCTCGCTGTCTTTGATGCAAAACTGCAGAACCACAGGAGTAATTTAAATGTAAAGCGACCTCCAGAATTCATCTACTCCAACCTCTTGTGCAAATCAGAGCCAGCTTTGAGGCAAGATCTGGCCTGAAAATCATCCTGAGCATGAGAAGACCATCACCGCCTTGAATCAGAAGGGTTGTCATTCACATGAGTATTGTCCATTTACAAATCTCCTAACTCTTCACGTTTTTTTCTGCTTTTGATGTACTTCTGTTTGATCTCCTATCTGTGTAGAGCATATGGGAATATTAAATCTGGGCAAGGCGAACAGGAATAAGCATTGCCATCTACTCTGTGCTCCACTCCTGCATTTATATGCATTTACAGCCAGACATATAAAAGAAATAACAAAATCCCTTCTCCCCAGGCCAGTCCCAGTAAGTTCTCACAGTTCTTTGCTGCAAATAACTTGAGCTAAAGGACCCTAGTTCACATTTTTTGTTATATTTGAAAATAAATCTACTAAAACTTGGCTGAAAAGCTCACAGAGGACTACTTAAAACATTACTACATACAACAGTAATGTTTTATGCAACAAATATTTCCAAAATGGAAAATATAGAAAGTTTAATTTTTAGTATTTTTGTGACTTTTTTAAATGAAATTTTTTTTTATTGAAGGACAAACATTGAAAAGAGTTCAATATGAATGTTTTAAGTTAAAAACAACTTTAGTTTCTAATTAATAATATCCATTAACAAGTTTCATTTTAAAAAATAAATAAATAAAACAAGATCTGAGGTGTGGGGTCAGTCTAGAATGCAGTCTTTCATTTGTTTGGGATTTTGGCTCTTGATGTACGCTCAGGATCCTCAGCTGACTTAATGTTCCATGGAAGTCAGTGGAACAAAGCAGCAATGATGATTCCATAAAGGGAGGTCTAACTTTGCCTCTTGTTATCTAAATAAATTTAAGAAAAACAAAACCAAAAACAAAACAGAAGAATTGAGGGGAGCAAAGAAAGATTTTTTTTATTATTTTTTTTTAAATAATCCCAGGAGTCTAATGTGTAAATCTTAAAGGAAAAACATCCCCTAATGCAAGACACAGGTTAAAATGAAAAACACTTGGCAGCAGTTTGTGCTCAAAGTGCTCCATATACATTTTCTGGTTACAGCTGAGCAGATAAGCCCAGCTCCTACGGAAATGAATAGGAGCTGGCACATAAGTACCTCTAGGAATCCACACCACAGCCCACGATAAAACATCTGGTTTATCATCGGCAGCAGAACCAGTAGAATTAAGTAGTTAATACTTCAAAGCGATACAAAATGTGGCTGTAAATTCGACAGAGCTTTCTGCTGGAGACCGTGTAAGGACACAATAATAACAGCAAATTGATTCACCTAAACCTTTGCTTTGCATTTGCTATAAGACAGGCTTTCCAGTAAACTACTTCAGCTCTCTTTCACGTTAATAATAACTACCTCACCGGCTGTTGAATAAGCCATGCTTACAGACACAGATAGGAAAAAAAAAAGATAAAAGAAAAAGAGAGAAATATTACAGACATGGGGGAATGTATTCCTTGTTGGAACTCCCATTTGTTGCAGCTTTATAAAGATATAGAATTTGGGTCAACATAATACAGCAGATCCGTGTAGTGCCTTAATACTACTGTTTTTCTCTTTTACAGCCTGCTGAGATATAAGTGATTGAAAAACTACTCCATTAAAACCAAGTAAATGCATTTCCCCCTGGCTTTACCGTCGTCCCCTAAAAAGACCATGACTGGTTTCAGTCTCACGGGAGAATTAACTGCACAGATTTTATAAAGCTCATTGTGCCAGCCACTGCCACTACAGAAACTAATGTCAAAATTGTTCCTTTTCCACAGTGCCCTCCGTAGGGATGGTATCTCACTCCTTTAAAGGGCAGCACCACAGGGCCTCTCACCCCATGGTCCCGCATGCAACCAAACAGCCTGAGCCATGATGCACCATGCACCTTGGTTGGGGGGTAGGAAAGCAGCTTGCAGACTGCCTGGAAGAGTCCCAGACTCAGAGGAGGCCTGTGAGAAGGTGTCTTCCCAAAGGCAGCTAGGACAAAGACCCTTCAACACCATCTGACCCTTCAACACACATACCCCTGTGCACTTACACACAATGGTCTTCCTACCATCTCCCATTGCACACAGGCTTCTGCCTGTAGAATCATGGAGTGGTTAGGGTTGGAAGGAACTTCAAAGATCATTTAGTTCCACCCCCCCTGCCATGGGCAGGGACCCCCTCCACTAGCCCAGGTTGCCCAAAGCCCCATCCAACCTGGCCTTGAACACTGCCAGGGATGGGGCATCCACAACTTCTCTGGGCAACCTGTTCCACTGCCTCGCTACCCTCATGGTAAAGAATTTCTTCTACATATCTAATCTAAATCTCCCCTCTTTTAGTTTAAACCCATTCCCCCTTGTCCGATTTGCAATGAGGAAGATGGCAATATTTTTCACTTTCACGGTGCTCCTTGACAACATGTCCCTGTTCAGACCGCCCACCCCCATAGCCACTGTGCATTAGGATTCTATCCAAGTGGACGAGGTCCTTGTTCTGGCCCTGGCTGGTCACTTCCGAGCCATTTCTGCAGCATTCAGTTCTATGATGAGCTGTGAGTGGGGCAGTTGAAATCTGTCTTGTAAATAACCATCATGTTTTAACTGTGGTTAAAATATCAGCATTTCTGAAGTTCTACAGATTTCATGCAAAAGTTGATAGTTATAAAAATAAAAAAAAAAAGTTGATTTATAAACTTCACAGCTCATGAGGTTTCTCTTCTAATAAGAAAATTTATCTGCACATGAAAGGAGGTACGTTCCTTTCCTCAGAAATAGCCTTCTTTGGGCCTCAAAACCCCTAAATGTCATCATCTGGAAGATTATAACAAAAATAAAGATACAGAAATCTCAAACTTTGCTGCAAAATCTTACCCTAAGGTAAAATTGATCCAATCGGCTGTCACAGAAGCCAAGCAAGGTCAGACACTAATTCCACAGGTATGAGGCAGATCATGATTGCTGTGACAACATTCACAGCACGCTGGGTTTCATCTTTATGTAGCTTATTATTTCTCTTAATGTCATACACTACAATCTTTTTTAAAAAGGTGGCACCTACATTATGCAGAAACCGTTACCCTGGGGAAACTGGGGTCTGTAACTGGGCTCTCTGGTCACCACCAGACTTCATGGTTTGTGTTCTGCACATCACTGCAGTTGTTATGGCATGAAAAGGCAAAGCCAGGCAAGAGGCCAGGCAGGAGGTGAGGGAGGAGGCCTTTCCTGTGTGTCTGCCAGCTAAAATAAAATGTCAGCCAGCCGTTTCTCTCCACTCCTTGGGTGATAACATAGGTGATTGTAGATCTTCATCTCTCCGCTTTCTGCTGCAGAGGGCCCTGGCTTCACAGCCGTAAATCAGGCAAGGTGCAGTGCTTGACTCTTTCTACCCCTTTGCCATGCTTTTTCTGTAACTCAGATCAATCACTTGAAGTGTCCATAGAGCTAGTTTACCACTCCAGATGCTGCCAAACTAAATGACTCATGGACAAAGTTAAGGATATTTGGTCACAGGAAGATGCTGCTCTTGCCTGGGGCTCGTAAACTGATCTGGATATGCCGACACAAGAAACTTGGTTTTGTGGTTTAACCCCAGCTGGCAGCTGAGCCCCACACAGCCATTCGCTCACCCCCCCCCAGTGGGATGGGGGAGAGAATCAGCAGAGCGAAAGTGTGAAAACACGTGGGTTGAGATACAGACAGTTTAACAGACAAAGCAAAAGCCGTGCACGCAAGCAAAGCAAAACAAGGAATTCATTCACCACTTCCCATGGGCAGGCAGGTGTTCAGCCATCTCCAGGAAAGCAGGGCTGCATGACGCCTAAAGGATACTTGGGAAGAAAAACGCCATTAAAAAAAAAAAAAAAATCAGCATCATGCCTGGGATGGAATAGTAGTAGCAATGCAGGAGCCATGCATCGGCCCAAGCTTTCAGCAAGGGTATCTATTCAGGTTGTAAAACAGCCAACAAGCAGCCATAAATGCAAGTAGAAGTATCTTTCTTTTTTCAGGTATGAAGGGAGGAGCCTTGTGAAAACGTCAAAATGTCACTGTGCACCTGATGCCCCTCTGTTCCTCCTCAGGCTCTAAATTTCAAATGGACCATCTGGATTTCTCCAGGTCAGGCTGGCCTATGAATGTCGGATGGGGAAAATAAAACACTATTAGTCACAAGAGCTTCTTTGTAACAGATGTACTGACTTGGTCTAGTGTAGGGTGTTCCTGCCCATGGCAGGGGGTTTGGCACTAGATGATGTTTGAGGTCCCTTCCGACCCAAACCATCCTGTGATTCTATGGCTCTATGAACTTCCTTTACTTCCAGGCATATGATGGGGCAGCTTCAGCTCCTGGAAGGGACTCTATGACCCTTTCATTCATGGCCCAGAGCTGGTGACAAAAATCAGCATTGACAGAGAAATAGGTATTTTCTACATCCACCAATGTTAGAATCAAGCCTTAAGTAGCAATTATATTTCTTTTTTTCTCACTTCTGATTGCACCTGGCAGACTGAGGATGATGACTGAAGCCCGCTTTTAGAAAGGTGAGGAAAATAGTTGGCCTTATCACAACTCACTGGTCAGCCAATATTCCACCCCATTTATTAATGTTAATCTGGGATGCCCATTCCCAGGTGTGAATTTCTGAAAATTCATGTATTCTGGCAATGCTTCCTCCAGATTCCTCAGCTAAGATGTTGAAAATAAGTGCCAGGGGGAATACACACCAAAAATTAAATCACACTGAATACTAGGCTAGGACTTTGGGAGTTTGCTGAGGTCTATCAGAATATTTATCTAGCACAAAGATGTTCAACAATACTCAGGGTTTATATATATTAATACTGAGTCCGACATTCTTGATCTGAGCATAAACATGAGCTGTATCTCCCCCCAGCCAAAAAAATAATGATTCCAACTGGAAACATGAGATCAGCTCACAGGGCCAGATGCTCAGCTGCAGCAAAATAAGATCTCTTTTAATGAAATATGCAGAGTTATGCTATTTTGGACCAACGTATTTTAGGATTTTAATGTCTGTTAGCATAACGTGATAACAGCAAATGTCTCCGGGCAGCTGCATAACTTACAGTAGTTTATACCTTCAGAGGATCTGTCTTAGGATGTAGCTTTTTCTCTAGTTAGCTTTACAAACCCACTGCCGCCAAGCAGAAGGTAAACAGGAGTCTATCCTGCTGCCCATTTTGCCAATGAAATAACCTTCTCTTACACCCTGAGAAATTTGTGTAGCCAGAAGTAGCATTGGAAGCAGAAAATACTGTTTATTTTCCAGCTTTGGGAAAAGTTTGCAAAGCCAGCATCTTTTTTGAAAAACCGCAACAACAAAAAAAACACCCTAGGTTTTAACTTGTAAACTGAGCACATCTCATATGTAATTAGGGAGTGCAAATAAATTAACTTTATAACCTAAGGGTGACATTCTTAAAGATTATAAATCTTCTGCCTGAGATCTGTTGGAAAGATGAAGACTCTCCCAAGAGAAGAGATGAGCCTTTTCCTGCCCCTTACATGGAAATATTTAAAAACAGACAAAACACACAGGAACACTCTATCTTGTCTTGGAAAAATGTTGACCAGCAAGCTAATGATTCTTCTTCTTTTTTAATTTCCTGCACAAATATCTTAATCTCAGAAGAGTATGTATCCACAAAGGTGTGGTTTTATGTGATTATGAAATTAATGTTACTCACTGACTTCCTGAGCACAATCCACTTGCTTATCTTTATTTCTATACAATATGAAATGACAAGCCCTGAGCAAGTCATTACTATTTGATAATTATGAATTAGCTGACCTCAGGCCAACAGAGAAATGTGGCACTGTCTGGCAGACCACAAGGTGTTTTGGACAACAAACGTCTCACAATGTTCTGATCTGCAGCTGGACACTTCTGCTAGCTTAGTAGTCAGGTATTTCATCTTTCCAAAAAAGAAATGTTCACCTCAGGAAAAAAGAGGAGACCTCTTCCTACACTTAGCGAAGCAATGCTATTTGCTAGAGGCCATCAGTGCAATCAGAGCTTTGTTCTCGTCTGCCGACTCCCATAAAAATACTTTCTAATGCAGGAAACATTAAGAAAGCCCATTTCAAATATAATGGAGCATAGGCTAAATCAAATACTGAGTGCTGCACTGTATGAATTCCTGTCTGCTTCCAGAAAACAAGTGAGGGATCACCAATATTTCCCTGAATCCCTATAGGGAATGCAAGGCAGCAGCAACAACGTCTCCGAAGCAGACGTATCTCTATTCTCCCCTCCTTTCTACTGTTTATACTTTTTACACGTTCTAAGCATCCCTTTTCCTGTAAAATCCTCCTTCTAGAGTTTGAAAGAGACGAAAGAAATAAAACCCGAGTCTGAAGCAGCCCTGTAGATTTAAGTCATTTAAAGGACTTAAAACTAGCCCCTCTCCATCTATTCATATTTTATTTTATTTAACCTCGCTTAATGAGTGTGTTTGTGTGTCTTGCAGGCTCTGTGCTGTGAGTGGGAAGGATGGCTGGGGCTCTGAGCAGGGCTTGGGCAGAGCCGGCTGTCAGGCACATCAAAGGCCCATCTGCCAGGCCTTCCCAACAAGCCCTGATGATCAAAGACAGAGAGCAAAGGAGGAAAAGAAGTGATCCCTTGCCACTACCTTTTATAGGGGATATAAGGAGAAATGAGCCTTTTTCCTTGGGGGAAAGATGGAAATGCTTGAAACCCGCCATTCATTGGAAAGGCGGCGGGGGGTGAGACTGCGAGCTCTGTTCTTTCAGAAGGAAACCTTGAGAAAACCCTCATGGCCTGGGAGATGAGAAGTAGATTGGATGCGCCTCCTCCCTCCTACGTCTTTCAGACAGAGTGGAGGAGAGATTAAATTTATAGTGCGGTTGCTCTGAAAGTGTGGGACTCTGAGATGCCCCTAAGATGTCAGCAGTTGTCTGTGTGGTATATTGTGGGAAGACGCATGGAAAAGATGAGTCAGTTCCTGTGCAAAACCTGTGTAATGGAAAAATAAGTTAATTCTGCTTTACTGAGAGGCCAGAAACTTTGTGCTGGCTGGATGCATTGGCTCAGGGTCAGTGCCCTGCTATTGGGAGCACACAGTGCACAGGCACTGTCCTGGCGTTTGCCTGTAACGCAGTGTGGACATACACCTGGCAATGGATTAGTCTCCGGGGATGTCCATAGAGGCATCAATGAACCTGCTAGAGACAGTATTGGAGGCTGGTGAAGAGTGAGATTTCTCGAAACAACTGCTTAGTTTAACTGGTCTACACTTCCAACTTTCACGAATCAGTAGTTTCTATGTATTTTAGCGTTTGTGATTTTGTGTATCTTCTAAGAAGGAAGATGCTTCCTTCTTAGGCCTTCCTTGCTTTCAAGCCTTCCTTGCTTTCTTCAACCTGCATCCATTAAGAAGGACATCGAGCTGCTGGAGCGTGTCCAGAGGAGGGCAACAAAACTGGTGAAGGGGCTGGAGCACAGGTCTTGTGAGGAGTGGCTGAGGGAACTGGGACTGTTTAGTCTGGATAAGAGGAGGCTCAGGGGAGACCTTATTGCTCTCTACAACTACTTGAAAGGAGGTTGTAGTGAGGAGGGTGTCGATCTCTTCTCCCAAGTAGCAAGCGACAGGACGAAAGGGAATGGCCTCAAGTTGCGTCAGGGCAGGTTTAGGTTGGATATTAGGAGAAACTTCTTCACAGAAAGAGTAGTGAGGTGTTGGAATGGACTGCCCAGAGAGGTGGTTGAATCGCCGTCCCTGGAGACATTCAAAAAACATGTAGACGTGGCACTTCAGGACATGGTCTAGCAGGCATGGTGGTGTTAGGTTGATGGTTGGACTTGATGATCTCAGAGGTCCTTTCCAACCTTAGTGATTCTATGATGCTATGATTCTGTGATTCTATTCTATGATTCTGTAATTTTAGTTTTGCACCTGCTTTTGTAACTCTTCCTACTCATTAATCTGATTTTGCATGGTCGCCAGTGGATCGGTCACAGGTTAAATAGATCATTGCTTTATTTTGGAAAGCACAGTAAGTAGAAGGAAGTTGGACAGCAGCAATATTCATCATCATTAGGCTAAGACAAAGTACGATGTGGTTTCTGCAGGGTAATCTCAGTCCGACATTGCCACCATTTTAACAATCATCCACCAGTAGTGAGAGCACCTGAGTGAAATGAATTGGATTTCTCCATCAAATTTTAAGTAGACCACTGCCAAGGCATGAAAACAACCATCAAATCCAGCAAAAAGTTTCTCTGAGTAAAAGGCATAGCTAAAAGGAAGAAAAAAAAAGAAAACCACTGTGAAAAATTAAATGGGTCTTTCCCCCTCTTTGTATAGTTTGAAGCACAAGCCTGCAGGGGCGGTGGTCTCTGTGAACTTTAGCTCAAGGAGAACAGAGCACCCAACTTCAGAACTGCAAATTCAGGAATTGGACTCGATGATCCTTATGGGTCCCTTCCAACTTCGGATATTCTATGATTCTATGAAATCTGGTACATTTCATTCATGCTCAGGTCACATCAAACATTTATCAACATTTATGTGACGCCAACAGAAACAGCAAGGGAACCTCATGCACAGTGAGGAACTTTTACCAAATTTTCTGTGCTACCTATTGCAAAAAAATCTCACAGTAGTTACTCTTCACAGAAGAGTTTTAAGACTACTCAGAACACAGGTAGGGTTGCAAGGACTCTTTTTCTGGGCCTCCTGCCATTGTCAAGTCCCTCAAGTGGGAGTGCATCAGGTCACTGCCTCAGTGTTGGAGGGTAGCATGCAAGGTATTTGAGCTACCTTCTACTTTCAGAGATGAGGGTGCCCTAAAGCAAGATGCTTCATTCCTTCTCTCCCTCCTGTCCCTTGACTTGTCTAGCTAAACCAAAAAAACTCTGCCCTTGGGGACAGAGTAGGTTGCTCTTGTTCAGCAAGGGAGAGATTTAAATACTTCTCCTGATGAAGAGTTTCCCACCATCTCCTAATTACTTCCCATCCTGCCCTTCTCTAGTCTGGTATTCCAGTTCCTCAGATCGCCTGGTGCAAGCATTCATGAGACCATGAGTAGGTGGGGTCAATGAAATGAATTAAAACAAATAAGTGAGATATGGGACTGTAGCAACATTCACATGGGAAGCAAAGTGCACTCAGCAGCAATGAAAATCCACTGCTCACTACAGCTCTCCACCAAGTCTGCAACTTCAGCTGTAGCACCTGAAGGACGTCACTCCTTGATCACCTCGCCCTTAAGTTATAAAGGCAACTACACCAACCTGCACCAGTTTCTCAGTGTGCTCATCCTTAACCTATTGCACCAAGACCCCGAGCTCATTTGAAGCCTCTTGATGCTACAGTAGTTCAGCTAATTAATGCTAATTTTAGTCAGTTGTTCCTGTGTATCCTAGAGAATGGAGTGACTGTTCATTAGCATTGGTGTGTACTTTGAAAGCAGCTACAAATTTAAACTCTTTTAAAATGCAAAATGTTATTTGTCTACGTGCTGCTTTCGTTTGGCAAACAGAAGTGAAGGGCAAGGATGAAAGAGGCTGCTGTACATAGATTGCATAAGAATGAAATCTAGCATCTAGCTGTTATGGTGCTGGTCCCAGCCAGCACCTGGCCATCACCCCATTCATGGCAAGGTGGCTTTGATCGACAAGGTGCAAGGTACAGCCTGAGCCGTCAAATGCAGTCCATGGCTTTAAGGTATAAAGTTCAGGTCTTGATCTCAGACGTCCATGTTGGAGATGGTGGTGCAGATGCCCGGAGACATGGATTCCTGTGCAACACATAAATTCAATGCAGTAGTGCCTGTGATTTCATGCCTCCAGCTTCTGGTTCCAGGAAAGTTGAGACGTGTTTTCTTCTGCATGAGAAAGATGTTACTTCAATTCCAGAGGAAGAGAATAGTGATCTTAGTGTTGCTGGATTGCACCTCAGTTCCTAGAAGCAAAAAGAAGTTGACAGTTATGTCCCCCGGTGTGTGGCACAGTGAGCACACACATCCAATTACTTCTTAAATCAAAGTTCAAGATGCTCAGAGAGTGGTTTGATTTGAGGCACAGACAAAACAGGTGACTACACAAAAGTGATCTGCTCTTGCTGCCAGGGCTCAGGTTAGCAAAAAAGATGCTGCCAAATACCTGAAACAGCAAGAACAAACTAGATTTTGCACAAAGTCCCATCCTGCTCCTCTTCTCCCCTCTTTTCCTACAGAGCACACCTCATTGCAGGCAATAGCAAAGCCAAGCAGGGAAGAGAAATGAGCTCCAGAATCATTGGCATGCAACTCAGAAGTGGGTGGAAGTTTGGAAATGTGTTAGATGAGCCTCTGTTTATGGCAAGACCTATAGAAAAGAAGGAAGCAAAAGCTACTGTGGGATGGGGGCTCGGAGTGGCAGGCTTATGTAAGAGTTACAGTAGGGACAATCTTGATGAGGAGCAGACCAAAGCCTGGAAATGCCGATGGCCCCTGCGAAAGAGTGTGAGGAAGTACACACAGAGCAATAGAACAGCAGCACGGGATGTGACCCCTGATGTGAAAATACCTCTCTCATTAAGGCTATTGGCCCAGGAGCTGTGAGAGGGTATTTTCCCTCTTCCCCCTCCTTGAAGGACAAAGCTAGCACAGCTCAGAGATTCAAGAAGCAATGGTATCAGAAATGAAAGGCTGTGCTACCCAAGGAAGACAAAAGGCATCTTTGCATTTTATAAATTAACTTTGATCAATTCATATACCTGAAAAAAAATATCTCCAGCCAGTGCATATGCCACAGAGAGGCAGGTACAGCAATGCCTGATGACTGCTTCACAGTATGCGATGCAGGAGTCTTCCAGAGTCTGACACAACAGCTCCTGGCCTTAGAGTGAAAGTCGCAGTAGGTCTCATTTTTTGCTTTCTCCAAAGACTTTAGAAGAGGAAAAGGAAAAAAAAAAAAACCTATCAAAACCCTTCTTCCTACCAACATGAAACAGTATTGCAATCTGGAGACTTTGTGAAGTGCCAGGACAACTGGAGAACAATCCTCAGTTGCTGTGCTTCAGAGGCAGGTCGTAAAGATTCCCCTTTTGAAAAACACCATGGATGTGATGGGTCTAACCAATTTATGTGTGACTTGTGCCCTTCAGTGACGTTCACTGGTGGGTGGCGTGTATCAACATTTTTAAGTCTTGAGCCCTCTAAATATTGTAGATGTAGGAGCTGGCTGAAGCATGTAGGCTGATGATATGGTGTCCAGTGACCAGTCCCTAGATACACTTTTTTCAGAAAGGTGCAATAACAACAAATTTTGTTTTGAATGGATCTTATTTTCCACATTCCACGTGAGCTGAAATAACTGTATAAACACAGTAATTTAGGAGGCATCTGCTAAACATGTCAGAACTGCAGTCTTCTTATCTGCTGGTTAGAAAGTTGAGGCAGCCTTATTGCCACTTGATCCCTTTACCTCAGCCCAAAGGGTCTGCATTTTCCAGTGTACCCACTGCCTGGATATACAGCCCTTCCCACGTCAGGCAAGCTTTAGAAAACACCAACAGAGGAAATGTCTTGCAGTCTCCAAGTCTCCCTTAAAGCATACATTTTTCTTCTGGAAAGGTAATAATATTTTGCAACTCATATTAGCAGGGACCACATGAGAGGATCTTTTCTTTTTCTGTTTAGGTAGGGACAATTACAGTGTATGAGAGAAGAAAGAAGCATTGTCTGTGATATGAACCAGCCATCCACAAGCCAGCTCTGATCCACCAACTGTGTTAGCTCAGCGTTGTACCCAAGATAACTGGCTTTGCTAAGAGTTTTGCTACCAACACAACTACACAGCCTCCATCCCAGAGTGAGCTGCACTCCAAGCTGTTCAAAACTCTTCCAGAGCTAGCTGGAACACTGCCTCAGTGGGTACACTGCACCGTGAATCCTTCCTGTACAGGGTCCATCCAAAGTCTGGGGAAACAAAAGCTTTAGTTTGGAGTATGCTTTCCCATATTTGTCTTCATTTATGACAAAGTCAAATCTGGAAAGATGCTGTAAATAAAATAATGGCATTTCGTGTTTAAAAGAATTTCCTGAAGTCTACAAGAGCTGTAAAAGCAATTGCTTACCTTTTATCTAATCCACTGGAGTTTAGCTGGTTCCTTCCCAGTGACTTAATTTTTTGAGTAGTTTTTTGGAGGAAGAATATGGTGGAAGAGATAAAACAACTACCTTTTATCTGTCCAGGTAATCATTGGTCAGAACTGGTAAACCCCATAAACCACCAGTAAAGAATTTTCAGAAAGAGAATTATTCATCCCATTCACATGATCTACTTTCAGATATGGCAAGTTCAGAAATTTCAAAGAACCGAAATATTGCATGGCCACTCCAAACAATATACAGCAATCCAAGATAAAGCACTTCAGCTCTACTTAAATGTCAGAGCCAGGAACACACTGTTACTACCATTGTAAAGCAGAAAAGACTCATTACAACATGATTCTTTTTAACATCCTGTTTTCATTTCTTCTCTGCTTCGTACACATGTAGTGCCTTCTTGTTTATAATGTCAGCAAGATAGCGCTGCTCAGGGAAAATAATGGGGGAAATGCACCAAATCTGACACATCAAATCTTTCACACATACATGCATCTAGTTAGCGCTCTGGGGCAGGAATTTTCTCACGTGATGAGTTCCTTGTGCTGCCACAATACTTTGAGAGAAAGGATACCAAACTACAACTTGGAAGCAATTCTCAGGCCATTCCTAAGGCAAAAATTCAAAATATTATTTTCTCCTCACCTCTATTCCTTCATTACAAGTTCTACCTTTGTTTGGTGATCATAAACCTTTTCCAAGTTCACTGTGTCATCCTCAAAGCAAGACCATTCCACCCAGTAATCAGAAAGGTAGAGATGCCAGTGGGGAATTTTTGCGGTGAAAATCCCTGCTGAACAGCTGCCCAAAGGAACAGAATCACACAGGTCTTATTCACAAAGGTGCTGTTAGGTGTGTGAAAATGCAGACATATGGCAGCAAAACTTATTTTCCTGTCTTGTTTCTTGCTGTGGATTTTGCAGGACAAAAGAATGTCTTGGAGAAATTGTTGCTCAGTGTGCAACTCGGTGCCCTGGTACATCTCAGGAGGAGGGAGGACGTGTAGAAGGTCCACAGGAAGCGAACAAAACCCTGTTAAGACCTCTGCTACAAAGACTGTGAAACTAATGTAAAAATAGCATTTATAGAAGTACTTTTTACTCATACCAACTTTGTGAGCCATTTTCCACTGCCCTACAAACAATTAGCTAAGCAGCAGTAATGCTACAATTTTCTAGGACATGGAGTAGCAATCTACATGATCAAAACAAACCTCAGACATGGCCCTCGGTGCCGACAAATTCCTTCTGGACTTATGGAGAGGCAAAGCCCTGGGTGAAGCTTATGCACTTTGCTCTCATTGTAGATCACAGAGATTGCTCCTACTAATAAGGATCCCTCTTAAGAAGCTGATGAAGACTAGGGGATCAAGCCAAACCGATGCCTCTTTTCTTGCCTTTCTCTCACTTATTTTTATCCTTCCCTTGGGAGCCTGGTACCTCCCCCAGCCTGATTCTTCCCCAGCCATCACCTCATCCTGGCACACTCTGTACCACCATCCTGGCAGGAATGCCTTGCTCTTCTGAGGCAGGATGGTGGGATCAAGACCTTGCAAGTAGTAGGTGTCCTGATTTAAAATAAGGAAATTATTTAAGGTCCCATTTGTGTCCTTCTGTCTTTCCTTCCCTGTTCTGTCACAAGCAGGCCTATGTTTGCCATGTTTGCTATGTTTCTCTGATTTGAAGTTGGAAAAGGTGGACATTTCTCCTGTAAAGAGTCATTCACTGAACACTTTACACCTCCATCTATGAGGGGCACAGCAGTTCTTGCAACAGCAGAGTATTTAAGCTGTAGCTACTGCTCACCAAGACCTGTCAGACAAATCAGATGTGAAAGCAAAGGCCCTTTGTATTCTTACCATGTGTTCCTGACCTGGACACAAAAACAAAAGCTTTGGAGGGATGCCCCTTGCGATTATGTCCTGCTGGGTCTCACACAGTAAATTTTCCCTTACTCTCAATAGTGGTGCATCAATTCACTTCACTTCCACTCCCTAAACATGGCAAAGAGGGGCAGGAACACAGGAGGGATGACACCACCTTGTTTAAGGTTCCTGATGACCAAGAGGAACATCACAAATATATCTGACATTTGTAACAACTTTTATTCACTGCTAACCTTCCAGAAGCTTCTTCATTTCTGCCGCAATGTTTATGTTCCCCTTCCCCTGCCACCTCTGTCCCCGTGGTAAGTGCGTACCTAGCAATTTACCTACCTAACAGTGCCTGGAATTGCTCCTCACAAAAGGAGGCTGCATTTTCCCTTTGCGTAGAGTTTGCTTTAATCAGAGGCTTCAGCGTGAAAGCCTACACACGCCTCTCTTGCAGCTCGCAGAGGTGCCGGGAAACTCATTCAATTCTTTGAACATCCATTGTGGCTCAGAGCTACGGTCAAGCACCCTTAATGAAAAGCTGTTTGTGCAATCTATTTCCTGCTGATAACCGAGAACACCTCCTTGAAAAATAAACACACTAAAATAAAAATCCCAGGAAGCTGTCAAGTCTGCTCCCCAGTTTCTAGACTCTTCCATGGCAACTGAACTTAGAAAACTACAAAATCCACCTCAGAGCAGCCAGAAGTCTCAAGTGAAAGATGACTGCAAAGTGTCTATGTTAAGATGTAACTGTTTGTGTTGGGTAGTTTGTGTGTTTTCTCATTGAAGAATAGTTTCCAAGGATGGTAAAAGAAAAAAGGGTTTCTGTGTTCCCTTCTCCTCTTATGCCTTTCAAAAACTCATATCACAACTGTCTAACTCCAAACAGGGCCAGCATTGGGCTCCTTAGAGCTGTAGCAGTTCCTACAATAAACAATTTCATGCATATTGCGCATTTGATGAATTTTTCTGCTTAGCCAGTAAGAAAGGGTGCTCTATACATTCATCCAAGTGTACTCACTTTGAGTTGCACCACATGGTAAGTATGTGCAGTGACAAGAAGAAATCTTTCCTCGGTCCTCTACAAGCCTTGCAATTTGCTTGATGCGCCAGTGCTAGAACAGCTTTCTGTGTTTTCCTCAGGAAAACACGGCACTGGGATGTGTACGGAACATGGACTTTGACAAACAGGTTACGTTAAAAAATGGAGTCTCCAGCACCTTCTCACTGGTCAAACCCCATTCTCTCTTCACTCTGAGGTTTCATGAAAATACAGCCTTTTGTTTTCAAATCCCTTTAACTTACCAAAGACTTTCTGAAAGCATGAGAGGAAGCTCTCCTAAAGAAACAACTTCAAAACTTGAGTCACAAGTTTTAAAATGCCAGTGAAAGTGGCTTCCTGAACCTGAAAGTGAGGGCTGTGAGTCAGAAAGTTCATAAACTTTTGTTCCCAAGTCTCCATTGTGAAATATTGCCTGAAGACCGGAAAGACTCGTCCACTCCTATAAATATCTCCTCTTACTGATGGTACTAAGTATATACATAAAAAGATAAACGCTCCTAGGTATTTTAGACAATAGTCCTGCACCAGAAAAAGCTGGTCAAAATGAGCAATAATAGCTTTAACTGACTAACCTGCTCCTGCCTTTCCAGCCCAGGCTTCGTAGCTAGGGAGACTGATTTGTCAGATATATAATCAGTTTCAAATTCTTCACTGATGTGATGCAAAAATTTCACCTAAGGAGAAAAAGAGGAAGGACAGACTTTGAGAATAATATTGCTGTTAAAAAGCATGTGAGTGAGTCAACCTGCTACAATTTGTGAGCCTTCTGTGGGGACCCTGGCCATCAAGAGCTGAACTGCACGGAGTAAAAATTGCAGCTGTATAGGGACAGGTAGGGAGACCAACATCCTTCTGTTCAGTTGTATTTCCATAGCTGCGACTGGACTGAGCATTTTAAGTCCCCATCACCTTACCAAGAACTCCATCTCCACTGTTTCTGCTTTTCTTGCTGCTTTTTTCCGCAGACTTCTTTTGAACTTTTTGAGGTTTGGCTTGCACTTAGTTTACACTCTCTCAGAATTATAAGTTTTACCACTAGAACAGGTGGGGAAGGGATTGGGGGGGGGTTGTTTAGGGTTTTTTTGGTCGGGTTTTTGTTTGTTTTAATTTTACACTCATTAGACTTTGGCTATTTAAAACTCTGCTGTAAAGTCCTTTTGGTCTTCCTTGCTGCAGAGGAGAGGGGAAAAGAACTTGAGCATCAAACTAACACCACAGACAGTACACAGCTTGTTTGACTCCTTGCATGGTTTGGTTTGCAGGGAGGAAGGGAACAGTTGAACTGCAAATAACAAGCTCTGGCAAACTTCTGTGTTTTGTTTTCCTCAACCCTTGAAATGTAACTTTTGAGAGAAGTAATTTAGCTGAGAGCTTTGCGTCTGTAGAGCACTTTTGCTTCAAACACAAATCCCAGATTTTAATAGATTGGGTGGGGGCTGATCTGTAGAGAACTAATTGAAGGAGCTGCAAATATAGACGTTCAACCCTGATTAATTAGGAGAGCAGAAAAGAACACTCTAATTCCATTTCCAAATCAAGCCAGTTGTACCACAATTATCTCAAGTACCTCAGAGATAGTTGAGTTCACAGTTAGTCCCTCCCTTTCCTCAGGAAGAAATGGATAGCCTTGTGCACAAGGACAATCAAAAACCCTTGAGCTCTGTATTCACTGTGTTATTTGTCTCTCCCAGTAATACAGTATTTTTAAAAGACATAGTTTGTGTTAGGGACCAGTTTTCAAAGGTGCTCAGTATGCATGTTCAATGGTGTTCAGCTCCTGCAACTCCCCTGGAAATCTGCCCACTTATTTTATTATTATCTATTGAAACAGCTAAAATGGAGCTCTTCTGGAAATCTAACTTTTCTAGACCTTGCTTTGAAGATGGGATACCTCAGAAGTCCATGTAATGAATCTTGCCTTCCTCAATTTTCCAAATGATCTGAGTAATAGGCTGTATGGTATTACCAAAGCTAGCAAACCTAGTTTTCATCTGAAACTAGAAAAAATGTCCTCTCCTAGATACCCATCATTGTCTTTGAACAACTCCCCTGTCTGCTTCATTCCTCCAGCTGGAAGTTTTTGGTCTCAACTTGATGTTTCTGACATATGGTAAAACAATGACACTGTAGTCCTTTTCTGACAGCACTGCCTGCCTTTCTACATTTTCTCATTCTAGGCTCATCTCCATCCACAATCAAAATGTAGTTGCCTTTGCAGCAGACAGCAACTGTTTTAACAAGGCTACAAACTGTACACAAAAGCTCTGGAGAAGAAGCTAAGAACTTTTCCAGTCTGAATCCGCAACAGGAATTTCAGGCCAAAGGCCAGCAAATGGACCATTGTTTTCTCAGGTAGTTCTACGAGCCAGTCTTCAGCAACCAGAAATGGTCAGGGCCTCTCATTTTGTATCTCAATTGAAAGACAGCTGTTCTATTTTCTAAATGGGAAGATAGTTCACCTTGAGAATGGATTCAGCTGCTGCAGCTTTTTTGCCATTAAATATAACTCAGAATAGATTATCAGCATGGAGAGAAGACATAGAGTGTTTGAACAAAACAAGCCATTAATTTTCTACATAGAAGAGAACAACTTTCATCCTGGAGACACTGCTGTGCTATTGTCTGAAACACAATTTTCATCTGAAATTGGACAAACCATTTGGAAAGTAATTCAAGTTCCTCTAAAGGGAGGATGTAGTATATACTGACGATGGTGGAGGGATTCAGTACCCACAACTATGTTAACCATTTGCAATGAATTGGAAGCATCTTCGTTTAATACATCCTAACTGCAACAATCTGTCCCAACAGCTCATTTGCAAACACCCCAGGTACTCCACATCTTTAACTCACTGTCATCAAGCTTCTCTTTCTTAACACTGATCCAGTGGCATCACTGTCAACTTGTCCTTTTAGTCTTGCAGTTTATTGTGAGTCATGAACTAAGTCAAGGAAATGTTTACCAGGAAGACCTGTAAGGAAAAATCTCTGCACAGAACACCACCAACAAATGAGGACTCCCACATTTCGAGTGTTATGACTGCTATGTCAATGGTTCTCCGTGCATCTCATTGTATGGTCACCATTTTAGTACAGACTACCTAGCAAATTAAAGGCCAAGTGGGGGAATGTATCAGTCCATGCCCAACATAGGTATTTTTCCAAGACATAGACACATACACAGAGATTTCCACCCACTATACTTAGCAGTAAAGGAAAAAAATTACCTGAGGACCTGAAGCCTAGGGGTGTTCCCTGTGAACAAGTTTGCTCAGTGTTTGACCTCCTCAATGCCTCTTACTCTGGATCACAACAGCGTCCCTCTCTGTGCAAGGAAGGCTGAACAGTCCTCCTTCCCTCCACTCTCAGCTAGTGTGGTCACAGACTGATGCAGGCGCAATGCCGACATGCTTGTAGATAACACGTTGAGATGATGCAGAAACTCCCCCTGGCCAGCTGTAGACTGTGAAGTACCATTCTTTGGCATTCCTTTTCTGAGTCTAGTTTAGGAAAGGCATCCAGATCTGTCCATCAAGTGCCACAGAAGTGAAGGATATAACCCAAGATTATTCTGTAAACACAAATCATGTGTAAAGTGAAAACAGACTTTTATTTCACTTTACCTCAGTATCTCCAAACAATGGAAGTTAAATCTGTGCATCACTTTTGTGGATGCATGTGACCAAAACTTTCATGTTTTGTGCAAGGCTGACAGAAAACAGTAATTTTAAGAGATAAGAATACAGTAAGTACAGATAGATGATTTTCTACAATATTACTTGTGATTTGTTCCTAAATAAATTTCCAGGGTTATTCCACCCTTTGAATATCAATCAAGCCCAGGAGCAGGAAAAGGAAAAAGGATGGATGAGGGAGCAGTTGGAGTAAAGAGCCTTTCTACTGTAATCTCAATAATAGATGAGATTGCATCTCTTCCTTTGCTGGACCCTGAGCAATTGTAGGGAAAAGCAGTCTCCTGTAGAATCAAGCATAAACACTGGGTTTGTGCACATGAAGACAGCAATGGGGCAGAAGGCAGCATGTTGAAGACAAATTCTAACAGCTAGCTCTGCACCTGACTTGGATTTCAGAAATGGGTTAAACTTAACAAACTGTTTTCAGCAGAGCCCTGGCTAGAGTTCAATATGCTTTCCATTACCTAGTTCTGTTGTAAACATTTTTTTCCAAAGCAATTTAACCATTTTTAATTGGAGACAAGGCATCTTTAGTGAAGTGAACCATAAAATAATAAGCAGTCTTTTTGTGGCTTAAGAAAGTGTTTATTTTGGTTTAGGTTAAGTCAGTAAGGAACAGGTTCAAGCTACATCAAAATAAGACATTCTTAAATCAGAACAGACACCTACACTGGGGTTCATATAGACATAATTAAAAAGAGCTGGACATGGGCACAGTCTCAGGTGGTCCAGACATCCATGTTGGATTGATTTAACAGCAGCAGCATAAAATGATACTACCTGAACCATGGAGAGGCATAATGCATAAGAGGTTACCTAAAGCAATGGGTCTCATTTCTTAGGAGGAAATTTGTCTATGTGCATTTTAAATGACCCCTTATCTCCAATATTGTCATGAACACAAAAGTTAGGTGAAGCAAAACTGCACTTGGTCACTCCTTACGGATTAGAGCCAGGTGACAGACAGCACCGACACACAGAGGGACAGCAGAGTGCTGTGAAAGTGGTGGTGTTCAACATCATCACTCAGCCAAACAGAGAGTGTCGCGAAAATGCTCTCCTTCCTCCTTGCACCCCAGGTCCCATCGCTTAGTTATATTGAGTTGTATTCTTCTTTGCCTCCCAGACACCTGGACAAGAATTAGTGCTGCCTCATTGCACTTAGGTGCTTAGCCAAGCCATCTCAGTGTTTTCAAGGTCAAAACCTAGAGTCTCCTGAGGTTGCTGATCCTCTGGTTTGCCTTTAGTGAAACAGGGGAGATAAACTTCCAAAATGGAGATAAAGGACAAAACTGAAAAAATAGAAATATATGTCATTTTTACATAATGCAAAAGATGGAGATCTATTAACCTTGGCTGAAATGTACTGCCATTGCATACACACAAGAACCCTTGTATTTGTTGGTAGTGGATTGGTTGGGTTGTTTTTTTTTTATCCACAGTGCAGACAAGGACACCTGCTAGAGAGACTTTCTCTTCCCAAAGGCAGCGGCTTCATAATTTCAGCCTAAGTAAGCTACTGCTGTCTCACCCCATTCATTCGTGCAACCACCTCTATCCTCAAAGCAGTAACGAGCTGCAACTTACCTGCTGGTAGGTGAGAAAACTACTAGGATTTGCGCATTGAGCAGAAACTGATTTTCTTTTGTCTGTTCCTGTCCCCTACCCCACTCTATGCAGACAAAACTGCACTCTGGTTCACCAATCAATTACCCTTCATGGTTGGTGTGCCAAATGACAGGGTTAGCCCTGTTATTCTTACTACCTTCTGCTTTCAGCTTGGTAAACATCCACAGGAGCTGCATCACCTTGAGCCAAAATATAAGAGATGGGGCTGTTCACTGAGTTGAAATCAGTAGCCATGAGGTCTTTAAAAGACAGTTGTGAATGGGTTGGATATCTGATGTTCACTACTGTGGTGACTTGACCTGACCCAGCAGCCAAGTACCCACACAGGTGCTCACTCACTTCCCTTCCAATGGGATCCAGAGGAGAAAATTTGATGAGCAAAAGCTGCAAACTCATGGGCCAAGATACAGAGAGTTTGATAAGTGAAACAAAGCTGTGAGCAAATTAAGCAAAATAAGTAATACACTCACTACTTCCCATCAACTGGCAGATGTCCAACCACTTACTAGAAAGCAGGGCTTCATCACATGTAATGGTTACTTGGTAAGCCAAATGCCATAGCCATGAATGTTGTCCTCTTCTTCTTTACTTCCTCCAGCTTTTATTGCTAAGCATGATGTCATATGGTATGGAATATGCCTTTGGTCAGCTGGAGTCAGCTGTCCCAGCTGTGTCCCCTCCCAACTACTTGTGCACCCCCAGCCTACTCACTGGTGGGGTGCAGTGAGGAGCAGAAAAGGCCTTGACGCTGTGTAAGCACTGCTCAGCAGTAATGAAAACATCGGTGTGCTATCAAATCTGCTTTAGTCCCAAATCCAAAACACAGCCCCATACGGACAGCTATGAAGAGAATTAACTCCATCCTAGCAAGACTCAAAACAAGTATCATATTTATATCTGTTTCCTTTCTGCATTTTTGCTTTCTGCTAGTTCTCATCTTCAATTAGTATCTCAACTGTTTTGGATAAGGTCTGTTTTTATGAGATACTGACAGTGGAAGAAAAACGATAAACCAATAGTTAAGAGAGTCATGGCTTGCTCTCCTTTATTTATTTTTTACTTAATTTTATTTTTAGTACCTGCAGAATTTTCTGTTAAGATCAGGAACAATGTTGTATTAGGTGATACAGAAATGCTTACTAAGAAAAATTCTGTACCTCAATGAAATTTTAAGCTAAGTACACAACAGGAGAAAGGTGAGCACAACAAGTCAACCAGCAGAAACTCCACAGTCTCAGTTCAATGCCTTATCCAGTGAATCATGTTACGTCTACTTTGAGCAACCAGGTAACCTCCACTTTCCAAAAGATGTGAGTTTTCACCTCTCTTTCCCAAAGGTCTTTGGTGCCTGGAGACAGGATTTGGAAGCTTTTTCTATATACATCACCAGAATGGAGAAATCTGCTTGAAAGGCATTTAAATTTCAGGTGCAACTCCTTGGTAAAAAAAAATAAGACTACATTTGAAAGAATCTTTGAGGAGTTTTAGTTGCAGCCAGCCTTGCTGGCTAAATGAAGACCTATTTACAGATATTTTGAAGAAGTCCCATGCACACTATTAGCAGATAACGAAATCTGTTTCCTTCTTCCCATGGAGTTGTAATATTTATTTTTTTCCCTGAAGCAGAATAAAACCTTTGCATTTGAGAAAAAAGTTGGTTCATAAAAATGAATTGGGAAAAACAGAGTGTGTATAGTCAATGACAGAAGCGTAACACACTGGCTGAGTTCATCTGTGGATGCTGATTTTGACTGCAGATTTACCTGAAACAAAGGAGACCCCAAGCCAGCAAAATGCTTAAAACCACATTTGGAGCTTTAATCATGTGAATAGTCTTGTCTAAGCCTTGGAGTCCTCATACTGCACCTCTGAAGATAATTAGAGTTTTATTATGCTGAAGGAAATGGTGAATACTTAAACATGATTTAGGAACGCTGCCTGGAACTTGGGAGTTAGACGTATTTCTTCCTCCTGACTCTGTAACCTCGGGCAACTCACTGCATCTCTTGACTTCACTTCTCTAAAAATGGAACCACTGGCTCCTTCCTTCCGTCTCTGGAAAGAGACTTTCTAGAGGAAAAATGGTATGTCAATCTCCATAGCCACTCCGGCCTGAACTTCTGTTCTGAAACTACCTGTAATAAAGACAGTAACTACCAGTACCTGTAGCGCAGAATTTAGTCCATTAGTACCTGAGCTAAGACCATCAGTTCCTTTAGTGTAAGTTGTCAAAGAGCTGTCAAAGTGACCTACTGCAGCGTAGAATTCTCTGCCAATGCTGGTTTCCTGGGTCATCCACCTGTCTGTTCCCCCCCATCATCCAGGTTTCACTCTCGCTGCTATATTTCTGGGTTTTATTTAGCAGCTAGACAAGAAATGGGACTGTGCTTCTGGGCAATTTCAAAGTAGAGGAAATAATACCAAGGGGAGGCACAATAACTGTCTGCAGATAAAGAAAAGAATGTTGCACCAGAGGACAGGAAGCAATTATTATCATTAGTCAGCAATGATAGAGAAAGAAGTAATTAAACTTCAGCTGCATCAGGGAAATTTTTAGACAGAATATTAAGAAAATAGCCAAAAAAAACCCTCGACTGAGCTGCCAAGGAAAGTTGTGGTGTAACTGCGGTATTCAAAGTCACATCTCATGAATGTCTTTCTGTAAATAGGTTAAGAACATGCTAATCCTATCTCAGCATTCTTGGAGGTTGATATGGGAAAATACTTCTATTCACGGGAGCGCCTAAACTGCTTACATCCCATTCTCATAATCTGAAAAGCCAAGGAATTTAAGTAGAGCTGGAGCTACCAAGGGGCACTGGATGACAAACGAGTAGATGTGAATCCTCCTCAGACACCAGCATTGTTCCCAGTACAGGATGACTCATGAGAATCTGCTGCAATGAGTCTTCACCTCAGACAGATGCTTGTAGAGCCACAGAACCTGTTTCTACCCAGACTTGTACGTATGAGACTTGTATGTGTGTGCCACTTGCCTTGTGGCAGCCAGGAGGTCACAGTGCAGAGGGAATCGAGTCCCCGTCCCAGTGCAGTGTAAGCACAGGAGGAAGGGAGCAGATGTTCCCTGTGGCTGTGACAGCAGAAAGGGGCCTGATCACAAGAGCAGTAGGGGACAGTCATTGCTTCCCACGCCTCAGCTTCAGCCTTGCTGAAGTCACCTGAGGGTGACTCCACGCAGAAAACGAGTTTATATATTCTGAGTTCTCTCTAGAAGAGCCTCTGTCCCCAGGGAAAACGCGTGAAAGAGGAGGACAAGTCCTTCTCCACTCCTCCCTGCCAGCCCCAGTCCTCCTGAAGCCCAGGGGGTCACAGCTCTTTTTCTGTGCTGAGCTCCCTTCCCATTTCTGGCACAAAGCAGAACACAGAAATTACAAGGACCTAGAACTAGTGTTTAGAGCAAAATCAGAGCGAAGGGGAGAGAGAGAGCATGTATGCCTAATGGCAGAGGTTTTACTGCCTTCCCGTCTCCATATTTCATTCATTTCCCTAATCTGCTGAAGAAATGGCTCACTGGCAGGCAGAATCTTGAAGTAGCCATTTAAATTTGCTTGATGGCCCCCAAGGCAAGTCAATTTTCAGTCTGACTGGCTTTAATCCCAGTGGAGAGCCCGGCCATGCTATTACATGGCACAGCAGGAGTAAGAGTGGGGAGGTAATCACATTACAGCACCGTTCCATTTAGCCGTAATCTGTAAGGATCTCATGAAAGCATCAACCATTATTATGACTCCTGATGTCCTTCAGGCAAAGTCTTTGTGGGGAAAAGGAGAAGAAAAAAAAATTAAAATCTCCACCTGTCAAAAGGAGACAGGCACTTCCATTCAAAGGAAAGGGAGGTGAGATGTAAAAGTGACACAATATTATTTAAACATCCTATTACTAAAATTACAGTTCATCTATATAAAACTGAGCTATAGGACCTTAGTCTGTCAGCTAGATCAATGTACCTGCCATGGTCGAGAGATGCAATGAGCTGAGGAAGCATTTGGGACACAGAATTTGCTGTAAAGGCTTCCAGCTTCAGTCCATCATGCCTGGTGTCCTTCCCACAGCACTAAAGATCTGCTGCAGAGAAGGCGATGCTGGGGAGGGCGAGGACAGCTCTTCCTCAGCCTATTGCTGCTACATTCACGTCCAGAGGCTTGAGGCAACTTCAGCACAACCACAGCTGGTTTTCAGCTTGCAGCTTTATTAAGAATTGTATTTAAAATCCAACTCTGGGGTCTGACTCTTCGACCTCCTGCGGCAGATGTAGGCTGATTGCATTCTGTGTGAGGAAACTGTTGTCATCAGTGGCTGTAAATCTGCACAGCTATTAATTAAAGTGGCCAGCTCCAAGATGGAGTGTATATGAACTGGTCAGAGGATTTGGAGAGTTTCTCCTATTTCCACACCTGCTTTTGATGTTTGATAAACCAAGCTAGATTTTTGGCCTCAGTTTCTCTCTTTGTAAATGGAAACTCCTGTTTCTGTGTGTAAATGGACGTGCAAGGGATCATAGATACAACATGTCATCAAATCATGAGGTAAGGGAAAACAGTCGGTTTCCATGGGGTTTTTCTCCCCATTTTCATCCCCAATATTTTGTGAACTGGCTCAAGGAGTATCAAAGAGGCAGGCAGGACTGAGGAATCTCAGTCTGGGACAGTGGTAGAGGGAAACAGGCAGGATCCAAACGAAGGGCACATGGAGCGCGTTCATAAAGATGACCATTTTCTGGAAATGCAGAACAGGGCCAGAGAGAAGTAAGGATCACACAGTGGCAGGACTGAGAGTATTATACCTTGGCATTCAGCCTGTAAGAGACAATGCCAGGAATGGCTGTATTTCTTGGGAGGGCATCGATCCAGGAGATGATGTGTGGTAACAGCAAAGCCGCTGACAGCAGGCCAGGGCATCTGAATTGTGCTGGGGCTCCTGATTGTCAGGTTAGGATGCACGTGGAAAACCGCAGCATGAAATCTATGTATACCACAGAATGTAATGCTGGGGATGCTGAGATCCAGCTGTGATGGCTGATGTTAGTGACCTAAAGTGGAGAGGAGCTTGGTCAGAGGACTGAGCTTCACATGGAGGACAGGGCAACACTCCCACAGTACCATACCCAGCTACCTGGTTGCTGAAACAGCAGGAATAAGACAACCAAGGAAGGAAAGGCTTGGATTGCTGGAAGGATTTCTAAGAACTGACGTCCCGATCAGTCTCAGAAGGGAATGGGCTTAAGCTTCCAGAACAGACTGGGAAAGGTCATACAAGGCTCTCCTAAAGTGCAGATGTGGTTTCTGCAGTGGTCTCACGAGTGAACCAGAAATACAAAATGTAGGTGAGGAGGTGATGTTCCCTCACAGGAAGACAGAAAGCAGAAGTCATAAACAGAGGGATAGACTGGGGTGAGACAAAGCCCAGAAGAGGGAGAAGATCCTTGAAATACTGTGTTTGATCTACCTAGACACTGAAAGGATACAGAAGACCCAAGGTGCCCACCCTGCAGAACCATGTGGATTTTGTTTGCCCGCTACTAATCAGTCACGATGTTCCCCCTGTCCAGGGGACTGAGAAATGGGACATCCATTCTCCTATGAAAAGATCAGGCACGCAGTTACAGGGAAAAAGCAAAATAAGAACCTGGATGGATGCAATGCAGTTCTGGCAGCTCACTGTGAAGAAGGTCTCTCAGGTCATGCAGGGGTTTTTGTTTCCAAAAAATATACATATATATAATCAGAGATTTGTGGGGGAAAAGGGCATGGGAAGTTTCACCCCTCCTGCTGGATTTTAATGTGACACTCGATGCCTTGTAATGGAAAAAGATCTATTGTTTCTCCAGTAGCAATAAAGTAAGGTTAAAACAAACTCAGACATAAATTTCACAAACAACCCCATATAAACACAGCTGTTCAATCATCTGATAGGACTGGCTGCTAGCTGAGTACTGCCCCCTAATGTTGTCATCTAACGGAAATGTCCTTTACAGTGTCTTTTATTAATGAAACACCATTTCCCTGTAAAACGATGGAGAAAAAACGATTGCTATTGAGATTAGGCTAATTTTAACCTACATGTGACCTTGACTTTAGCAGATGTGATTTTTGGTGGTTGCCTACAGAGTCAGTTATTTTCTATATCATCAAATAAACAGCTGACATTAAACAATACTGTTTAGAAATGTTGGTTTTGGAGAAAAAGCCTGTTGTGGTTAGCTGAAGGTGCTTGGAAGACAGAACCGGGAATTATTTCATAAACATCTTTTTTTTTTTTTTCCTGAAAAAGTTCAGCCCCAATGTACAGTGTCTGAAGAAAAAGATTCTGCTCACAGGGATCCAAAAGTTTTGGTGCTTCTCAGAGCCTCCAGGAAGAAGAAATTCAAAATAAAAAGGATTTCCCATGCGTTTCTAGCGTTATCAGAAGAAGAAATCCAAAATAAAAAGGATCTGCCATGGGTTTCTAGCATTATCAGAAGAAGAAATCCAAAATAAAAAGGATTTCCCATGGGTTTCTAGTGTTATCAGCCTCCTAGCAATCGGACTTTCCCTTACTCCAAGCTTTTCATATCAACACCATACATAAAATTCACCTTTCATACTAATTTAGAATATAGATGGTTTGTATAGCCATCCAGGCACACCCATTCCTACATGGGTCCTAGAAATACAGTCTTACTGGAAATAACTCATAAAGTTAATGATTGTCTTTTGCCCCAGCGGAGAAGATTTACATCCCCTTCAGTCTTTTGGTTTAGGATTAACTGATCAGCGCCTTGCCTCCATCGTGCCTGCTGGCAGTAAATCCAGCCAGAGAGGAACCCAGGTGTCCTGAGGCCAATGCAGTGCTTTAAAACATACAGGAAGGTCCGTTTCTCATCACTCTCCCCAACATTCATTGCTTTCCTGGTTCCTCAAGCCCTTCTTCATTCTTTCCCCTGATGGCACCAGCCTTAATCTTTTTTTCCTGGGGCTACTAGTGACTCTCACTCAGGCCCTCTCTGTTCCTCCTGATAGCAGATTCTCCCCCTGGCAGAGCATCCCGTCAAGATCCATGCAGGACATGGTGTGCACATGCAATGGATCTTGCTCATGGGTCAGGCACTTATTTTACTGTTGGCATTTGGCTCTGACTCACCTTTCCTGAGTCACTCTTCCTGACACTATCATACCTACCTGACAGCATTAAATCCCCCACCGTCACTTCACCAAAGGATTAGAAATCTTTCCACCATCATTTGCCTGGGACAGGACAATTTTCTTCAGGGGGCTATTTTTCATTCTTCCTCCTGTTATTGCTGCTTGACAGAAAACCATCTCATGTTATTCTGTTCCAAAATGTCACCTGTCTGTGGAGCAGCAGTCCCCATTTCCCTCCCTTCTTCCCACACCCTGCTGTTTTACTTGACTTTGAAATGGCAGTTCAGCAGACTTTATAGAATCCTCTATTTTATTTTATTTTGGTTTTTTGCACAACAAACTACAAGTACATATATATATATATATCTGCTGAACATGGATATCTAATCTAGGAATAAAAAGAAGTTTCAGGTCAGACCCCCATTGTTTGAATTAAGTATTAAAAAAGAAGGGGGGACTGAGGGGATAACTAGGTAGATAGATAAATAGTTTTTTATTTAAGTACTGTGCCTGTTACAATTTAAAGGCAAGTGCCTTTACGCAGATGTGAGGTCTGCTGCCATTTCAGAACGGATGAGGCTACGTGCTCTAAATTATTGCAGGAAACAGAAACACAAATAGCACTGTCTCCTGTATCTGGACAGATTCCCTTTTTATTGTCACCTGCCTGACAGCCAGGCTGTTGCTGCTTACTAAAGCCTGTCTGTAACTGAAATCCCCGGGGTAATAAGCTCCCTGTGAAACAGGTTCCTGACTGGAAAAATCTGCACATCTCCAGATTAAATCAATAACAATTAAGAATTCTTTGAAATCTAATTGGAAAAGCAGCTATTTTGATCAGCACCATGATGTTATCTGGAAATTGTATTTTGTTTATCTACAGAAGAAGAGGGTTTTCTTCTTTGTGGGATTGGTTTGGCAGCTTCAGACACATTCTTTGATCTTGCAGATGATACAGTGAACTGAAACATGGGTCAATCAGAGGGATTATCACGGGATGGGGAAATCTTTGATCTATTTTTAAAAGTATTTTTTTTTATTAATAACTTTAGGGGCTGGTTATCATTAAGAAAGGAAGAGGCTGCTCTCCCATCTTTAACAGTGTTAGGTTTCTCTGAAGATGATTGATTCATGGTAAATAATACTTAGCATTTATATAGTGCTTCCTGACTTCAAAGCACTGTACAAATATTTCCCACTAATACCACGCACCAAAGTTCTGCCTTATTACTTTCAGGGAGGGATGAGGCCATCTGATGTGTCTCACATTCCTGTGGATGGTTTTCTGTCCAGGCCCCTCTTTGACTGTCTCAGGTTAACTGGGAAAGAAAATCCCAGTGAGAGAAGGAGAAAGCCTAAAGCCCTGGTCAAGAATTCAGTGCAACTCTTTCAAGCACGTCATCTGAAAACTCTCCTACTTATCTTGAGAAGGTCTTCTACACTTTGTACAGACTGTTCTACCAAGTTAACTGAGCTTCTAGTGTTTATTGTAAGGACAATACCCTTATCTGAAGATCTCTATCAATAGCAATGCTCAACAACAAAAAAAAGAGATTCTAAGAACATAAGCACAGATGTATTGTGCCTTGTGTGAGAATATCTGATGTTTAAAACAAAACAAAATCCAAACCCTAAAATGAACTTGAAACTCTAAAAGGTTGGTGAGGCTCTTTTTTTCCCCTTGAACCTAGTTTTCTTATAGTACACATTCATGCCAACAAATAGCAGATGGTGATGGCAGATATGTACTAAAACAGCTAAAATTGTATTCCTTGCAGGAGTATCTATCACGCTGATAGGGCTGAACAGTCTGTGCTGGCAGCAACGTCTGGTCCATGCTTGGAAGGAAAGATCAAAACCTTTCTCAAGATCTCTTTGGATGGTATTTCAAGTGGCTCACTTTAGAGAGGTAGATTTGCTCTTGTGGTTCCTCGGTGCCACTCAAGATGGGAATGTTGCTGTGTTAGATATGTGTCTGCCCTGAGAGGGTGGCTCAAAGCAAACCAGCATCAGGGATGGAAAGGAGGGACCTTGGGTATGTGGTGTTCCCCTGTTCTAGTAGGTGTCCTTCCTCACATGTGGAGTTGAAAACAGCTTGCTGCTCTGACAGCTGGGGTCAACAGATGAGCCAGGCAGACCCAACGTTTCTATTTGGGCTTACTCTAGTGTAACTTTTCCTCCTTTCCAGGAAGATTTCCTAAGAGATTTCTGAGTCTCCAGGTCTTTGGCTTCTGCCTGGCTCACTGCTGCCAGCTGTGACAATGCAGCACAGAAATTTGTTTATCAGGAACCGCGATAAGACCCATTTTGGAAAGGGCACTAAGGCTGTCATGGATAAGAAAGAGAATTAAAGGAAGCTTATATATACAAAGAGCTCATCAAGCATTACAGTTGCCCTGGCCTCCAGGAGATCACTCCATAATACTAGCGACAGGACAAGGGGAAACGGCTGCAAGTTGCGCCAGGGGAGGTTCAGATTGGAGATTAGGAGAGATTTCTTCTCAGAAAGGGTGGTTGGCCATTGGAACGGGCTGCCCAGGGAGGTGGTGGAGTCACCGTCCCTGGGGGTGTTTAAAGAAAGGTTGGATGTGGTACTTAGGGACATGGTTTAGTGGGCAGTAGGTGGTAGGGGGATGGTTGGACTAGATGATCTTTGAGGTCTCTTCCAACCTTAATGATTCTATGATTCTACAATATGCACTAGCATATTAAAGAGCATCCTTTGATGGGTTAGCATTTTTTCAGACACTAGTATATTTCATCGCAGTCCCCCAAAACTTCTCAAGTGGCATCCTTTGATTTTTAATTAAGGAAATTCATAGAATATGAACACAGACCTTACCCTTTCCAGTCATTTTCCATCTCCAAAGGCTTTGGCATAGGGTAGGATTATCTTAGAAGAAGAGCAGGTGGTCTGAGAGTCACCAGTCCTGAGCTCTGAACAGATCTGTCATGATCTCAGGCCAGGTTCTGAGGGTCTGATATAGGGGCATGCTGGACACCCACATCTCCCACTGACTCCAAAGGACGCATTGTCTGTTTGGTACATTGGAACCAAAGAACCTCAGCTGTCTTGACTCTTTGATGTCTGTAACGAAAATATGTGATTTCTCATACCTACCTCCATGGGGTATCTGCACCACTTTGCTGATACTCATATGGCACTGTCAGATGTACACACTGTGAAAGAAACTGCAGTAACTGCTGTGTTTCTCACAGTGCTGGTGTACCACAATGTCTAGGCTTTGAGGAGCTGCCCAGATTTTTCTCCACAATCCTCCAGACACCTCAGCAAGCTGATCTCTTATATTTGACAGAGATGGCTTTCTCCAGGCATTCTGGCTGGTAACCCTACATAGTCTTTTTGTAGTGATACTAATTTTCCCCTATTCACATTGCCTACTGATGAGCTGATTTGAAGTTGCCTCTTGCTTGTAGGTTCAGCCTCTTATTCAGTCACTTTGTGCTCTTTTATCTGATTGCTGAAGTGGAAACTGGTCTTTGCTCTTAGGCAGAAGCAAAGCCACAACAGCAGCACCAAAAACTGGCATGCATGCCCAAGCTTTGAAAAATGTGCATGTGTTGGGCTCTAATAGAAGAGAAAGCAGACCCTGTGCCTGCAGGGAGCTCAGCCAGATCCGGCATTTTTCATAGATGCCCCATGTCTTCATCAGTATGCAGATCCATCTGCGCTGCTGAGATATCTGCATGGTACAGACAGCGAGTGGGGGAATACATTTATAAATAGGATCACTTCATCTTTCCCTTTCCTCCTGTCCCCACTCTCCTGCAATTCCCACTGATGGAGGTACTTCACTGCTGAGAGCTGCCAGTTCTACCCTACCTTCATACCTGCTCTAATGTCATCAAACACCTTCTTCTTTGCATTGTAAATGAAGAAGCAGAGGGTGAAAGGTAGGGATGGGGAAAGAAGGATAGACTCCAGTGGCTGTTAGTACTCTCAAAATACTTTTTACCATTTCGTTAACAATGATGGGTACCAGAAATGATGAGAGCCTGACATTACAGTGCCTGCGTGCTATTTCTAATGGTTATCTTTCTAAATCCAGCAGGTAAATAATATCACCTTCTTAGACAGAGTGCACACTATAAACCTGCCCTCTGTAGCACAGCAGCTTTCACCAAAATATCTCAGAACACTGGGTAAAGCTAACTCTTCCTGCTCAATGTGCTAGAAGGTTGTTAAGTGTTGTACGGTCACAGAGAAATTAAACATTACTCCCACTCATGCTTACTCACATGAGAAGCTGTTGAAGCTGCAGTCGCACTGAATGCAGCAACCGTTAGTACCTCACAGTAACAGTTGCTCAGAAGAAAAACACAGCAAAAAGCTATATGAGACACAGCTTTTGTTGCAATTCGGTTGAAGCTTTTCTTTTGGCATCTCACTGTGATTTTCTGGAAAAGTCAGTAGCAGACTTCCAGAATCCCAATTTTCTTTTCCTGTGCCCCAACAGATGAAACGCCTCTAGTAAAACGGTCCAATGCACACAGTCCTGGCTCTGTAATGGTTTCTCTGTGTGGCCTTTATGTGTGTTTTCTTCCTTCCCCAAGCTCACACCGCCTGTCGGTAATCTGATTTATCCTCAACTTTCTGATTGCAGATATAGAAAGTCAGCTTTGCCTTCCAGCAGCAGAGAAACCACCCCAAATCTCTGGAGAGACCAACATCCTTCAGAAAGCTTAAAAAGTCACATTTTCTATCTTGAAAATTTTCTTTTCTTGTTAAGAAAGCAATAGAGGAATTTCTGGAAATTCCATCATCTGGCACTGAGGATGTAAATGTTCGGACAAAGTAGTAATGTATCGAGTAAACAAGTTATTTTTTAACAAAGGATGAAAAAGATGCTGAACAAATTTACCCTTTAGACAGATGACTGACAGATTTGTCAGAAGTCAAAAGGTCACAGCAAAAAATTAGGGCAGTTCTGCTATTTCCCCTGGAAAATAGATGCCCCTGTAATTGTCAAGCAATGCATCTTGAAACAGGTGATTCAAAGATGTGTGTATACATCAACTATCACAGCCATGAAAGCAAGGTGTTACGTAGGCACAAGTGTGGAGAAACTCCATGGATCGGCAGTACAGTGCTGAGCAAGCCAACAATAACAGTTCAGTGGCAGATCTGTCCCTGGTTCATGCTATATTTTAACAGGAAAACCTGCTTCTGAAAGGCTTTGAGAATAGCTGTACATAAGATGAGACTTCCTCCATTGACAGATGAGTCCATCTTCCAGCGTCTCCACAAATATCTAGTTGAACAGATCAGCAGACATGGTTTCCAACCACAGCCTCCCTAAATGTCCATGAAGAAATTTACTTCTTACTGCTCACACTGCCAAATGGCTACTAACTTCACCACGGTGTCTGGGACAGCAAGATGAGCTTGCATTAGACAGGAAGAAAATCCATTCCCAAAGTGATTCCCTCAACACAGAGAGATACAGACTGTCCCTCATAGACAATTTGACTCAAATATATTACTACAGGCCAGCATTTCATAACCAGCAAGGTTCATCTCTTTATTGAGACAAAGCTCAGTGAGACTCTGACCTCAAGATAGGAAGCTCTAAGCGGTCAGAACAGACTTTGGCCAGCTCCCATGGCTTTGCAACACATCCCAGTAACTAGAGTGTCCAAAGCTGTTCTGGATGGGGTTATCCAGGGAAAATTGGATGTGCTGCCTGGTTTCCAGCCCAGGAAAGAAAGAGACAGCAGGGACAGGAGATACAATAAGTGAGAAGCAAAGGTACACATGAAGGTACAGTAAGATAGGAGGCAGAATATATCTGGGAGAAGAGGATGGGATAGGCAAGAAGGAAAAGGAGTGGGAAGCAATCACAGCAACAGGAGATAATGGCAAAGATGAAATGCTGGATGTTTCAGAGGAGAATCTGACAAGACTGAACAGAGGGAACCCACTGATTTGTTGTACTGTAGCTCATGAGCTCTCCCTGAGCCCTCCTACACTCCTGCATTATCCTTTCACCTTGGCTGATGGAAGTCATCTCAGCAGTGCAGTTGACCAGGAGCTGAGAAGATATCTGCAATACTGGGTATCTAGTCACTCTATCAGGCAGGGTGCTGTTCTCTGTGTAGACACAGGTTAGATCCTGGGTATGACCACAGCATATGTGCTGAACATCCCTACAGTACGTGCCCAGCATGACTAATGCTTCCTAGAGGTGCTAGCTTTCACTCCATATGTGTTTGCAGGGCACCCACTGTGTTTGCACAGATTTCCATCCAGGAAAACCCAAGAATAAGTATGGCAGCCTTCACTCTGCTTGGACACTCTCACTACAAGCCTGCCACTTCCAGGATGCAACAGATGGGCTGACTGCACATACACTACACAACCTGTGTACGCTCATTTCTCTCTGAGAAACCCTGATGCGAAAAATGTCAGGCCTATGTGAAAACTAACTTCAAGCACACAAAAAGCTATTACACTACTTGCTAATGTTTTGCATTAAAAAGTGCTTGTGGACATATGAAGTAATAGAAAATTGGGGCTTCAAGTCTTCAGGTATTCAAGTCCTCAGGTATACAAACTGGGACCTCTGCAGTGCACAACAATGAGATTTCACAATTGACAGTTGGCTATGGAACGACAACTCATTCCACCATCATGATAGCTGTGCCAGTGGTTCTTCCCATGCACCTTCTCAAGCATCAAACTTCAGCATAAGTGTACCCTGAGACAGGGGCAGCCCCCTAGACACTGAGGTGTCTCACCTCTATCCCTGTGAAGCAATGGAGCAATGATAGGAAGATAGCATTGACAGCAGGCCCCCAGCTCTACGCAGAACTTTAGGACTTGCCGAAACATTGCTTTAAGTCTACCAGTACATTTTCTGGTTGGTAGCCAGATCTCACAACTTTGTAGTTGTCACTGTAAGATAGACCCTACAGATCAATCACCTTGCTTGGCAATGTCATGTCAGATGGGGATGACAGTAGATTTCATCAGAACCGGGTGTGGGTGTTTTTATCAGTTACTTCACATATGGAAAATCTCATCTATTTTTGCCAAAATTTCATGTGGAAGAACTGGGAAGGGATGAGGAGGAGGAGAAGGGGAGAGGTGTGACAGCAGTGTCAGTCTGTCCCATTTCTGACATTTGAAAAAAAAAAGGTATTTTCATTCTCATTCTGTGCTTAGCTCTGACCAAAAGGAGGGGGAAAAAAAAAAAGAGATTGCAGTGTATTAAAAAAAGAATGTCTAAGCAAAACTGTTGTGTTCTCAAAAATTATTTCATTTGTCCCTGAAGTTTTCATTCATGGAGATTGTCAATATTTTTGCTGGGTTTCATTCTGACTTGGAACAAAACTGAACTTCAAAACCATATTCTTTCCTGGAATAGAGTTTTCATGGTCCCCTCCCGCAGTGCCAAACCAGCGTGGGTTCGGGAGGATGGCACTGCCAAGAGCACAGTTGCCGACTCCACATTTATGTCTTGGTCTCACCTTCTGAGTCAGAATGATAATTTTAATACTTGTATGACCCCTAAATATTTCAGGGCCTAAACTAAGGGCACATACGTACAGATATGGTATTTCTGTTATGCCAAAACCAGGTAAGACAGAGGGTGTCAGAAAGAGGGATAACTATAAAGCACCATGCCTGCTTCTAAGTCTCCCCGTTGCCGCCTTGGCAAGCCTGGGGTAAGCAGGGAAAGAAACCGGGGGCACATTAAGTCACAGGAAAGTGAATAAGGCAGAGTTTAAGCCACAAGTAATGGGAGAAGCAAGCAGGCAGCCAAGAGGAATAACCTTGGCTGATTAACAACAGGATGTGTGATGTCCTTTCATGTGGAACAAAAGGCAAACACGAGACTTTACCCGTGTTCTTTCTGCCTGAAAAGCACCGCTGATTACACACAGCAGAGGTGAAGTTAGAAGTCAAACACAAACCCTCGGTCTGCTTGCTTACAGCCACAATCAGACAACAGACAGAAGGGGATGAAAAATGCAAAATATCACAGTTGCAATGTAGAGCCTTGCTAGAGGGATCCTAAATACGAAAGAAAGGACTATAGACACTTGGCAGTTTTCATATCCTCTTGGGTGTTTGGGAAGGAATTGCCAGAGGGAGAAACTAAATCTGTGAATTACTGAGGCTGTGTGTTGACCTAGAGTTCCCCCAGTACTCCTCCCTCCCTTTTTTTTTTCCTTTTTTTTGGGAGGGGGGCTTGTTTTGAAGTCAAACCCTGAGTGAAAACAGATATAAGCAAATTGACATATTCCAGCTGAGAACTGGCTGGGAGAGACTCTCCAGAAAAGTGATGAACTACAGCACTGTGAGTCTTTCAGAGCCCTTCTTGACTGATCGGCAGCAGTCAGCTGCCCACGGTGATGCTCACAACACAATACTGCACTAACTAGAGCAACCAGTAGGCCAAACTGGGAGTAAAAGGGATCTTGGCTCAGTTTTTCACTTCTCTGCTTACAGCACTGGACTGTGAAGTAGGTACCTTTAAACTTAGTTTCCAGGTGGTGTCACTACTGTCTTGGTTGTTCTGGACAGTTCTCTGTTTCACTGGTTTTGCTCAGAAGCATTGAGTATCACTCCACTGAAGAATCTAAGTCCTAGAGGGGTGGGGGAAGAAAAAAAAAAAAGAAAAAGAGGAAAGCATTTCTGATAAATTTTCATTTCTGAATGGAAAGCTAAAAATAATTCCCAACTAACTGTAGTCAGAGCACAAGTATAAATCACACATGATTCATGGTACCAGCATCCAGTGGGAGCTTCTTGGGAGGGATTGCTTCCCCAGGGCCCTGGTTTCAATGTGACACTGATGTGTTTGACTTCTCTGCCGTTTCTGTAGAGCGTGAGTAAGACTCCAGCCCCAAGACTACAAATTTGCCTGGGATGTCAACATCTGCAATCAAACTGTATTGTTTAAAATGATTCTCTTCGCCCCACAGGAGTTCATTTATTCTGATCCACGGTAGGTAAGATATCATTCGCTGTTTTGGCTAACACATGAAAATAATAATAAAGCTTTCACTTTCATTTCCCTTTCCCCTTAAATCTGTTATGTGCTTTGAGCACTTATGGACTTGAGAAATCTCTGCTAATGCAGGCCCAGGAACATCTTTGTATCTGTACAGTTATCCAGAGATTTCTTTCCCTCCACATTTCACTGTGTGTCTAGGGTATTGTTCTACTTTCTCAGTTACCAATGACTAATTTAAATTGTCCCAATTTTCAGCTCCCTTTTGGTAGCCTCCTCCACTAATCCCAGAGGAGTTGCCCGAGACACTTCCCCTCCTTTCTCTCACTCTGTCTCTCGACTCAATATCTAATAATTTATGTAAATGAATTCATCAATATCAAAATATCGAAATAATGTTGGAGGGAAAAGGAGGATCTGACTGATTATGAGAAATATGTGAACAGCTCTGGGAAAACAGAGTTTTCCTTTAAATCTCTATACCCTGCAAGGCACCTCCTTAAAATTGCCTTTAGACACTGTTCACATTAGCCATTGATACTTAAGCAATCTTAAGATAATAAGTGTGGTTCAAGCATAGCAGATTATTTTTAATCCTAAAACCTAAAATTACTTTCACTCACAAGAGCTGCTCCTTTAAATAGACACATTCCTTAAAATGACATCTTCCACAAGCGTTTTACGTGTTTTATGTAGTAGTATGAAAACATAGATCATTTGCTAATGACTCTCTGGCATTTGCCAACTTTGAAGCCATGTAATTGCCTGAAAAGGGTTTTGCTGAGGGACCTGGGAGGCCACAATCCCTTTCACCCGCTGGCATCACTGCTATGACTGAGAATTTGTTCATTCAATTACACAAAGGTTGATCTGCTTCACTGTCTCCTATGGTAGTTTTACATCGTTCTGTATTCAACTTGTATGCTGCAGACAGATCGGACTTGATGAATGCAGGCAAGAATTTTATTTCATTATCTTAAAACCTTCAGATTGCACATGCACAATAAATATTGACAGGGAGGTGAAATGGAGACTTTGCTGCATCTCACAACAAGAGTTACAAACGGCAGAAGGGAGTGTGTAGGAGAGGTGTGACAAGCACAGTAGAAAGCCTTTTGTCTTTTACTAGTGCACTAAGTGGGGACTGATACCTGCTAAATCCCTTAGGAATCATGCCTCACATATAAGACGTGCTTTCCTTAGATCCATCTCTTAGATACTCTAGGGGATGGGGAGATCTTTCATGTTTCTGCACTCATTAGCAATACTACGGGGCCAGTAAGTAATTGCATGAATTCACTTGCTCATAATTTGGTATTGTTTTGCTTTAATTGATACTGGAAAATAAAAATAGGATCACAAGGTAATTCAGCCTAGAAAAGACCTCAGGAGCTCTGTAATGCAACTTCCTACTCAAAGCAGTGTCAGCTATGGGATCAGAGGAGGTTGCTCAGGGCTTTATTGAGTCGAGCCTCAAAAACCTCCAAGGATGGAGAATGCACAACCTCTCTGGAAAATCTCTGCTTCAAAAAACTCACCTAGCATCTGATTTAGATGAAGAAATTCAGATTTTTTGCAGCCCCCAGAAGCTACAGAAATGCTATATATGTGTCAGGTAACGTTTTCTAGTTGAGGACTTTAAGCAAGTTGCAGTTTGCAAACTGGCATTGCCTTCCAATGCTGGGTTTCCCAAAGCTGTGCTATTACAAACCCTAGACAACCCACACTCCCTGACGTGTGCAAAGCCTTGTCTCAGAGGTCCTACCATAATGCTGCAGCCACACTTGGATCAGTTTTGCTGCGTATTTCACAGTTAGGAAAAGCACTGTGTAGAGAAGTTTATGACTTGCACGTAGGCTGTGTAAAGTCACTAAAAAGGTGGGAGTTTCCATTCACTGCCCTCAGTGCCATCCTCTACATTTTCTCTGCGGCTGTCTAAGAAGCTTCAGCCCTAGTCTGCTCTTACCACAGTGGGCATACACCATAAAGGATCCACGGTTAACTCCTTAGCTGCCTCTTGCTTTTATTGCTTCATCTTTCCTACTGTAGCTATTGAAATTTACAGCTAATTTATAGATCTTGTTCATAAATCCTACCTGTTTTGATCCTGTTCCCTACAAGACCATCGTTCCCTGCTCTTCAAAGCTTTTCTTCAGTGTGTTGTAGGCTGGTGTGAATCAGACCCACTCCAAGAAGCTGCCAGGGGCAGCATCAGGGTTTGCATATTTATGTGCAGTTCTGAAATCTGGCAATTAAGATGCCAATAGACAAAGTCCTGCCTCTGGCAGCCCCCTCTGCCCTTCACAGCAAGACATCTGAGCAGCTCATCCATTAGGCTTCCTCATCACTGTAGCCATCAGCATTACATTTTATGGAAACTCATCGCCAACTTTACTTTCCTTAAAATTCTGCCCTGTAGTCCTGGAGCTGCTTAAAAAGCAGTTTAAGTATTGGTGAGAGGGATGAGGGTAAAGTAGGGCAGAGGGGGGAAGGAGGAAGGGGGCAGCGAACTAGCAGCGATAACCTCATCAGCTTTTCAAGATAAGTCATCTGCACTCATCACTCAGGGTCCCTAATCGCAGAGGAGCCGCAAGGTGACTGCAGAATTTATCCATCAGAAAGAACCCTTCCTCTGCAGCTGTCACAGGATGACTACCTGTGCCCATGTAACACAGGTCTGTGGTAAGGGAACATTCCTTGTCTGTGAGGAATTTTGACAATAAAATTTCTTTCAGACACGCAAAATGAAGAAGCAGATATACTCATTGAAAGGAAATTTCTCTTTTCCCCTAAAAATAGATTGCTTTGGGTTGATTCAAAAAGCTCCTTTTTTAGCTAGAAAACAGAAATGTTTTTATTTCAACATTTTTATTAGGTGTCCTAAATTATTTTAATTCACTTTTTTTTCTTTCAAAAAAATTTCCTCTTGGAAATTTTAATTCCAAAAAAGACAGGAAATTGTGCCCTGTTATCACTGGAATTTTACGAGTTTTCTCCAAAACTAAATTCTCATTAACTCATCTATTTTCTATAAATATTTTATTTTATCTTAATGGAATCATATATTTCAAAGGAACATGGTTCTACTCCATGTCTTCTGACTTTCACTGTGCTAATTATAAAGATGTTCATTCTAGGCTATTATAAAAAGAACTTTGTGAGGTTTTGCTATCACATTTTCATGGACCGCTTAATGGCAGAAGCAGGTAACTACCATGGGGATGGTCTTACTGACCACATTTGCCACTCCAACCTCCTTATTACGTTATTTGCATAAGAAAGGGGATACGAGCTGCTTTGATTTTATAACAGGTATCCAAACCTTGCCTGAAGTAAGAGCTCTTAATTTGTGTGAAACCTTAGAGCCTTATTTCCCATACAGAGACACACGCAGCTCCGGCCACGTAGCTGTCGCCAGCACCGACGGGGGCTCTGTGAATCACATAGACCCCCACAGTGAGCTGAGAACGAATTTCCCCCAAGCTGCCTCTTTGAAGTGCTGCTCGAGCGCAGCCTTCACGGGCCACCAGTGAGCTGACATTTTGTGCAGCTCCTGTTTTGCAAGCGGGCTGAAAATAACAGCAAAGGAAGATCTTTGACCCTGACTGATATTGCGTATAACTAGATACAGTTCTAAAAATGCAGAGTTTTTAACTGGCATGATTTAGGAGAAGGAGAGAGAAGCCAGAATTATTTAATTAAGCAAAGCATAGGCATTTGTTTAATACGTGATTTTCCACATGAAGCTGCATGTGAAAGAACGTTGCTTGTTTGGCTGAATGCTAGTCCTGGATCTGTTTGCTAGAACATTTACTGCTAAATCACTACTGGATTATCTTCAGTATTTAAAGAAAAGTTAAAATCTACTTGCTTTATCTCAAGGTAATTAGTTTGAGGGCGGTGAGGCTGAACTCAGTATGTTCATCTCATAAAACTAGTGTCCTCTTCCAAATTTTCTCTTCTGCATGTTGAAGCTGTTGCTGTTCCTAGCCCAAAATTACTTCCTCTCCACCCCCATTTCAGCACTGTTATATCCTCTTCAACCAGAACTAGCTAAAACAACTCTAATCACCTATTTTTACTGTTTGATTTAGGGAGTGTTCACAGGACTCGTTTTGCTGGCAGAGCTGAAGGGCTTGCAGAAAGGGAAAAAGAAAAGAGAGTTACAAATTCAGAGGGCAAAATAGCAGCCAAACATGAGAACATCATCAGCTGGTGGAGGTGTTTGCAGTCTGAGCATCTATGGCCTAAAATGATTGTTTCCTTTGGGGATATTTTTTTTTGCTGTTGGGTTGGGTTTTTTTTTTCATTTAGGTTTTTTGTTTGTTTTTTACTGCAGGATTGTTAATACAATTAAGAAAGAAACTTAACAACAAAAACTAAGTCCTATGTTTTTTTCATTCTCTATTGGGCTTCTGGAAGAAGCAGTTTGTGGTACACAAGGAAGACAAACCTGGAACCTCTGCTGCATCCTGTCTCCTTTTTAAGAAGATTTGTGGTTCTGCATAGAAAGAGAAATCCAACAACTTGCCATGTGGCCCTGGTAAGTTACATAAGCTAAACTTTTCAGAATTTAATGTCTAAAACTAATCCTTTAATCCATATTTAGGTTTCTGTAACGAACTCATCTTAAATGTTATCTGCAGGTGCTCAGACACACTGAGAAATTGATAGCATATGTACTTACTCTTACTGAAGGCATCTGAATTTGAATTTTTTGGCCATAATGACTTCTTCTTGCTGTTAATGAAGACTTTCATAAATTGAAGGGTTCTTCTGATGTTTGGATAGAAATTTTAAATCATACTTCTCTGTGACTGCTGAACATTATGCTTTAAGCACCAAAAGAAGTCCAAAGTAGTAGGAAGCAAATTCTAGCTTTTTTTTTTTCCTATTCCATGATAAGCAATTTAGTTAATCTTTTTTTCTGCAATGTTTATAGGAGTCTCCCTCTTCCCAATAACTCAATATGGGGCTGGGTGATGTTTATGTTTGCACAGAAAGAGTTGCTCAAAGTCAGGGAGAAGTGGGAACAAGCCTTGTTAATACACAGATTCTGACTGAACAAAGAGGAAAACAAGTTAATCCCAAGTGTTAACGCTAATGAATTTAACTCTTTGTTCTCTGCCCTGTGATTACAGCTACAGGGAAAACATTTTCTTAGAAACTTAAGCTTTCCAACAAGTTCTGATTAGTTCAGAAGAAGAGGCAATAGATTCCTACCTGTCTAAACTACTAATGGTCCAGATGGCCTGGCCTCCTTTCCCCAGATGCCTCTGTCTCCTTCTTCTCAAAGTTATTTGACTGTCTTCCTTAAATAGAGGAGTAACTGTGGGCTCTCAACATTGCCTAGTAAGTGAAAGACAAAAGCGGAAGCAGGACTGTAAAGCAGGAAAATAGAAGTAAAAGTGTGCTGGTTTCTTTCATCAGATCTTTGCTCAACGTTTCTTCCTTCCCTTTCCATTACAGAGGCACCACCCTGACTAGCCCTGTCAGGTAACGTAGGATGAATAATAACAGATTTGGACAAATTTTCCATGGAATATTGCACAGGATTTGTCAGGAGAGTGGATTTTAGGGTAGGAAGAGCCAGGTAAAATTTTGGAGGCCACACTCCCACTTGCTGCCCATTTTCTCTTTCCCCAGGGTTGAGCCATAGCACTAGCAGCTGAAGGACTGGCATGTCACAAGCTTTTGTCCCTGGAACAGGATTTCCCCAAGTGGCTGATAACAGGCTCAGTCTATTCCACGGAGTGTGTATTCAGAGCCTGACCTGATACATTTATTACAAACAAAAGCCAAAGAATGTTAAATTTTGTCTCTAACAAAATACTATTCTGGCTATTCAGATAAAGCAGGTTTGGCTTGGGGTTTTTTAGATGCAGAGCTGCTTTGCTGTAGGAAATCTCACGTATTAAGAAAAGATCAATACCACAGCTAATGGCCTAAGGTATCAAAAAACCTCACTGGAGGAAATGAGAATGTTGTCTGGAAACCAGATGATGATAATCCTCAGGATAAATGGATTTAGAGATTTCCGAAGCTGTTTTAGTAAACAGAGGGCAGACTTAGGCAGTTATTTCAACAAGTTCCTTTACAAAAGAGAAGGAGATTGTCATGTTCCTGTTTGGTTTTAGTCCTGACATTGATGAGTCTCACTGAATGTTTATTAACCTCTTAGATGCACAACAGACCTTTTAATAGAGCACCCTCTTCTTTACAGAGAAATCTTACACTGCTTGTTTTGTCTTGCAAATGCTGTCCTTGCACATGCTGTTGACAGAGGCTGGCAGAGAGCCATCGGTTTCCCTGGGGTCTGCAAAGGCAGGTGGAAAACTGATAAAGCACTCAAAGCAGAGCTCAGACAAGTACAGCAAAGCAGAGATCACTGGATTCTTCTCTCAGAAGGCATCCAGAGAAAAGCAGTGTTCAGTGTGGCTAGTCAGACCATAAAAACAGCCCTACTACTGCCTAAGGCCAGAGGTCCATCTAGCCCATCTAGCCCGGTTCGTCTTCCATCTTAACCACCCCTGCAAACACTTCTTTTCCAAGCAGGTGATTGACAACCTAGGTCATCTCATCTCCTGTGAAAGCTATTTCATGATGTAGTTCACAAATGTTATATTTTCTAGTTGTATTCCTTCCTCTGTGAGGATAAAAAACACATACAGCATCCAAGACCTGGGAACTCGTGATGTTTTTGCAGCCCCTTAGTGTCACTCCCTATTTTTCCCCATATCCTTTTGCTAGCTACAGAGCACTGAGCTTACGTGGTTCACTTTCTTTACTCTTTGGATAGAAGCATATGATCTACTTTGCAGGACTTTAACGGGTTACAGTGTGTCAGCTAAACTCCCACAAGTGACAGTGCTTAACACAGACCAACAAAAAGGAGAAATACGTAAATCTAAATCACAGTAAGTGTCAAAGCAGTCTACCTCGCAGTCAGACGCTGGAAGTCTGGGGCAGGGAGCACAATAAACCCCCCATCATTCAGGTCAAAACAGTTAGAGAACTCCTGCTTCACCTGGACTGCCACAAGTCCATGGGGCCAGATGGGATCCACCCAAGGGTGCTGAGGGAGCTGGCAGATGTGATTGCTGAACCGCTCTCCATCATCTATCAGAGGTCATGGTCAACTGGAGAGGTCCCAGATGACTGGAGGCTTGCCAATGTGACACCCATCCATAAGGGTCGTAAGGAGGATCTGGGGAACTACAGGCCTGTCAGCCTGACCTTGGTGCCAGGGAAGGTGATGGAGCAAGTCATCTTGAGGGCAATCACGTGCCATGTCCGTGACAACCGGGGGATCAGGCACAGCCAGCATGGGTTTGTGAAAGGCAAGTCCTGCCTGACCAACCTCATCTCTTTCTACGACCAGGTGACCCGCATGGTGGATGAGGGTAAGGCTGTTGATGTAGTCTACCTAGAAAGCATTCTGCTGGAGAAGGTGGCGGCCCATGGCCTGGACAGGTACACTCTTTGCTGGGTTCAAAACTGGCTGGATGGCCGGGCCCAGAGAGTGGTGGTGAATGGAGTGAAATCCAACTGGCGACCGGT
>VWZZ01000439.1:49526-73142 GCA_013399095.1 Psophia crepitans
GGTTTCAGCTAGGATAGAGTTAATTTCCAGAAGGAGCTGGGACAGGACAAAGCCAGGAGAGGTGACCCAAACTAGCCAAAGGGGTATTCCATACCATATGATATCATGCTCAGCATAAAAGGGGGCTAGTCAGGGAGACAGTGTGCCTCCAAGTGGCTCAGCGATGAGCCGAGTGTGGGCTGAGTGTCTGGTCAGTTGTCGGGTCACTGGATTGCATTGTGTTACCACCTGGTTTGTATATTCTGTTATAAGTACTGTTGTTATTTTCCTCTTCTTTTGCTATCCCAGTAAACTGTCCTTTGTGTTCCGATACTCCTCCTCATCCTGCCAGGGGGGTGGAGTGCATGAGCGACCATGTGGTGCTCAGCTGCTGGCTTGGACTAAACCATGAAACAGAGCAAAGCAAGGAACTCATTCCCCACTTCCCACGGGCAGGCAGGGGTTCAGCCATCCCCAGGAGAGCAGGGTTGCATCACACGTAATGGCTACTTGGGAGGATGAATGCCATCACTTCACACGTGTCTCCCTGCACTTCCTTCTTCTTCCCCCATATTTATATGCTGAGCATGATGTCATATGGTATGGAATACCCCTTTGGTCAGCTGGGGTCAGCTGTCCCAGCTGCGTCCCCTCCTAACTCCTTGTGCAACCGCAGCCCACTCACTGGTGGGGTGGGGTGAGAAGCAGAAAATGCCTTAACTCTGTGTAAGCACTGCTTAGCAGTAAGAAAAATATCTCTGTATTATCAATGCTGTTTTCAGCACAAATCCAAAACACAGCCCCATACTAGTTACTATGAAGAAAATTAACCCTATCCCAGCTAAAACCAGAAGAGAAGAGAAGAGAAGAGAAGAGAAGAGAAGAGAAGAGAAGAGAAGAGAAGAGAAGAGAAGAGAAGAGAAGAGAAGAGAAGAGAAGAGAAGAGAAGAGAAGAGAAGAGAAGAGATTAAATTCTAAATTATCACATGGAAGAAAAAAAGAGAGCAAGAGAGCGGCAGAGAGAGAGGAGGGGAAGAGGAAGAATGAGGGAACAGGAGAAGAGGGAAAGAAGGAGAGAAAAAAAGGAGAAGGAGAAAAAGAGAGAAAGAACTACAGAAGTGTGCACTGTGAATATCTTCTTACAACTACGCTTAGGGGTAGACTCCTCCAAAAGAAGAAACAAGGAGATGGCAGTTAGGACTGAAGCTTGGACTCTGTCCAGAGACTGAATTAACTTTGTCAGTCCTGTTCTATTTTGACCTTTCCATTTTTCGAGGATAATTAAACACACCAGTTTCAGTTTGGATCTTGCTTCAACTAGTGATTCACCTCTGCTGGCAAGGTAAAGAGAGAGGAGAGGTGCAAACTGGCTGCCCCAACAGCCATGTCCATATTGGTCTTATTTTATGTGAATACAATGCCACCAAGTAATTAGCAATAAAAATACTGTGCAAGAACTGTGTATGCCATTAGGATTGAGTAATTTGGTCTTTAACCCATCTAGGAGCTACTGCAAGATGCACTAAGTGACTGAAACCCATATATCTCATTATAATAAATATTTTATAGATGACATCTCAGTCCAAATCACCTTCCATGACATTGTTTTTAAAGCCACTGACATTTGTCAGGGTGATTTCAGTGACTGGTAATTGGAAAGGAAATCTTCCATTGCCATGTTAAAATGAACCCAAAGGGATAACAACCAAGTATTTTCATTTGATCCGTGTCAAATGTCAACAGTGCAATGAACTGGTGACCCTGCTTCAATTTCTGTAGGTCAGAGGGTGAAAGACCACTTCTTCCCCACTTTGGGTGCCTATTCACCATTTTTTTCCCTTGGGCTGACACCTACTTGTGAGAAAACTCTCACAGTGGACATCCTGCTATATTTGTTTTTGGAGAGGCAGACGACTTCGCTATTTAAGGCTGTAAATCTGGCATTTTCATAAGTGCTGAAATTCACACCTTCGCATTTCTTGCTAGATCCTTGCTATATAAGGTGAGCAAAGGTAACCGTGCTGCTGATATTTCCAGTAGTCCTTCATCTCACTCTTTTCAGGACTATTTCCATGTACATAAGTACCCTTCATCTCTGACGTTTGAAGCTGGCTCCTTATCCATTCCTATGTGGCTGTGAGTGACAAAGCATCAAGGAAAGCTTCCTAACTGTGAAATTTATTAGACAGGAGATCAGAGTCCTCTGGGGGAAGTGTTGGAACAAAACTCCATCAGAGAAGGTTTAGAGCTAAAGGGGATAGAATGTTGTGGGGGGAAAGATAGTGTTAAATTACAGTCCTGCAGTGACAGGAATTGAGTGGGTACTTAAAACTACTTTTTCATCCCCCAAAATAAGGCAGGGAATGGGAAGAGCCTTCCCAATTCATCACGTGGGGTTCTCTGCCATCATGCACCTTTTTCACTAATTAATTGCGTGGTCTATCTTTAAACCATTCAGGACTCTCTCCAGCCCCACCAAGGAGTGGGATGGGGGTGGGTCTGAGTGATTAAAGCATCTGGGTCATTCATTACAGTACCTCTGCAGACATGAGTAGAAGGCCAAGCTTGATCCTCTTATCAATGGCTCATAACTATTCAGAGAAGAGACGTAAAGCCAAACTGAAGTGATGCTAGCCAAGCCATTTCCTTTTGTGCAAATTTAACACACCTAATGCAATTGATGTCCTAGGCTCCTGGGAAAAAATGAAGCTGTTTTCTTGGAAAGTAATAGACCTATTCGTACAATTATAGCTCAGTTGAAGCCAACCCATGACCAAAAGACTATCCCAGAGTCTCATTATCCTCAGAGATAAAAACGTCTTTCTACTTTTCAACTTAAATTTATACATTCTCAATATTCTTTTCTTCTCTGTACAAAATTTTTCTTTCGCTGAAACCACTCTGGCTCTTCACTCTTAGATCGCAGTCATGTTCTGTCCTCCTTAATTGTGTTAAAATTAACAAGCCAAGATGTCTTGGTGTAAGATAGGCACTTCCATTTCCCAGATCACTGTTATGGAGAAAGTAATGAACAGGGAATGATTGTTCATTGTCTTTTTTAAAACAAGAATTAGTGACGTTAGAGGAAATAACAAGGATCAATTTGTAAAGAAGCAAAAGGCGATGGCTTTCCCACATCTTGTGACTGCGGAAGTCCCTGCTGCCACAGAGATGCTGAAAGTTCACATTCGTTCAAAAACCAAACTTCAAGCAAAGTGAGCAAAATAAGGTATGGGAGGAAATCCAGTAGAGAAAAAAGTCATCTGAAGATATTAAATGCAAAGATAATGCCTCTTGCTCAGAAAGCCTTTAAACTGAAGTTTGCTGAAGACTGACAGTGTTTTGGAGAATGCATGCTTATACTATCTTACACTCTTTGTTCAGCTTTTACTCCTGGTCACTGTAAGAGACAGGTTATTGCACTATGTGTGCCTTTAGTCTGATTCTTCATGGCTTTTTATCATAACTAATAGCTTTTCACTGAATCTTACGCAGTTTGTGTGCATGACTCTTGCAGAAGTATAACTAGTATGGCAGTCGTGTTCCAGATGAATTTTCAGAGAGTCTAGTACAGGGGGCTATTAAATTCTTCACTCTTCCCCAGTGAACACACCTTCCCTGATACAATACAGGCTCATGTTTCGACTCATAGTTTTCCTGTGATCCGTCACCATGTCTACCTCTTTGCCCTGCCAAGTCATGTCCCCAGCCACTGCAGAACTCCTTATTGGCCCAAAGCGTGTGACGTTGCGTTTTGAACCACTGAATTTTGTCCCGCTGCTGCTTCTCCAGCAGTTATGATTGTTTCAGTTTCCCTGTATGATATTTCAAGCTTCTTTCAATTGATCAGATGTGCCACTCCTGTGTAATCAGCAGGTATAAGTTAACTTGTATGACACCCTGGCAGTATCTTCATAAGGGCCACTGTGGTGTGTCACCATTACTCACACCCCCTGCTGCCCTGCTCAGACTCCACACAGGCAACAAGCAAAACGGTATTTCATTGGAAAATCATAATTAGTCAAAAGAGAAAGCCTGCGGTGGCAACAGTCAGGTTTCCCTGAAGAATGTAGTAGGAGCTATTGCTCTGATATGGGGAGTCCCAGTCCTTCTCCTGAAGATATAGCTGGTATTTGTAACCTAGGCTTCCTATTTCAGAGGGAAATCCTATTTTTGTCCCAGTTTTCCGCTGCGTTTTTTCTGTGAAATTTTGCACGTTGTTAATTTTGTCTTAGCTAAGGTCAATTGTTGGAACCTCAGATTTTCATAGAACAGAAAACCTATTTCACACCTGATTTTATTACTTCCTAAACAAGTTGAAGCAGAATTTTTCACTGCTGTTCATATGAAGATGCCTTAAAAAAGCAAAGCAACTGTGGCTTCTTTTATAGCATTTGTATTATTTCTAAAGCACCCTCTACCCACCCTTCCAGATTATTTCCAGTCTCCTATTTTTGAATCCATAATTCTAATAAAATTCTAACTTTCCCCATCTTTTTCCATTGTGTCCTTCAAAACTACCATTAGCCACATGCCTGAATTACAACCATGTGCCCAGGCTGCCAAGAAGGCCAACCGTGTCCTGGGGTGATCAAGCACGGCATTGCCAACTGGTCTAGGGAAGTGATTGTCCCACTCTGCACTGCGCTGGTGCTGCCTCACCTTGAGTACTGTGTGTAGTTTTGGGCACCACAGTACAAAAAGGACATAAAACTATTGGAGAGTGTCCAGAGGAGGGCAACAAAGATGGTGAAGGGTCTAAAGGGGAAGACATATGAGGAGACGCTGAAGTCCCTTGTCTTGTTCAGCCTGGAGAAGAGGAGACTTAGGGGAGACCTCATTATGGCCTACAGCTTCCTTACAAGGGGGAGTGAAGGGGCAGGCGCTGATCTCCTCCCTCTGGTGACCAGCGATAGAACCTGAGGGAACAGCATGAAGCTGTGACAGGGGAGGTTTAGGCTGGAGAAAGGAAGGCTGGAGGAAAAGGTTCTTCACCCAGAGGGTGGTGGGGCCCTGAAACAGGCTCCCCAGGGAGGTGGTCACAGCACCAAGCTTGGCTGAGTTCAAGAAGCATCTGGCCAACGCTCTCAGTCATCTGCTCTGATTGGGCTGGTCCTGTGTGGAGTCAGGAGTTGGACTCAATGATCCTTTTGGGTCCCTTCCAACTCAGGCTAGTCTATGATTCTATGATGCTATTCTACTTTTTGTTCAAAAGAATTCATCAGAAAATGACAAGTCAAGCCTAATCAGTCGGCCTTTGTTTTCTCAAAGGTTTCTGGCTGTTGTTAAGCAACATCTCTTGTCACACTTTAGATAGCCCAACATGCTGGGAAAAAAGCCAAAAAATACTTTTTATAACTATGAATGATAAACAGAATCTGCTCTAATGCTACTCTAATTGACTTCAGAATCTAACACAACCCTTGGATTGACCTCTTCCTGGGCAAACATAACAATCAGAACAATTATTAAAGTACCAGCCAAGGCTTAAATCGACACACAGATTTCCAGCTGAACATTAAATAACATTTGGTCTTTGAAAAACTAGGCGCTACAGTCTTCAACCAGCTTCTGTCCCTCATCAGCTTTACAACACCAGGGAGATAAAGGAAAAGAATTGGCTGGACACACGATGCTAGACAGGAGGAAAGCTGACCTATGCTTTCGAGGGCTGTTGCCCTATTAGCCAGGGTTTCAACATTAAGACTATAAAATCCATTATCACTCACAGGAGTTCAGAGATTTTTCGTTTATTCCCACAGAGTTGTTTTACAATGTGCTTTGCTTGCCATTTAAATGTTTTCACTCTGGATTTATTGCTTGTTATCTGGTGTGCAGCGTTAGCTGCTGATTTATGTAATTTGAATTTCTTAGATTGTTAAAGCAGCCACAAATTTTTTGTGCTATATGTTATCCTAGAGAATGTAGAATGTGTGATATTTCAGTTACGGTAGGATTGGTAGCAATGAGATCATGCATTTAAAAAGAGTAGTATTATTTAATCCCCATGCAACACTTTGAGGAAGAGTCACTAAACTGAAAAGCATTGTCTCCTGTTTCATGTGCCTGGCAAGATCTTGGAGCAGATCCTCCTAGAAACTATGCTCAGGCACATGGAAATTAATGTGATTGGCGACAACCAAACATGGCTTCACTAAGGGCAAATAGTGCCTGACAAATTTGGTTGTCCTTCTATGATGAGGTTACAGCATTGGTGGATAAGGGAAGAGCAACTGATGTCATCTACCTGGACTTGTGCAAAGCATTTGACGCTGTCCCACACGACATCCTTGTCTCTAGATTTCGAGAGACGTTGATTCAATGGATGGACCACTTGGTGGATAAGGAACTGGCTGGATGGTCGTACTCAAAGAGTTGTTGTCAACAGCTCAATGTCCGAGTGGACATCAGTGACGAGTGGAGTTCCTCTGGGGTTGGTACTGGGACTGGCACTGTTTAGTATCTTTGTTGGTGACGTGTACAGAGGGATTCAGTGCATCGTCAGCAAGTTTGTCAATGACACCAAGATGTGTGGTACAATCGACATGCTGAAGTGCAGGGATGCTGTCCAGAGAGACCTTAACAAGCTTGAGAAGAGGGTCTGTGCAAACTTCATGAAGTTCTGGTCAGGGCAATCCAAAGCATGACTACAGGCTGGGGGATAAAGGGATTGAGAGCAGACCAGAAGAGAAGGACTTGGGGGTTGGTGAAAAGCTCTGCATAAGCCAGCAATGCATGCTTGCAGCCTAGAAAGTCAACCATATCCTGGGCTGCATCAAAAAAACCATGATCAGCAGGTCATGATTCTGCCCCTCTACTCTGCTCTTGTGAGACCTCACCTGGAGTAGTGTGCCCAGCTCTGGGGCCCCCAACATAAGAAAGACATGGAGCTGTTGATGCAAGTCCAGAGAAGGGCCATGAAGATGATCAGAGGGCTGGAGCACCTCTCCTACGAGGACAGGTTGAGGGAGTTGGGATTGTTCAGCCTGGAGAAGAGAAGGGTCCAGGGAGATCTTACATAAGCCTTCCAGTACCTAAAGGGGGCCTACAAAAAAATCTGGAGAGGGACTGATTATAAGACCATGTAGGGATAGGACAAGGGGTAATAGCCTTAAACTGAAGGAGGGGAGATTTAGATTAGATATATGGAAAAATTTCTTCGCTGCGAGGGTGGTGAAGCACCAGTGAAATTGTGGATGCCCCCTCCCTGGAAATGTTCAAGGCCAGGCTAGATGGGGCTTTGAGCAACCTGGTCTAGTGGACAGTGTCCCTGCCCATGAGATCATCTAGATAATTTTTAAGGCCCCTTCCAACCCAGACCATTCTAAGATTCTATGATTCTATGATGATCTTAAATATTTGTTCTCTTCTGAAGGCAATTTAAGAATTAAATATGTTTAAGGACCAAATCGCAAGTTCCAGTTTCTCATAACCATTTGCCATTACTAGCTGTTCCTTAGAGATATGGGCCTTGAGATAGACAATAGTGATGGATTTGACTTTAAGGGAACATGCACAAGTTTCTTCTTTACTCGCTACCACAGTTTGTTCATGCTGTAGCTTTGAAAGAGGCTCCTGAGATACAATCACTACTTTCTATATCTCAGACTGGTTCAGTTAGCTCACTCAGATATGAAAAAGCTGTCCTATCAAGAGACTTACTAAAGGCAAAGCTAGAAGACAGCACATGCACAAGGATGGGGACCAAGTGGAATTGAGCCTGCAGTGGCTGGAGGAGTGGCTGGAGGAGGGGGGGCAGGGAAGGGCACCAGCCTACATTGCACTGCTGCGTTTTCCCATGAGGCTTGAGCCCTTCACTCCTGGGTGTCTGGGAGGTAACTGTGATCATGCAGGCAGCTGCTGAGAGCTCCAGCTCTCTCCAGCCACAGTGCAGCAGGCAGCGCTGTTCGTATAGTGCCCCAGCAGAAGGTGTAAGAACACAGCTCCAGTGTGTATGGTAACAACCTATTGATTACAAGCACCTCTAAGGTAGCTCCCTCTTACATTGATCAGAAATTCTTTTTGACCAGCGCTGCATTCCCTCCATTTCCTAAACTTTTGATTGACATCTCATTCCTGAAAATGAGTTCATCCATCTAGGCAAAATTTGCTGAAGACACAGATGGGTAGGCACATGGATGTGTCTATCCAGCAGCCAAGGATGGTATAAAGTCTCAGCTTGTCTGGGAGAAAAAATACTGCATAGACAATCACTACAACAGATCTTTCTAGAACTATTTTTTTTCAAAGTATCTTCTTCTTTGGAAATCTTTGGAAAAGGGGGAGGGGGGGCAGGGATAAGGGGAGGAGCAGAAATTCCTTTTTCTCCTGTTCCTTGCTTCCCTTTAAATTTGAGTGAGCACTCAGCATTCATTAGTCAAGAAGCTTTGTCTTCATGACTCTGGGTTGGACTCAACTCCTAAACCCTAAGCAAACAATATCCACAGGCCCAGAAATCATGGATAATAACCCTAACAGGATCTTTTTCCCTAATAGCTCCTGACTAAAATCTTCTTCAGGAAAAGAATTCCTTAGAAATGCCACACTACGGTCACCCACATTTAAGGAAAGGAATCAGCTAGCGCCCTCCTCACTCATAAACAGACGTACACGGAGTTTCTGTTGAACAGACTTTATAAACCTAGGCAAAATAACAACCTTGAATTCAGGAGAAAAACTATTTCCATTAATCACTGTAATAAAAAAAAATGCAAACTTGGCAACGCAGTTTCACTCCAATGCCTCCTCAATACACACTGTCAACTCCACCCCCAGTATTACTCAGACACTATTATTTTCACCATTGCAGTGTCTCTTGAACAGGTATCTCCTATGTTGCCTCACAAAGGAAACTAGTGAATCAAAGTAAGAATGTTCTTGAAACAGGTCTTTTAAATGAAACGTTAGCTCAGAGCTAGCTCAAAGGCAACTCCTGGAATGCTTTGGGCTAGAAGTTAACCTCCTGTTTGGAAAAATATAAGAACTGAGTGTCATAAATAAGCCTTTAATTTGGGTTTAATGGAGGCCATCGTCATAGGCTACTGCATTCATCTATTAAAGAGAAACTTAAGGAGATTTGAAATGGGATCAATTCTGCTGTCATATAGTTAATAAAAGTGAATAATTGTTTACTTATAAATTAAATTCCATGTGGAATTGGCATCTAACAAGGAAAGCTCAGCTAGGTGATTAGATATTGGCTTCACAGATGAATTGGCATTTTAATAAATATTTTAATTGATGCAACTCCAGTGCTGGGTGGCTATGCAAAAATGCAAAGTCTTGCTCTGTTTACATGAAGAAAGTAAAGGCACGTCTGAGGCTAAATTCTGAAACCTGTGTCCTGACCACTTTCTTTGCAATTGCCATTGCCTAGCAGGTAAAAATAAAACAAGCCTTGTGAAATCCACCTCTTTGAAGGACTAACCACATTCAGTCCCTTCTAACTTCAGTGATAACCAACAGCAGTTACAGTCTTCTGGAAGGAGACTCATTAGCTTTGGAGTCACCTTCCTCATCTTTGCCATTCCTTGAAGGATTGTTTTGGTTCAAGAGAAATTTCATAGATTTCAATAGTAATGTCACCAGAGCTGCTATTATCTCTCTGGGCAGTAATGGAGGTAAGTACAGCCACTGCAAAAAATAGAAAAATAATTCCTACGTGCATCTCATGCTTATTGAATCTCATCACCGCATACTGTGATTAATCTCTTGCAGACTGTTTCTTTAATTCTCATTTAAGGGTAAATATCTGTATTACTTCATAATAATGGACTAAATGATCTTTCGAGGTCCCTTCCAACCTCTACTATTCTGTGATTCTGTGAATAAATAAATGATCCCTTGTACCACCTCACTTGTGACACACATGAAAAATGATAAGCCATGAATTGATAACATTTAGTTTTGTTTCTCTCAGATCAGACATTTCAGAAATCCCTTGACAGATGAGCTGACTATTATTAGTCTGTGTTTTGTTGGGTGGTTACAGCTTATGCACAGGTTAGTTTTCAATGTCTTTTTATACATTCTAAGGATTAGGTCTAAAGCTCTTTCTGGACATACAGGTCTTGATGTCTAGGGTGCTGTTTTTAACGAATATCTTTTTGCAATTAGCCTGTCAGCCTCATCTATTACTGCCCTTGAGTAGAAAGCTTGAAACCTACTAGAGTTCCTACACCTTGCATATTTGCAATCCCCTCAGATGAACATTTCCAGTAAAATGTGGGAAGGGGACTGCGGCTAGGGAGAGAGAAACGCATTCCCACAGTTTATTTTGGTATTCAGAAAAGTGCACTGGGCTGATCTAGGGACAATGGCTAATGTTGTTGTCTTTGTCTTATTCCTGAGCATGGTCTCTTTCTTCAGGAAGCTGAAACTAAAAATTTCTTTAGCCTTCTGGTCCTCCCTACTTATTACATTTCAGCAACAAAGCATAATATTGCATAGTATTACTCCAGGAGTAAAACTCACCTCTCTCTTCTCCCAGCCCACGTTTTGTCACAGCTCTGCTGCCTTTCCAGATGAACATACCAGATCTATGAGATTCTCTCTGCTGTCTGTAACTCCGGTTCTGATTGCTTGACCTCAGAGCCGAGCAATGAATGTAAGTATCCTGACACCCACTTATAACACGCTCTTCCAAAGAAGCTGTTTAAGCCAGTGACAAAATGAGCCATTGGACCATCATCAGGACGCTGGCTGCAGGGAATGGACGCAACAAACTGCTTCTACTAGTTACCATTTTAGTTCAGGTCAGGACCATTGGTGAAGCCTGAGATGATACAGTAAAGAGGAGTAACTGAGCAGCGTGTATGATGATGTACAGGTACAAAGGTGACAGAGAGGAGGAACCTCCCTACAGTCGCTCTGAGAAGAGCAGCACAGTCTCATTCTGGAGCTGTCTGGAGGAGGGCAGCATGAGAGGCTCTGCTGCATCTCCTAGTATGGTTCAACAGTGCTACACAAGAATAAAGTTGCTGCTTCAGTCCTAACCCTACCGAGGAGAAACTAGGAGCTATTTGATGGTGGTATGGTTGCCTAACACAGAAGGTCACATGAGAGCTGGTTTCCTTGCCATCTTCACATTTGTGGTGTGAAATATGGCACCGAATCTTCCCAGAAAACTCAAAGAGGAAGAGAATTTAAGTTGGGAGCATCTACCCTCTGTCCTTTTCGCTACCTCCCCTTCCTCTGAGAAAGCCCTCTCTGAGCTGAAGATGAGGCATCCTTAGAGCTATCGAAAAAGTTTGCTCAATGAAGGACCTTAATGAAGGACTTTGTCTGGTAGTCACAGCAGGCATAATATTTTCTTTAATGATACATACAGACACGCCAGTTGGAAATGCCACAGAAACTGCACAACCATTGAGCAATTTGCCCACGCAGAGAACCCGCCGGGGGTCCTGCTCTGAGCCTTTGCTCTGGCTGCCAGCTCAGGTAAGGGTTTGGTGTTGGGTGTTGAACGTGTCTCCTGCTAACACCCATAAAATAAGGAAACATTTGCTGTTTTAGCATGCTTTCTGCCTGATGATAGGTAAAGCAATGTCCATAGCATTGCACAGCCTATGGAAATGTTTTGTCTACATCATAATTTCATGTATCTTTTATTAGATTTTTCCAGAAGATAAAATAAAGGTATTGTCATTTGCTGTGAAAAAATGTGAGTAAGAAGTGGATTCTGGTGTTTGTTCTTTATTTTATGCTATTTTTCTTTCCTTTTAACAACCAGGAGGAACAGCAGCCATGTGAGTTCAGCTCCTCTGCTCTCCTGTAATCTACCCTTTGATGTAACTAACCAGCAAAAACATATTTCTAATCAAATATAGTCTCCCATCCTTAATCAGCTGAGCTTTAAAATGCAGATCAATGAGATAAGAAAGAGCTGATTTAATTAGCCCAACCTCAGCTATGTTACAGCATATTCTCATTTACAGAAATAATGGAAAGCAAGAGGAAAGAGATTTATCATCATGAAAACACTGGGGAAGGCAGAGGAAAGCAGGATATTTCCTAAGTTAGCAAAGGCTGATTTTCACTCTGGCTAAAGAGCCAGCGTATGCTTTATGAGCCATTTAAATAACACTTAGGCCTTGCGCTTTGTCCTTTAGCCTGGGGATGAATTTCTTTCCCTAAGTAGCAATACCTCTGGAAATCATCACTCTTGGGTTTAATTGATGAGCCAGAGACAGTTCCCACCACTTGGTGAATAAAGAAGAGGAAATATGGCAGGCAGGAGCACAGCAATAACGCACATTTATGTAGCAGCCTGGGAAAACTCACCCACATGTTCTTTACACATCACACGCCTGGTCAGGCACTCGTAATGGAGAGTCAGCGTGCTTTAACGGGAATGGCACAGGGTGTGCTGCCTTACTGCGTGTTCACAGGCAAGTCACTTCGCCCCTTGCATTTTTTTCTTCTTTTTTTTTTTTTTTTTGGTGTGTGTGTGTGTGTGTATTTTGTGTTATTTTCTTCCTCTGCCTCATTAGGATTTGGAATTTCCTGCATGTAAATCTCTTCCTTTCCCCACGGTGTAGGTACCCCCCAGAATGCGAACCCTGGCATAGCTGGAGCTCCCAGGTATTGCTGTACAGCTACAAAGAGCAAAACCAGTGCAAGCCTTCAGCTTGATCTTTCTTCTTTGTGGTTTCAAAGCAACAGACCTTCAAAGCAACCTTATCTCCACCAGCCGTGTGTAACCAACTCCAAGTACTTCTCCATCCCCCCTGGAGCATGGGACTCATTGGGTCAGATTAGCCCAGGTTTGGCCGATGAGAGTGGAGAAATGCTGCCACCTCCACGCAGAGCGCCCAGAACACAGCAATCTTGTAGAGGCCTCAGCAAGACAAAAATTAGACCTGTAGATGTCCAACAAGGGTTTTCAGATAGACTCCAGCAGTGGACTTGGGCTCAGGACCGAGACCTTTCGTGTGGTAGGTCACACCAATGTGTGAATTCACACTGTTGCAAAGTCAGGCCCAATCCACACAGATCAGGGTATGTCAGCTCCTAATTTGAGTGCTCATTCCAGGGATGAAGTTCCGCTTCCTCCCCATCCATCACTTTGAATGGAGCTAGCTTGTGACATCCACATTTGGCAGTCACTGCCTGGGAGATAATTGCTTATCACTGAGGGTACCTAGCACTGGCTCGGATAACCCTCAGGCCCTCTCTCCTCAGGGATGGGAGCACCAGAGGCAAAGCAATTAACAGAGCAATTAAGCCACTAGCCAATCATCTTTCTCTCTTTTTTATTTGCTTTTTTTCCTCCCACCTTCTCAGACTTGTGCTACTCTCCAGTGCTTCTAAAAGCAATACGGAAAGATCCTGCTCTCTAGGGTGAAAGTCTCCTCAGGTGAGTGGGGCCAAGACCAGGCTCCAACAGCCATTCATGTCCTTACAAGAGCCCAAGGGTGCATCCCTGTGCTGCATGTTGCTTTAGGGACTGCTGCCATATAATGCTCTGTGCTGCTCCTTTTGCTGGACATCATGGTCTTTGGTGTCAGAGGCGGCCTTCAAAGTTGTAGACTCACACTTTCTTGGAGCTGGGCAGGTGGAAGAGACAACTGCCTCTAACTCAGTCCCAAGTGGAGAGATACCAGCCTCCATGCATCTCTCCTGCCTGATAAATTGTTTATGTGATCATTTCCTGACATACTTCACTGACTATGATATGGGTTAGAAAAAGGCCTACTGATTAGACTGATGGAGTTGGGTCCAGCGCCCAAAACGTATCATCAGCCTGGGCTCGATAGACATCACTTGGCTACTTTAAACAGAACCAGTTCTATTTCCATTCCTGAGAGTCAAGAGACAAGAGTGGTAGCTTAGATCTCTTCTCTTCCCAGCATTCTTCTCCTCTCCTCCACCAGGTTTGTCTCTCAGATGATAAATCAATCTTTACATGAAGATTAGACCAGCAATCCCAACCCTGTGGTTTCATGATAAAAATTTGCACAAAAGATAGTGACACCAAGGTTTATTAGCTGGGTCCATAGCTGATGGTGTTCATCAACCTTAAAAGTGAAAGTTAGTGTTTGGGGAATATAAAAACACACGTTTCCCTTCAGCTGCTCCTGCATAGGAAGTTGTTCACACTGACTGGTGCATGCTCTGCTCAGGGCAGGCAGTGCCTGCTGCTCAGTGCTGCAGGTGGGTCACTGGATCCCCGAACATGAACCAGGAGCTGCAGCCACAAGGTGAGAAAAGGGGGGGAAAAGCAGGGAGTCTCACACTGGTGGTAATCATCTTCCTATGACAAATCATCACAAAATCACTGTTGGGGCTTTGGGGGGCAAGCCCATGAGAGTAACAGCAGAAGAACAACAGTGTGATGGCAACAAGGGAGTCAAAGATATCCCAGCGGCTCTGGGAAATGCTGCTCCAGCAGCCAGGGGAAGGGTGCAGGGCTGCAAGGGAAAATTGGGCTGTGGAGCCTGAAGACCTTCAGTCATGCAAAAGGCACCTCGGGACTGTGGCATGGGCTTAAGGCCGTCCCTCCCACCTTGTCCAGCAGCTTGGTCCTACATTATACAAGCCTGAAGTACATGGGGCCAGGCTACAAACCCTACCAGAAGACACTGCATTTATTCCTCCAGATAGATAGCCACTTTTAGTGCCAAATCTTAGATTCAAATCACCAAATAGCATCTTGGACACCCAAAACAAAATCAGCTTCTCTTTTTGAAGTCTTGAAATGAAGTTCTCCATCAGTGACTCCTCATTATCAAAAAACCTGCAGAATAACTCACTCCACCCTTAGCACCTGAAGCCTGCACGTCCCTCCGTTTAGAGGATGCACAATGCTTTTCTTAATTAGAGCCTTAGTTTAATAAGAGCTGTCAAAGTTCACTTAACTTCAATTAATTGTTTCTCCTGAGCTTAATTTCTTTAGTTAAGTATTGATTAATCATGGCTTAATTATGCTGGAGTCTCACTGGGTGATATTTCAGTCGCGCACTGCAGCAATGCATTGCTTTCTAAAAATACTCTGGGAATCATCAGATATCTTATGCATTGCTATTATTGGGATGACTTTTAATATTTATCTTTTCATCCCTTATGTTCAAAATTGTATATTTAACATGTTGTGTTTAATTCCACTGGTTTACAACTCATTTTTCTCTATGAGAGTAGGTTTCAGACTAGAGTTTTGCACTGCATAGTGTGAGGACAAAGGGCTTAGAGTCTGGCATCCAGCATCCTGTGCCAGGAGGAGGGGGTGAGGGAACACAAGTGAATAGTCTTTACTGTGGCAGAATACTAATACATTTAAACAACCAAAATATTCATGGTATTTTTTTTTTCTTTATACCTTTTTAGGTGGCATACAACAATGGTGACTCAAATACTACCTGTATTTCTCCAAAACTACAACGTTAGACCTCATCTTATGAATATGATCTTCAGACCAAGGCCTCTCCAGTCTGAAACCTCAGTCTCTCCTGAAATATCAGGAAGAGAAATCTATGAAGTCCTCCACGTCTCTATAGTGTTTTGACAGCACTGTAATGTCAGATTGGATTGCAAGTGTCTTAATTCTTACAGATAAGTAAAACAACTCTTGTTTTTTACTGAGTTCTTTCTTGAATTTAGATATTTAGCCAATGCTAAGTTTGATCTGCAGTGAGAAATTAAACAATTATACTTTCCCCAGAAATAATTTCCCGGGTGTCCATTTAGACGTCTAATTTTACCTACTCACAGAAGCATGTTTTTATTTTTTTTCTAAATGAGAAACAGTCTCTCCCCAGAGAACACTTCTTGACTTGCCATGGTTTTATCACAGTCAAGGGTTAACTTTCTCTCTTTGGTACATGTTTACTATTTCAGAGATCTCTAAACCTACTACTAAAATTTCATTTTGAACATGTACTATGCTATAGGAGTACTAAGCATTATTTACTACTATCATCCCAGATGCTCGAATGAGTACTGGTAGGAATATGCTATAAAGGGAGTCATCAAAATGACATCCTTTTCTACTACATTTCACCTACTTGGGGGTGTAAACATCTGGCACCTTGGGAATGCACATCTTTGCTATGTGGAAGACAAGATAAACTGGTAAAAACACTGATTATTATATAGATCATGAAAACCACTTCTGTTCTCTGATGCTGAATGACACAATACAATAAATTTTCCAGAAGGGGATGGATAAATTAGTTCAGGAAAAAAAAATACTGAAAAAAGAATTGCTTAGAATGTGAACAAGTACTAGTCAAAACTGTTCTGGAGTTCAATTAACCTGTTGTTTGTTATTAATGTCTTATCACGACTCTGCATTTCTGGATTCTGATCAAAACCAGAAACCAGAAACTTCACCTCCATAACATGCCTTGCTTGTATTAAATTTATAACAATACATAACCAAGAAACTGAAAAGCAAAGCTGTTGTCATGACTCTCATTACAACTTCATCAAGTTAATTATCAAGATAATTTCGTCTGCTTTCTTGAAAGAAGTATGTTTGGGTTTTTTATGAAATATTACTTTTTCCTGCAGAGCATTTTTTGAGGTACGCAAACATGTCAACGTGGTATTTTGGGACCTGGTTTAGTAGGCATGGTGGTGTCAGGTTGATGGTTGGACTTTATGGTCTCAGAGGTTTTTTTCCCAACCTTAATGATTCTATAATTCTTTGATCTAAACACTGTATCTGATTCCAGGTCATTATTATTGTAGGTGCTGAACAAACATGGTTCTGCCTCAATATGGTTACTGGAGAAGTTTTACCCGCTCTGCTTTCCATAAGGGAAACTGAAGCACTGAGATAGAATGTGCAAGATTTCCCAGTGTGATTTGGGGCCATATCCATTAAACTGATTAGTCATTGATCTTAACTACAATCCCCAGGATCCTGCCATGTGGAACCCAAGCTCTGTTTCTGGAAGTCTAGCATCTCCAACTTTCTTGTGCTAATGCCTAAACACAAAAACCTCCCAATTTTATCAACTTTCTTGACTTCAGCAACATCCTCATTGCTCACTATCATTTATTTATATTGTAGCCAGGCTTGGCAGACACAGTCATCAACCACAACTATGTCAGAGGCTTTACTAGCACAAAACAAACTTCTATAGCCAAGTGTTAAGATGAAACCACTGAGGTGAACGCGCAGTAAAGTGAGAAGCATATCAGAGCAATCAGCCTGGTCAGAAGGGATCAGAGCTCTTCCAGTCCTCTCCTGTAGACTAAATCTAGCCTGATTAAAGTTAAGGGAGACAGCTAAATGCTATATGGCTCTGCGCATCCAGAACATTCCTGTTCACTTTACCAAAGGAGTACGCACAAGGTCTGCAGTAGCTCTTCCATCTGTCACATCCATACTATGGAACAGAGCACAGTACCATGCAACCCCGTGCCCACAGGTGTTTGGAAGTTTTATCTCCCACTGTATTAATAATGTGATATGTTTCCATTAAAATAATAATTTTAGAAGATATAAATAAATAAATAAATAAATATATAAATAAGAAGAGACCCAGGGCTTATTTCTTTCAGTATACCTTCAAGTGAACAGAATCACGTGGTTATCCAGACTGGACTGTCTTATCTCCTCTCTGCTCAGGTCTCTGAACCGCTTTCTTCACCCTTCCAGCTCACCTGAGAAAAAGGCAGAAGCTCAAAAACTCCCTGCATTGCCTGTGAACACACACCAAGAGTGGCACATGGGAATTCTGCAGCTGTGCTGTGGATTTCTGGTCTCTCAGGATCTGGGGTCTGCAAGGTTGGCTGGATTCAGGATACCGTATCTTGTAGAGAAAGTAATGTGATTTGTTGGAGAAAATTGAGTGTATGAGGAGAGGCTGAAGTCCCTTGGTTTGTTTAGCCTGGAGAAGAGGAGACAGAGGGGAGACCTCATCATGGCCTACAGCTTCCTCCTGAGGGCGAGCGAAGGGGCAGGCACTGGTCTCCTCCCTCTGGTGACCAGCGATAGAATCTGAGGGAATGGCATGAAGCTGAGACAGGGGAGGGTTAAGTTGGAGATCAGGAAAAGGTTCTTCACCAAGAGGGTGGTCAGGCACTGGAACAGGCTCCTCAGCGAAGTGGTCACCACACCAAGCTTGACTGAATTCAGAAAGCATCTGGACAACGCTCTCAGTCATCTGCTCTGATTGGGCTGGTCGTGTGTGGAGCCAGGAGTTGGACTTGATGATCCTTATGGGTTCCTTCCAACTTGGGATATTCTGTGACTCTATGCTTCTATGAAATTGTTCAGGCACCAGAGCAGAGAAGGAAGTTGTAAAAGTCAAAGAAGAGTCCTTGAGGGACATCAGCAATGCCAGTATATACGGGTTCAATGTGTAGTCTCTTTTTTTCCAACACATTTGCTTCAGGCAAAACCATATAAGCAATTTCTCAGCTTAGACAAGTAAATGTGCCTGTTAGAATATTTATCCTGAGATGCTTCTGTTATTAATAAAGAATCAAATAAAAGCTGCAGGTCACCATCACTTTGTCAGATTTCCCACCCTAACAATTTTTTCGATTTTGAATGACACTATGGAAATGACTGTAGTGCAATTTCCATCCTTGCTTCTCAACAAAATAATTGCTTCATACGGATTTTGCAGATTGTTGATAACTAAATTAGTGCTCTTTTGTAAATGTTTCCCTTTCTATTTCTCCATCTTTTACTGCAGAGGGGCCGCAGTTTTTTTTTGAATCCTGCTCTCCTGGTAACAGCAACGTTTTCATGAGGGCTAGAACGGAGTGCTGGTTTCAGGGTGTTCTAAGAAAGCTTTGTTGAGCAGCCTAAAAGGAAAAGAAATGCAGGTAAATTCTGAGGGATCGGATTCTGCCTACCTCAAACATATTATGTAACTCTTCATCCTTTGAGTAGTCTTATTGATTTCAGTGGAAGAAGAAGTTATTGCAGGATGTGAATAAGATGTCAGAATTTTACCCTAAATATTTCACTTAACAAAGAAAGCAATGCTGCAAAAGATAACAGACCCCAAGTTACAGCAGGATGCAAAATTTGCAGTGACAATGAGAACTGGGCAGCCTTTTCCTTTGTGATGGTGCCACCTTATTGAAAGCATTTAATAAACAGCAGTAGCTGTGTCTGAATTAAATGAAAGACCCTGTTGTACAAACTGAGGATCTTCTAATCCTTACAGCACCACAAATAATTCAAAGAAGTCTTGAAGGACCGTGATAATGGTACAAGAAGATGGGTATCTCTGCATTATTGTTTTTGCGTACCTCAAAGAATACTCTGCAGGAAAAACAGTATTTCATTAAAAAAAAAACCAAACACATTTCTTTCAAGAAAGCAGACAATTAAAATTATCCAGAAGCTGAAAAAAATGTGAGTAAAAAATATTTTGTGGTACATTTTCCTTTGAAAATCTACATTGCCCTTAAAACAATTTTATGGTAGATATTGTGGGCTCTGGATTAACATAAATGACTGATTGAAAATCTTTGTAAGGATGTTAAGATTAAGGACACAGCTCCTAAATTCTACAAATGCAAAATTGATTTCAAAGGAACAAAGTGATAAGAATGGATGTTCATGAAACAAAAGTAATATATTCATAAAGCCCCTTTTCAACAGTCAAGACATAAAGTGATGACCACTGAACTTGTCGTCTGGTTTTAAAATTGTATTATAATTGTTTGAATTAAAGATTATGGGAAAAACTGAAATAGGAGAGAAAGAAATACAAGCCAGCTGTACCTGTGGTGTGATTACACTGTCTTCAGTATAGATAAGGCACTATCTATAAAGGTTGACTTTTATGATGTAATTTTGCATGTGCATGAAGTAAAGAGAACGTGGTGCTGATTGAACAACTGGAAAGTGTACAGGGCAAAACCTACTTGATTCAGTGCCAGGAAAGCTGGGGGCAGGGAACGAGAACACATTATTCTATATCACACTGTAAAAGAAATGATCAAAAATGGGCATGCTCCAAATCAGCAGAAGCACAAAGCACTGGGCAGAACTATCCCCCAGAACAATTCCATACCTTTTCTGGGTGTAGAAATTCAAGTTTCTGCTGAGGTAGGGCCTCCTGTTGCAGTGCCCAGTCCCAGAAGCACTGAGGGTAGAGGGGCGGTGGGACTCCCTGAGACTCATTTCTCCAATAAGCAAACCGCTAGACGCAGGGAGGGCAAAATCCCAAATGTTTTGTGCCTGCCTTCTGCTCAGGCACAGAACTGTGTGTCTTTGTCCCTTATACGCATGGACTCGCATCTCCACATACATACTGGGGCAGAAATAGCAGCAGCAATGTGTGACACGCTTTACTCCATACAGAGAGAAGTTGAAGTACGCCATTCACTTATTTGCTGTCATGCCTTTAAATCAAGGCTAAATGAGGTGAAAAGCAAATAGATTTTAAGCCCTTGTAAACTCATAGGGCAAGCTGAATGGATATACTAAGGTTATTCACCGTCATATATTATCCTGCTGTGTTAGAGTTGGCTGTATAATAAGTTCATGGCCATCTTGGAGTGAGTGGAAAGGTGAATGCTTCCACTGTGATTACTTAGCTAAAAAATATGTGCCAGTAATCCCTCTTCTGCCCTTCTTCACCATTTAATTGCAGTATTTTAAGGTTAACAATGGGGAAAAATGCTATGTAGTTTTCAGGGAAAATTGACCAGGCTTTTTTCAAAGAAAAATTATATACAAACAGAGGGAAAATAATATTCGTATGGAAAATGACTCCTTAATGTGGTTGTCCCTATTGGGCCAGGTTAAAGTATGAGCAGGCATACTTGCACATAAAGTTGCAGCTCCTGCAATCCTGTGACTGGAGGAGAATCTCAGCTTCTCTCTGTCAACTTGAAGGGAAAGATTCAGTAGGAAATTTCAGTTCATCTGCCTGGCTGGAAAGAAAATTTTCAAGAAAATAACCTGAGTGTATCTGCTGCTGTGCCTGAATGCACAGCCAAACTGAGACAGCAGCTCTGATTAGGGTCACCTGGCATATCCATTTCCACAGGGTCTTAATTCTATACGCAGCTTTCCTCAGGGGCCTTTAAAGAGCTAGTCCCCATCCTTCCTAGCAGATGACTGTGTAACAGAAGAGGAGGAGGAGCAAGGACGCAGGAACTGTTTCTCCTGATGCTAAGAGTTTCTCAGCTGCCACTTCTCCCTTCTCTATTGTAAAAAGAGTCTTCCCCAGCCCATCTTCATGGTGAGTGGGAAGAGCAGGACCATTTTAGTGGGAAAGCACAGACATCACCCAAAAATAAGATCATAACTGCAAAGTCTGAATCTAAACCACTCTTTAGGAGTGGGTTGAACTACTTATGAAGCTACAGTCAAGTCTCGTTTTGCTTCCCAGTTTTGTTATTTGGTTCCTGGAGCACCCTTTGTACTGGTCTCCTGGTGATTCAGCTGATGTTTCTGGGTGGGAAATCACAGCTGTAGCCTGAGTGTTACAGTACATCCAGGGGGAAAATCTGCTGTATGCCTGGACACCACCACTCACTCATCTTGCCATTTGACTAATTTGGGGCAGAAAAGGCAGTCTGGGCTACCTCTCCAACCTCATCTACTATATGGATTCATGGACAGTCCAGTCTTGAGCTGGGTTATAGAAACAGTGTGCTGCTGAGAGTCTATCACCCCTTGTATCCATAATTTGGTGATGTGGTCAGAGCTGCACATTGCAAGAGCAACAATAGAAAGAACTTTGCAGAAAGTATACGAGAGCACCTACATGCACAGCGGAAACAGCTTTGTAGGGACTGCTCATGAGACTCAACTTTGCAGCTGGAGAGCATAGCCTGGCAGTGGTCCATCTGTTCTGGGTGTGACTAAGGAGATCAAGTAATATTTTCCCTGTTAATAGATCTGGAAGAACAACCACAGATTCATTATAAAGTTACTCTTTCATTTCTGGTCTCTCCAGAAAACAAAAAAAAAGGAAAGATCAAAGCACTTGAGGAGACAGTCTGTTTCCATGTTATTTCTCTGTCTGGTCCACACGTTCAGGAGGATCAGATAAACCTTCTGGCTTTTCCATTCTCTTCTAGTACCCAATTGCAACACGTCAGGCCTTTTCTTTTTGCCCGTCATCTTTTGAGCAGCTTCTGATGAGATAGATTAAAATCACTTCACTTATTTATAACAGTTGCAGTAAATTTTTAGGGTAAATCAGGAGGCTATTTATTGGACAGGAGTATGCTGTTTCTTTCCTTCCTTGAGCTAGGGCTGTGGAACATGGGGAGCTGATATTAGGTTCTGGCAATTTAAATCTGTTTAGCAAGGTTCTTAATAATCTCTGCATGTATATCACAGAGAACCTTTCGCATATTGCTTTAAATAATTCAGAACTGCTCCAACATTGTATTAAATAATTCAAGAATAGGACAGGCTTTGTGATTAATGATGTGTACCTAGAATTTCTGCAAATACAGCAAGCAGTCAAAGTATGCTCTGGATACAAGTGTCCTGGCACCGGATCCCATTTGCTCTTTGCCAAGGCAATACTGTGTTAGAAAATTGAAAAAGCGCCTGCTACTCAATGGAAAACACACACAGGCCAATGGTTAATGTGGCGGCTGCTGAAAGAGTCTGTTCTTTCTGACAGACAATATTAATTTGGCTGAGAACCTCTATTGTCTTCTGACTCCTATTTTTAATCTTCACGAATAGCATCTGTGCCTGATGTGAAAATTAAATGGAGGTATAAATATTTCTGCAGGAGCTGAGGGTTTGTCCTGGTATTTTACCAGCTCTGATTTTAAGGCACAGAAATGGTGTGCTTTGTAAAGCAGAGAACATAAGCTGCATGTTGACTTTATCCTAAAGGGCTCTGAGGTGCCTGTTCTTCCCAGCTGTGCTTGGGTCTGCAGTCATGAAAGTACCTGGAGAGTCTGTTGTCCTTCCCCATTTCTTTTTGTAGGGAGATGGGAGTGGAACAGCATCACAAAGGCAAAAAACTAAATACTAGAATTTCTGATTTTTCACCCTGTTGACACTTTCCCTCCTTAGTAAAGTTGAAACAATCCCATTTTTGGAGAGTACTATCAACATTTTTGTCCAGGAAGTGAATAGATTTTCAGAAGCTCAAGTATTTTCTTGGTTAAGGTATTTCTCTAAGACACAAGGTAAATCAATGCTACACTGAAGTAGGAATAAAGCAAACAAATCCTCCTAAATAGCCTCTTTTAAATAAAGCATATGCTAGTGGCAGAATGGAACACCTAGCAAGGAGGTTACAGGTATCAGCACTATTGGAAATGCTCTGTAGATATCTTTATAGGAGCCTGATATCGGACTCCCAGACCAGCAGCCTCAGTGAGCAGCCACTTTACAAACATCAAAAGGACCAGCTAATTTTATTGGATTTTGGATGTTTTCAATAGAAAGACTCCACAGGGGATACAAAGAGATGTGTCCAGCTTTAATGTTTAAACAAAATCAAGATTGCTAGAGGAAGACAGAGGGAGAAAAAAGAGGACTGATGCTGTGGAAACTGTATTTAGTATGGCACGGCCAATATATTCCCCTACATGTGCCTCTCTGCCCCAGCAGCAGCCGGTGGCCTCAAGGCCATACGGATAAGGTGTGTGACCAACCTGGATGAAACACATTTTTACAGGTGCTGAGCTGCACAGGTGATCTTAACTTTAGACGTGCAGGTTGAAGGGTGTTTGTTTGTT
>VWZZ01000441.1:0-30876 GCA_013399095.1 Psophia crepitans
ATATATATGTAATATATACCTATAATATATATAATACCATATATATAATTAATATAATTTAAAATCTGCTATTGCCCATTACCGAAGTATCTCTTAGACTTGTAGATAAGATTTTGGTGTGGTGTTTTTGTGAGCTTTTTGTTTGGTTGGGGTTTTCTTTTCTTTTAAGATGAGAAATTATTTTATGGCTATATTTTTTAACCACTGAGGAATCAGACAAGCTCAGGACACCTGATTAAAACTATACTGAAAACTTAACATCTACTCTAAAAATTCTGAGCAATGATATCACTGCCAGGCAGCAATGTCCTGCCTGCATGCAGATCAACTGGTGAATTATTACAATTTTCAGCTTAGTGTATTATGGTAAAGAGTGTATTCGATGAGTGTATCAAATATCCTTTGGATATGAAGTCCATCACAGGACTGGCTTTGGCAATAAGAGTTTAAGCCATCTGATTTTAACCTGCCACTGCACATTCCTCAGAGCCCTGAGATGTAACGTATTACGGTCCTGCCCTGAAAACATGCCAGCAAGGAACCGGATTTTCAATTTCTGTTAATGTTTTGCAGGGGGGAATGATAGCAGAGCCGTAGCTGATAGAGATTCTCTCCTGGATGTTCTTGAACAGTTTGTCCAGTTCTACAAGTTTGAAAATGGAGCACATCATAAAAACATATTGAAGGAAGATGCCGTTAAGCGATTTCTGAAACTGCTGTCTTCTGTGAAAGGTACAGCAAGTTCCCGTTTCTTTCCTTCACAAAACTTAATTGCTGTGAAAAATGTGGTTGGTGCTAAGATGCAGTTTTTGGTCTCTTACCCTTCCCCCCCCTTCCCTGTTTCAGAAACTGATATTGCTGAAACAGTGCGCTTTTACTTATTTTTACTGTTGCGTTTTGCACTTAGAACCACCGGAATGGTCACAAAATTTCAGTAGGATGAATCAAAATGTTCTAACTGTTTTGGCTGTGAGCATCAGGACAAAAAGATGCAAGTGTACTTTCAATTTAATGAGTTCATTATTCTGGAATTAATTTACAGTGAGATTGATTTTATTATGTGGTTTGAGTGAGTTATGTTGTCTTGACTGTCTTGCAGAAATCCCTGAAGGGGTGGTTTGCAACATCTCCCATGCCTCTGCTAACGGCTTCATAAAACAGTTGCTGGAGAAGCAAATGTGGCAGAAAGTTTTGCTGCTGCTAACAGGCAAAGCCAGTGGGGAAGAGCCGTCAAGTGGAGGACTCTTCAAAAACTGCAGTCTTTCAGAGGTTGACATTGGCAACGTTATCCAACAGTGTGACCGATCGGATAAGCAAGTGCACCTCATAAGATGCTTGATTGAACGAGGAGGTGAAAAACTGCAATGATAATGTGTTATAATAGATCTGATATTTTATTTGGCATGTGTGGAGCAACACAGTTTCAGAAATACTAACGCATGTTTTCTGTGGCTCCCTGTAAGTGCAGCAGCTTGCTGGAGTGCAGTCCACTGGCTGCATCTGCTGCGTGCAGCGTGGGGAAACTCGTCAGGATACGTGGGATGGAAAAGGTTTTTCAAGTGAAATGTGGATATTGGGATTGGTAAAAGGCTAAAGATTATTGTTGTTCCTTTGCTTGTAGTTTCTTTGGGTTTAATTTCTCTGTCTTCAGCCACAATATTGTCCTGATTGACAGAAACTGTAAGCCACAGTCTTTGGGTCCAGTCTGTTGTTATGTTACAAGTAATTGATTACTTGTGTGATTTCAAAGGCAAGACCAGATGTCTTTCTCAGTTTAACTGATGTGGACATCATAAGTTTTCTTGTTTTGCATGAGGTTTATTCCTAGGATTGCTCTGGCATTTTTCATTTCATGTTATGACTTCATGTTAGCTATAAATTATGGACACACAGTCCTGCTGCAGCCGTGTGAGTGCCAGAGGTGCAAGGAGGCTTCTTGTTTTTGTCAGTGACTGACTGACTTGAAGAAGATATGTTCTGGTCTTTCTGTCCTATCACAATAGAAAGACTGCTTGCTCAGCTTAATGGGAGAACAGAGGAGACTCTGAAGATTTTCTTAGTCAATAACTCTTTAAGAGATACATGTATGTATCTATGATTCTGTGTATAAAGCTGACCAAAAAAAAGAAGTCACCTGCTCTGCCATCAGCATATGCCATCATCTGTTTAGAACTTCCTGTGGTTTGCAAATCTGGTGTATCAGATTTAACCCCTGATATTTTCATGTTCTTCACACCAGCTCTGCCAGATGGGATTGGAACCAGCTCTGAAATACCATTGCAAATATGCCTCAAAAAGAATTATTTTGAACTGGCGTATTTGCTGCTGACCAAAGGTGCAGATCCTCAAAACCTCTCAACTGCAAAAGGAGATACTCCTTTGCATGCTGCGGTTTCCATCTGCTTAAATAATAGAGGTAAGGCTTTTCTGTGCCCGGGCCTGGGGGACACAAAGGGCTGTGGCAATCGTGCACCCTTCGTGTTCACAGCAACTGTTGAACGCATCCCCGTTCCTCACCTCTTCGGCCCACTGCCCCTCCTGCTGCTCTTTACTGATGTGACAGCAGCAGTTCGGGGTGTGTGACTGCATCTCAGCCCCCAGAGTTTGCAGGCCAGAGGATGCGCACCGGTCTTTGCTAAACTGGTGGGTTCTGCTTTCTGGTTGTGGTGGCTGGGACTATGCGGAGAGTTAAATGCAGCTCAGGTGACCAGAGGGAATGAAGCAGCTGTAATGTCTCCATCAGTTATTGTTTTATGAAAATATTATTGTTCAATCAGGCTGATTTAGAAAGGAAGGCTCCTCTTTGAAAACCTGTAAAATGTCTACCGGGTGGGAGTGAAGTAAATGGGAAGGACCTCGGAAGAAACAAAAAGGTATAGCAATGGCAGCAGAAGGAAATCCTACAGCGACATCTGAAATCTGTTGGCTGTTTCCCAGGTTTTTTTCAGCCATAAATCAAGCAGAGTTTTGTTCAGAGGAAGAGTGAGTGAGGAGACTATAGGGTTTAGATAAAAGAAATTAAGATAAACTATCAAATTAAGACCCAAAGTCAGGTTTTATTTTAAATTAGGAAAAATGGATTTTTGAGTTGATGGATTAAAATAATTAAAAATACTGAATTTACTCATTTTTAATGCACAAATATTTCATTTAATAGCTTTAGAGAGATTAAAAGCATAGATACTTCCACTTTTAAATTTTAAATCAAAAGATTAAGTCCAATGACAATATCTTCCCTTAAGTATTTTTCACTGTGTAAAGTTTTTGAGTTGGAATTTCTTTACAGTGATTTTGGTGTGCCACTATTTTGCACTTAGAAAAGGATTGAATCTAGAAAACTGTAAAATATATATTTTCTTTTTTTTTTTTCCCCTAGTTAAGGTATTGGAGTGATCTTATTTTGTAGGAAATTGCTCTAGGGAGCTTAGATATCAGGAAATAATTGGGATTTGCCACAGGTTATTTTAGTACACCAAAGTTATCTGCAGCAGATCATTTCTGAGTGGCATATTAAAGTGAACCAAATGACCCCAGAGCAGTACCCGGAGCTGCTGCGTGTCCGGATGAGCAGTCCCCAGCCTACCTTGGGTAGCAGTCAGGGCTGATATTGGAAGATGAATGAATCTGTCTGCACCCAGAGGTTAAAAAAAGAATGACATCGACCGATGCTACAGGAACATCACAGCATTAGGAATTTTTAAAGCTTCGCTGCCGTTGTATTGTTTTCCTTGAATATTAGAAAAGCTCAATTTTGAGCCATTTCAAATAAGCGTGTTTAACAAACGTGAAATGTAGATGATTTTTTTTCTTCTGAAAGCAAACTGATTTTCATTTAATAGTTGCAGAAAAAACATACTAAAAATTGCCTATAAAACAGCCGTGTAAAACGAGTGATTTTTTTATTTTTATTTGTTCTCTTCCTTTCAGATGGCACTGGTTTAAACATCCTGAACTATCTACTTGATCTCTTTGCTTCAAGACCTTCTGACTTCCCATATCTTAATCCAAACATACAAGATGAGAATGGAAATACAGTGATGCATGTTGTTTTTCAGAGAGGATTTTCAAAACAGGCTAAGAGAATCATGGAGTCGTTGGCAAAATTTGATGTTAACTTTAACATAAAAAACAAATTAGGAAGAGATGTGAGGCATAGAATTAAAAAAAACGACCCACTGCTACTTGCCTGGAATACTGCTGCACAGGAGAAAAAGAAGTACCGGCAGGATGTAGTAGGGCAGTCGGTTAAAACATCTAAACCCGTTCCAGCCTCTGAGATTTCACAGCCAAAGAGCACAGGGCATTCTTCCTCTGGGTCCTCATTAAAGGCACCATCTGGCAATGCAGCGCATAATGATTTAAAACCCCGGTGTTCTGTAAAGACAGAAAAAGATCAATTGGCAAAGCAGGAAACAGAAAGAATAAATAGCCCCTTAACACTGCAGGAAAGTCTAGTGCAGGCAATCTCAGCTTTAATTCAGCAATTGACATTGGGTGACACCCTGAGAAAGGATCATCCTCCAGTACAAAAACCATCTTCAGCCCAGACTAATTTGGAAGAGGGAAGAAGTGTGTCCTCACAACCTTGTGGTAGCGTAGCTTATCCTGAAGGAAAAGGGAATGATTGGGAGAAAAAGGAAGGGGCAGGGGAATTTGGTGTGGCCCTGCCTAGTGGAGAGAAGGAAGAACCGGAAGAAGAGAAGGGGAAGATTCTGGATATAGAGGCATATGTGCAGGAGTTTGATAACATGACCTGGGAAATAGAGTGCACTCCTGAAATGCTAAAGACGTTGGGTAGCAAAGCTGTGCCTCATTATCTGAAAACTAAAACTATAATGACAATTAAGCAGCTTGGCAATGGGGAATGGACTCGGGGCCTTCAGAAGCCACTGAAACACTTGAAAGCTGATATCCAGCTGTATGAAGCCAAGTTGGGAAAAGGTGCGAGAATGCTGTGGGAGCTTGCGATTGACTTTTCTCCTCGTTGCAGCGAGAGTGCGGAAAAGATTATGGAGACAGAACAGATAAAAAGTCTTCCAGAAAAATCAGGTAGAGTTTACACAGAAATAATCAGAATTTGGGCCATTGTTCTTGACCACTGCAAGCTGAACCGTGTCTTAGATAATATATGTATTTCCTACAATCGTGGTTTATCCTGCATCTTGAGGAAAAAGCTCAAGGGCATAAACGAAGGACATCAGAATCACAACGTGACAACACAGAAGCGTGTTCCACGTTGTTATGTTGAAGACCCAGATGCAGAAAAATCAAAAGAACATACCATGCCTGAGTATTTCCCTCCAGCCAGTGCAGCAGATTTGGAATACAATATAATGAAATTTCACAGCTTCAGTACTAACATGGCGCTTAACATTATAAATGATGTTCATTCTTCTGTTGAATACCCTTTCCGAGTTGGGGAGTTGGAGTACGCGGTGATTGATCTCAATCCAAAGCCCATGGAACCAATCATTTTAATTGGGCGAAGTGGGACAGGGAAGACAACTTGCTGCTTGTATAGGCTTTGGAAGAAATTCTATTCGTACTGGGAAAAATCCACCTTAGCAAACGGTCCTCTGCTGGAGAGGCAAACATGGCAGCAAAGACAGTGTAATGAGGTCGAAAAAGATAGGTCAGAGAAGGAAAAGAGTGAACTGAAACAGGACAGCGATGATTCAAGTGAGGAGCAGGTCAGCGATGAGCAAGACCAGGACAGTGAGGATGAAAAGGTTCCTGTGGGCACAGCCGGTGTGGAAATGGATTCATGTGATGATGATGAAGATGGCCAAATGCGTAGTGCAGAAGCATCGAACAGGCTGGAGCACCTGCACCAGATCTTTGTGACAAAAAATCCTGTCTTGTGCCAAGAAGTTCAGAAGAATTTCATTGAACTTAGCAAGTCTTCCAAGGTAACCAGTCACTTCAAGCCTCTGGAGCCAAATGTTCACAAGCTACAAGACATTAAAGATGAAAATTTTCCGCTGTTTGTCACCTCCAAGCAGTTGTTGCTGTTACTGGATGCATCCATGCCTGACCCATTTTTTCCAAGAAACGAAGATGGAAGCCTTAAAAGAATTATTGTTGGTTGGAGTCCTCAGGAAGACTGGGTTGTACCAAATTGGCAAGATGAGGATGAAGAAGGTAATGTTGAAGCGGAACATAATGATGATGAAGGACCTGCAGATGCATACTCTAGGGAAAGCGATCCTCGGACTTTTGTGACTTATGATGTATTTGCAAATGAACTGTGGCCAAAAATGATAAAAGGTAAAAGCTTGTACAATCCAGCACTAGTTTGGAAAGAAATAAAATCATTTCTGAAAGGCTCTTTTGAGGCACTGAGTTGCTTTGGTGGTAAACTTACTGAGGAGCAGTACAAAAAGCTGGGCCGAAAGAGATCACCGAACTTCACGGAAGACAGGAGTGAAATCTATCACCTTTTTTGTCTTTATCAGCAGATACGATCACAGAGGGGTTACTTTGATGAAGAAGATTTGCTGTATAATTTATCTCAGAGACTCTCAAAGCTTAGGGAGCTGCCATGGTCCATCCATGAGTTTTATGGTGATGAGATACAGGATTTCACCCAAGCTGAGCTAGCACTGTTAATGAGATGCATCAATGACCCTAATACCATGTTTCTAACTGGTGACACTGCCCAGAGCATAATGAAAGGAGTTGCTTTTCGGTTTAGTGATTTGAGGTCACTGTTTCATTATGCAAGCAAGAACTCCATGAACAAGAAGCAACGTGTTAGAAAACCAAAAAGGATATATCAGTTGTACCAGAACTACAGGTCCCATTCAGGTAGAGTAACAAATTTATTTATAATCTGAGCCTGTGTTCTTCAGATGTCACTAATGATTGAAGTTTTCTGCTGGCCAATTCTTTAAGCAGCCTGTTTTTTTAAAATATTAGATGGTCAGCTTTTTCTGACATGCAGATTCTGTGTTTTGATATCTCAACAGGAAAACCAAGAATGAGCACTTTATAAATTGTAATTTTTTGAACGCTCATGCTTATTGCATGTTTTGACTGTATTTGTTTGAAGGAAAAAATAATCATACCCATTAAAAGTGTGTTTATGAGAGAGTCTGAGTCAGACTGAAGTTTAAAGTCTGTATTCTGCTTGTTACAGGTATTCTCCGTTTAGCGGCTGGAGTGGTTGATTTGCTTCAGCATTATTTCCCAGAATCTTTTGATCGGCTTCCTAAGGACTGCGGTCTCTTTGATGGACCAAAACCTACAGTCTTGGAGTCCTGCAGTGTTAGTGACCTAGCAATTCTGCTGAGGGGCAACAAAAGGAAAACACAACCCATTGAGTTTGGAGCACATCAGGTTTGCTTTTCTTAGGTATCTGACTTTTTGCAGATTCTTCCAGCTCTATTGCTAAATCATCATTGTATATGGACTGCACACAACTTTCTTTTTAAGCCCTTGTATCTCACTGATGAATTATGCTTTTTAAAATCAGAAACCTTTACTGTGTTGGTTTCTGGTTCTTCTTAATATACATCTGGCCCTTTCTGTTCTTTTTTGCATCAAATGTTGGCTGTCCCATTCCTTCCTAACTCCAAATTTTTTTACACCAGACCTACAACTGTCTGCACATACCATGCATTTGTCAGTCTTCTAGTGGGAGCTTTGTGACCTTTTTTGCAGAGTGTGCTGGAATGCCTGTGTTAAATGTTGTCTGGTTTGAGAAGGCTTTTGCATTATTGCGATATGTTTGTATGTGTTCCCTATGCAGCTGTTGCCTTTTTTTTTTTTTTGCTTCCTAATATGTTCTTTTTATTAATGTATTTTGTGACAGGTGGTGTTAGTGGCAAATGAAACTGCAAAGGAGAAGATACCTGAGGAACTTAGTTTAGCGCTTGTACTGACAGTTTATGAAGCAAAGGGCTTGGAATTTGATGATGTACTCCTTTACAACTTTTTCACAGACTCAGAGGTATTTAACTCTTACCCATTTTTCACATTTTTTCTTAAGCCTGGATTTTACATGTGGTCTAATTGGCTTTCCAGTTGGAGAAGGATTCTGTTTCCTCTGAAGATAGATGGATTCATCACAGTAGACAACAGGGCTCATAGGTTTATGAATTGAGACCATCTTCCCTTAGCGCTGAATTTTCCTTCACGTTGGCTGTTGCAATTTAAGGGAGAGCCTTGGGATTCACACAAAGATGCATACATGCGCACACACACACACTTCTGCTGCATACCAAGGCTACTCTGCTACCTTACAGCGTGTCCCTTCTGGCTGTTCCCTGTTCAGGGAAGAGCAGTTGTGGAGGGACACTCCTTCACCCTCTCATACTCTTTACCTGATACTGGAGTGACGGGTCCCAGAAAAGCACCTTAGATGCCCCCTGCTTTACATCACCACAAAATTGTAAACCAATTGTGTTTGGAATCAAGTAGTGTGTGTGTGTGTTTGGGGAGCAGGGGTAGCATGCTCTGTAGCCATCCACAGCTTGGCTCCAGAAAACTCATTCTGGTCTATGAGCTAGCACACCAAAAAATTGCACTGGGCTTGAAAACATTTCTCAGCCCCATTCAAAATGACACAGAATTAAAAGCTTAGTAAAGCTATTATGTTTAGAATCAAATAGTATGTGTATGTATGGGGGCAGGGGGGAAGAAGCATGCTTTGTAGCCATCCACAACTTAGTCTCAGAAACCTTGTTTTGGTCTAGCTCAGGAGTTGTTAGGAAACTTGGGAAAGTCTCACAGTCTACAGTGAAGATCATCGCCCATAGAATGGCCTCAGATAAAGACGACTTTATTTCCTGGAGGTGTTGTGTTTTGTATTTCTTATGTACTCTCTTTTCCCCCTTTGTGGTTCGGTGGGGAGCTCAGACCTTGCCCCTACAGGGTTTCCTGTAACTTGGGACCTGGCAGGGGTGCAGGCCTCGTGGCTCCTTGCAAAGAGCTATCAACCACAGCAACCTTGCTGTGCTGGAGCATCGCCAAGCCTGTCCCCGCCTGCCCCAGCCAGGCGGTAGGCAGCATCCTTACTGAACATGCCTGCAGAGACTCGGGAATGCTCACGACTGAGTTGCTCTGCAATTAAACATTCCATGTGAACATCTCTGTTGCAGATACCCTTTGCCTCTAGCCCTCAAAACAGTGTCTCATGTGGTTTTCATCTGCTGAAAACCACAGGAAGACTGAGGGCAACTTACTGGAGGCTCTTCGTAGAGGTTAGTGGACATTATGTGATGTGGGCAGAAGGAAGAAGCTTGAAGTAAATGACCTTGTATCTGGCTTACTGAGGTTTGGGGACAGTACAGTACTGGCTGTCATGGTAGATTTGACAAAGTTGATTTGTTTTTTGTGATGCAAGTTGTACTCAGAAAAAACAACAAACTGTTCATCAGAATTTAGCAGAGTCAGTTTAAAATGCTCGACAGGGCTCAAGTCTGTTAGCTTGGACTAATGTGTGTCAGGCCTGGAGAACTGTTTTCATACAATTCTTCCGTTTTCCTGCGAGTTGTGAGTAATCGGGCTGATCTGAGCAGTTAAACAAGCAGGCAGGAAAGCAGCTCACCCTGGGGTTTTCTAGTTTTGGAAAGCTGAATAGGTGAACTGTTGTAAACACAGCCAATGTGTCTGTGTGCTGTTTGTAATGTGTTAGGTTTTCTTTTTACTTCGTTTGAAATTGAGATTTGAAATCAGTCTTGTTTCAAGAAGCAGATCTGAATGAAGAATCAAAAAGAAAAAAACTTCAACGCCCCAAAACCCGTCAAACTGTTGACCAAACCGATACCATTAGCTGGTTGCCTTTTTGTAACCCACACTAGGCTTAGGAATGTTTTGAATGCTGATTTCTTGCAATCTTAACTTCAAAATACGTTTGGCAAGAAAGATTTCCTGTGTTTTTCCCCCTAGGAAGACAGTTGAACTGTATCAACTTGCTTAAGGCTCTGGACTATATGTATCAAAAAAAAAGCTGTTTCAGCCTTATTATGAGTATTTTTCATTTTGTGCAGGAACTTGGCACTATGTAATCAAGTTTCCATTAAATACCAAGGAGGAGAAAAAAATGAACATAAAATATTATTTTCTGTGTTGTCAGTTTTGTGGGGTTTCAGGAGTCTGCAGAAAGGTGTCATCAGGACCTGGCATTTGTTAGATGGCATGAGTGCACAACACCGCCACCATGCTTAACGTATTTTTAAGCATGCCTGTGCACATTTGTAGACATTTCTCACATGTTTCTGTGTCAGAGCCTGATATTCTCCGACTAGGCTTTTTTAGATGTTCCCCACAAATGTTTTTTTCTTTGCTCACCACTGAGCCTTCGTCCAAGGGGGTGTGTTGGCAGGTGTCATTCCACTCCTTGGCTCAGACCAGCACTAGCGGTTACTGGTGTTGCACAATGAGCTTAATACCTTCATCACATGAATGACCTGCCCTCTTGCCTGGGCACCAATAGGGTGAGAATATATGCCTGTATGGGATACCAGTGGGTCCACCTCCATGGCTTCAACCCCAGTGTTTTGTCCATAGGCTTCACCATGTCATGGTTTACACAGGCACTGGTAATGACTCACGTGCCAAAGATGAAGTCCCAAATTTCCCTGTTGTTAATCCACTGCCTTTTCCTGCCAAGGTGAACGTTCTGGCTTCCCTGTTCAGAGAACTGCTTTGTCGGTGCATCAGCCAAAGGCCAGAAACCACTTGCCTCTGTTTGTCTGGATCCTCCTTGCTCCAAGACTCCTTGGTGCTACAGTGATGAGGAGGTTGTTGAGTTGTGGGCCAGCTGGTCTGCAACTCACCAAGCTTGCCAGTCTTGTAGTGTTGAGAAGACTTGGCAGCTGCCCATCCTGACCTACAGGCCAAGATCTATCCATCATGTCTTAGATTGCAGATTTTAGCATGACAGATTGCAACTTGTGAGCTTTATCTCACCACTGTTTGCTTTTCACCCTGCCCCAAGCTGGCAGGGAGCCGTCTGCCCCAGCAGTCCACACACCCCCACAGCGAGTCTGCCTGTGTTGGTACTGGGGTTTGTAGGAGAATCCCCATCCCTAGGACTAAACTTTGAACCTCATCCATGGTGAGGGTAACCTGATTTCCTCCTTTTCCCCATCATGTTGCTGGGCATCCCCTGTCCCTGGGAAGCAATCCACAGCTTGAAGCCAGCTCAAGTCAGTTGCACTCCTCCAGGTCTGTTTGTTGCTCAGTTTTCACACACACTGTTGGGCTAAGCCACGTATTCACTTTCCCCCATGTTGGTCTGGGCAGCTTAGGAGGACATTACTCTCCGCTAGCTATTTTAGGGAAAGTTAATTATTTGGCTTGATGACCGCTTGGTACAGATATGTATCTCAAACAAAGGTTACCCTCCAATTCCACTTGAGTTAAGATGTTCAGCTTTCTTGATGGAATTCTGCAGTTAATCCTTACATTCTTCCCTGAGATAATTTTTTTCCCCCCTCATCTCCTCTGTGCCTTCTTCATTTGTGGGGGTGCAATGGTCAACCACCACATACAACCTTATCTTTTACATAGGTGGGCAGTAGTGATTGCTGCATACAAGTAAACCTCAATTCTGTTGGCATTTTAGGCTAGCAAAGAATGGAAGATAATTTCTTCTTATGCTCCTGATTCGGATGTGCAAGTAGGAAGCAAATTGCTGATCGAAATGCCTTTAGAGGATTCTACTGGTATGCAGAAAAGAACTCCTTTTAATGTAGAAATGTACAAGGTGAGTTTTTCGTAACATTGGGAATAGGAAGGATAAACTAAACTCTCAGAAGTAGGGAGAGTTCTTCAAGAAATCCTTTCATCCAGTACTTCCATGTTTATTGAGGTAGCTTTATCTTCTTGATAGTTGTTCATATTTGTATAATATAATCTTCATTTTGAAAGGTAAGAGGTTTTTTGTGAATGTAATTTGATAAGAAAACAAAAAATACATGTAATAGACTTTCAAGTATACTTACAGAACAGCTGAGGTTAAAGCAAATAGCAAATTAGCTTGCTGATACTTATTATTACTTCGGTCTGTTTTCAGACCGGTGTCACTACCTTAAATTTAAGGAAATTCCCTAGAATCTAGTGAGTCAGATATTTTCAGGACTGTGTGGTAAAAAATTAATAATTTTATGTGCAAGTGATTCAAAGGAAAATGGCCTGTCACACCTGCAGCTGCTACATTTGCTGTACCAGTAGTTGCATGCAAATTAGCTGGACAATGGCTTATGTAATTGAAAAATCACATATTTAATATTTAGACTTGCTACTTAAAGACACTTTCTTATTTTTTATTCATTCTGTATATTTCCACTGTTTTCTTATAACTGCAAACTATGTTTCTTTCTAACAATTTAGCTCATCTGGCATTTAATTTATTTTATTTTATTTTATTGTATTGCTTTTTAAATTTTTTTGTTCTACTTCAGATGCTGAATGGAGAACTAAAGCAATTGTATACTGCCATTACAAGAGCCAGAGTCAATCTTTGGATCTTTGATGAAGACAGTGATAAACGGGCTCCAGCTTTTAAGTATTTCATCAAAAGAGAATTTGTTCAGGTTGTCAAAGCAGATGAAAAGAAAGGTAAAGTTGTCCTAAAACTTTCTTAAAAGACTGTCAGACAGGACAGTCTACTCATGCTTTCTTCGTTTTAGGCTGTATAATAAAGAAGGTTAAATTCCTTGGTCCCTCTAACATAACTGCCATTGTGAATTTCCACTGATTTCAGTGGGTCTTACTTCTCTTGGCTCTAAAGATCAGTTGTATATGTTAATACATAACTTCATTTCTAATTGATTAGTTTTAAGTTTTCCTGCCATTGCAGCAGTGTCAAAGATCACTTAGATCTGTCTGATCTAGTAGTTAGTTTATTGAGTTCTAACCAGTAAACAGGTATGTAAAATATTTAGTAAGTACAGGTGGACTGGCTGTCAATACTCTACTACACTTCAAGTTAATATGGGATACAAAGATTATCGTGTAAGCTTACTATACGTTTCTTAAATGTTACATACATGCAAAAATGTCACTTACCAATCCATCAATGTCTGGTGTCAGGTAAGGGATCTCCCAGCCTCAAGAGGTAAGCTTGAGAAGTGTCCCTACTCAAGGAGAGATCACCACCGTGCAGCCAGCTGCTACAGAGGGAGACCTCAATGGACCTCGATGGCTGCAGATATTTATAGTATAAAGTGGTTGATTTGTAGTCAGATTTTCTGCTGTGTTTATGTAGTTTCAGCTGCTCATCAGCTCAGTCTCCAGCCAAGCCATTTTTTGAGGTTGGTGCTGTGTTCTCACACAGTAGGATTAACTTCTGCTAGGTCCACTTGCTGAGCATCTCCGCAGACCAAAGTTCAGTTAGTTCAAGTTAGGAGTACATCCGTCATGCCCTCACAGCAATGAAGGCTGTTTATAGAAGACCATCCCAGCTAAAAGAGGTTTATCAAATGAAAGAATTTGGTTTCTATAAAGACAGTGGATTTACTCAAAAGTCTTGTCCAAAGCAGAAGCATGATTTTAAAAGGTCTTTCAAAACCAAACCCAACATACTGATTTTCAGTGCTGATTGAGAGGGATAAAATGTGTTTAACTCATAGTTTCCATTATTCCTGTAAGCACAGATCATAAAGTTTGGAACACTGAGATGTCAATGTTTATTTTTGATACGTGACAAGTGGTTTCTGTGGTTTATCCGTGCTAACACAAAATGATTGCCCTGACCTTCTAGACTTGGACGACAGCATGTTTGCTAAAACTTCAACTCCAGAAGAATGGATTGCACAGGGAGACTACTACGCTAAACATCAGTTCTGGGAGGTAGGAGCATATGTTTATTTAAATAAGGATTCTTGCCTATTCTGAAACCTGTTGTGTTGGTTTTTTTTTCTTTGTATCTATAAAATTATCTGTAAACCTTCAGTTGCTCTGTAGCAGTCTATCAGTTTGTGGTTTGTAGTTGTATAGGTGTGTACAGACTAGTTGTACACCACTTGCAAGAAGTAAGCAGGGAGAGCAAGCCTATTGTCTGCAATCTTAAATTCACTACTCAGAAATTTGCAGTCCAATGAGGGAAAGACATTTTAATGCCCACAAATGAAATATGGTTGGTAAAAACAATTATTACCGACAACTGGAATTGACTGGAATTTGTGAATCTAAACCATGTGCTTGACAATATCATTACACACTGCTGAAGGAAAATGAAAACATTTCTTGGAAGTATATTGATTTGGGTGATGATCTCAGAGCCATTTTGTGAGGGGTTTTGACAGTAATTAGGGATGGGTACAAAACACACGTTAAGGAACAGCGTGTAAGAACCAAGGGAACACTAAGAAAACTGCAGAAAGAGTAGCAAAATGGTGGTTTAATTTCCTTACTATTTAAAGAACATTGAGATTTTAAAGTCTTGTATTTCCTACATTGATAGTACAATCCAGATATGACATGACAATTAATGAAATGGAAGCAAAACCCAGCCAGGACGACACCACCAATGTATTATTCTACAGGGCATTAAGGGATATCTCTAGATCAGCCGCCCTTGTCCTTATGGGTGATTTCAACTTCCCTGACATGAACTGGGAATATCATACAGCAGACACAAACAGGTCCAGGAAATTTCTGGAGCACACTGAAGATAACTTCTTGGTGCGGGTACTAAGGGAGCCAACTAGGACAGGTGCTCTCCTAGATTTGTTGTTTGTTGACAGAGCGGGACTCGTGGGCGAAGTGGTGATTGGTGACTGCCTTGGTCACAGTGACCACAAAGTATTGGTGTTTCAAATCATTGGTGATGGAAGAAAAACTGCCAGCAAAACTTCAACCCTGGATATGGGGAGAGCAGACTTTGGACTGCTGAAGGACCTACTTAGGAAGGTCTCCTGGTTAGCTGATTTTGAAGATCTTGGTGTTCATGAGTGCTGGTCGCTTTTTAAGAGTCATCTCTGAAGAGTGCAGGAGCAGGCAATTCCAAAGTGTTGGAAGTCCAGCAAGTGTGACAGAAGGCCGGCTTGGCTGTGCAGAGATCGTCTCCTAGAACTTAAGCAGAAAAGGAAAGTGTATGGACATGTGAGACAAGGACAGGCAACACGGGAAGATGTTGTTCACCACTGCAGGGAAAAAATTTATATGGCCAAAGCTCAATTAGAGTTCAAGCTGGCCAGCACTATGGACAACAAAAAGGGCTTCTTAAAATATAACAGCAAAAGGAGGATCAGAGATAACATTGGTTCATTGCTTTGATGAGGTCAGTCACCTCACAAACAAGGGACATAAACAATGCAGAGACATTTAATGCCACCTTCTCCTCTGTCTTTAACGCCAATGATAGGCTGTGGGACCCCTGCAGTCCTGTGTTGGAAGACCATGACTGGGAGAATGCTAAACTTCCAGTTGACTGAACTTGTTTGAGACTTGCCGCTCCAGCTGGATGCACCTGAGGGGCCTGATGGGATTCATTCTGGGGTACTCAAAGAGCTGGCTGATGTTAGTGTGGGACCTCTGTCCATTATTTTTCAACAGTCTTGGGATTCTGGAGAGGTTCCAGTTGACTAGAAGCTGGCAAAATGTCCAGATTTTCAAGAAGGGTAAGAAGGAAGACCCTGGTAATTACAGGCCTGTCAGTATCACTTGAGTGCCTGGTAAAATTATGGAGAAGGTTGTTCTGGGAGTTATTCAAAAACACTTGAGAGATAATGCAGTCATTGATCATAGCCAGCACAGGTTCACAAAGGGAAAGTCCTGCTTAACCAACTTCATTTCCTTTTATGACAAGGTCATCCTCCTACTTGACAAAGGCAAGCCAGTAGATGTAGTGTTTTTGATTTTATCAAACCTTTTGATACAGTCTCTCACAGTATCCTTCTGGACAAAATGTTCAGCATACAGCTAGAAAAGTCCATAATACTTTGGGTGAGCAATTGGCTGATGGGTCAGGCTCAAAGAGTTTTAGGTAATGGTGTTATATCAGGCTGGAGGCCAGTCACCAGTGAACTTCTCTGGGGCTCAATTTTAGGGCCAGTGCACTTTAATGTTTTTATAAATTATCTGGATGGAGGAATTGAATATACATTAAGTAGATTTGTCGAAGACACTAAACTAGGAGGGGCTGTGGACTCCCTCAAAGGTAGCAAGGTCTACAGAGAGATCTGGGTAGACTAGAGAGCTGGGCAATCACCAATCATTTGAAATTTAACAAGAGCAAGTGCCAGATTCTGCTCCTGGGATGGGATAATCCTGGTACATACAAATTGAGGGATGAGAAGCTGGAGAGCAGCTCTGCGGAAAGAGATCTGGGGGTTTGGGTTGATGGCAAGTTGAATATGAGTCAACAGTGTGCGCTGGCAACCTGGGATGCACCAAGCACAGCATAGCTGGCCAGTCGAGGGAGGTGATTGTCCCACTCTGCGCTGCACCGGTGCAGCCCCACCTTGAGTATCATGCGCAGTTTTGGGCACCTCATTATAAGAAGAACATCAAACAACTAGAATGTGTCCAAAGGAGGTTAACCAAGATGGTGAAAGGTCTTGAGGGCAAGACTTAGGAGAAGCGGCTGAGATCACTTGGCTTGTTCAGCTTGAAGAAGAGAAGGCTGAGGGGAGACCTCATCACAGTCTACAACTTCTTCAAGAAGGCAGTGGACTAGGACGTGCTGATTTCCTTTCTGGTGACCAGCAATGGGATGGGAGGAAGTAGAATGAAGCAGCATTAGGAGAAGTTCAGGTTGGACATTAGGAAAAGGCTCTTCACTGATCGGGTGGTCAGTCACTGGAACAGGCTTCCCAGGGAGGTGATCATGGCACCAAGCCTGTCAGAATTCAAAGGGAATCTGAACAATGTTCTTAGTCATATGGTTTAGTTTTACATTGTCCTGTGAGGAGCAGGACTCAATGATCCTTATGGGTCCCTTCCAAATTGAGATATTCTATGATTCTTTGAAATAAAATTTTCAATACTTTTTGTGATCATGGCAGAAGGAAAGCTTCCATTTTTTTGCTGCTAACATATATTTTTTTTTGTATGGAAAATAGATATTTATAACAAGGCAAAAATCAAAATAATCCAGCTGCCACTATACAGTCTTTATCTTCTCTTTAAAAAAAAAGGCCATTTCCTAAAAGTGTTTAGATAAAAAACACATAGCTGAAAAAAATTAATGTTGAAATCTGAAATGTATTAGCTATATTATCTGCTATTCTGTTTTCTTTATGACCCTGATCTTTGCTTATCATTGCTACATTAAGAAGAAATTACCTGGTGAATTTTGCAGTTCTAAAACTGGCTTGCAGTGTGCAATTTCTAAACAGAAGCAAACATAAAATTATTGGATAGAATAAAGAAATAATGGTGTTGCAGAATGATCAAGGTGATAATAAAGAAAACCTTGCTGGGAGCATGGTAACTCCTGCTGTTTCTCTTTAGCTTATCACAGAAAGGGCCTGGTGTGGTAAAAGCATGAATAAATGTTCCATGCTTTTCAATTTTAACTTTGCACACATTGGTTTTCCTAATTCTTATTAATAGAATTTATGTGGTAGATGCCTGGTGACTTCCCAATTAATGGTTTAGGCCATAATTCACACTGCATGTGCTATTTGTTCTATCAGCCTACCAGGAATTCTGCTTTCACTACTTCCATGTAAAACGTTGTAATTAAAATTCTAATTGTGGTAGTCACACGTGAACTGGCTTTAAAGCTTTTCATTTTTGTCCTAAAAAATGTTTTACCTTTCCCTTCTTCCAGGCACCCTGCCAGCCTTTCTGTTTTCCATTACAGTGATTGTAAAATTAAGTATTGCTTTTATGCGATAAGCCATGGTCTGGATGCGCACGTGTGAATGCTGTGTGTGGTTTCACCTCAGGTGGCAGCCAAATGTTACCAAAAGGGAGGAGCAGCGGAGAAGTCGAAACTGGCCCTGGCGCACGATGCTGTTCTCAAAGTGCACTCGAAGAAAAGCAGTCCCAGGTAAGCGTAAACGCAGGCGAGCGAGTGTCACTCTGCGCTGCCAGACCTCATGGGTGTGTGCAGGGTGGAGATTCCCACCATGGTTGTGGGACCAGACTGGAGACATGGGAGAACCACGCAGGCGAGGTGTCTTCACATCTTTGTCTGGGAGTGGCGAAAGAGAACTAAGAAATTGGGAAGTCTAGCACAGCTCCAGCAGGATCCCTTTGGGGGAGCGTTGGGCTGTCCAAACCAAATGTGGCCCTTGAAAGGCCTCACTGGTTATGTGAGGGAAAAGTAACAGGATTTGCATTACCTCAAGAGGCTTTATATTTTTATATACAGATAGAAGAGCATATGCTATCAGCAGTGCTCAACTCCAGTTAATCCCACGGCCTATTAATTTAACAGAGAAGAAGGAATGATGGTGTACATTGGGGAAGAAAGCTGCTAACAGAAAGTGAGCCTTGAGGTAAAATTGTTAAGAGTCAATCTAAACTGAACAAGCAGAACTAGGTCTGAAACAAAGGGCAGTTTTAAAAGGACAGATTTTGAGACGAAACATTTAGTTCATGCTGTCAGCTCGGCAACATAGCTGAAGGGTTTGATGGGGGGAAAGTTTGCTGTTTCTTGAAGAGGCTGAAAAACTGGATGTGACTTGTCTCAATTAAGACAGGAAAAAACTACATGGGGAGTGCTCTAGACCTAAGTGAAGTAATTTCTGTTCGTGCTGGGAAGGCTGAAAACTAGCAGTGACAGCAGGGTGGGTAAGGAATGACTAAAGCAGAGGAAGCTAGCACTGAAGAGAGAAGGGGGAAGGTCTGGAGAAATGATATTACTGGAGTTAATCAAGGTTTTACCTTTTTTGATTACCTGCTCTGTATTAGTGGCCCAGGCTGGAAGTATAAGGATACTCATAAATGTTCGTGATCATAGAGAATTTGTTGATGGGACTGAAAAAACTTTTTTTTCAGTTGTCTGCAGGCTGGGCTGCTTGTCAACTGCATAAAATGAGGAGAAGAAATTGCATATATTAGGTTATGTTGACAAAACATATGTAATAATGAAGCTGTGAAAGTGGCAGGTTTTTTTAGTAGAAGTATTAATGCTGGTGTACAAAGCATAAGTAAGATTCCTGTGTGTTCTATAATGTGAAATGCTCTGTACAATTCTGATTCTGCAGGCTAAAAAATGATGAATTCAGACTAGGTCTGGGAAGAAAATAGACCTGCTGCGAGGATACCAGGAAGGCTGAGCTTGTTGAGGTATACAGAACAAAGGCTGAGAACAAATTTGATTGTTGTTTTTCATGGCGTTGGGGCTACACAGCAGAAGGAAGAAGGAGCAAGTTAAGCTAGAAAAGACAGGCAGCAGAAAGCCACACTAATATATTTAGCTTCATAGTTAAAAAACAAACAAACAAACAAACCTCCCCCAAAAAAACCCCACCCAATGCTTTTTACTGTTAGACCTGTGAAATTCTGGAACAGGCTTCTGGACAGAAGAGTGTCAGCCCAAAATATAACTAATTATAAGGTAATACCTCATCAGGTTATGTATGAAGAAGAACACATGATGTCAGGGTTGGTTGGATTCAATCACAGATCATGTGATCCTAAACTTAATTTGGATGTAAGCGGAATGCTCTCTTACTTTCTACAGGGAAAAACAGATGGAATATATGACATTGGCCAAAACTTACTTGGAATGTGGAGAACCAAAGCTATCACTAAAATGTCTGTTTCAATCAAAGGAGTTCCGGCTTTGTGCAGAACTGTGTAAAAAGTTAGGAAAGGTATTAAATCTTCTAAACTATCCTCTCCTTATCACTTTCCTTTTCCTACAGTTCCCCCCCCCCCGTCATATTACTCATAAGGGCAATAGTATTTTTCTGTGATACAGTAGTAGCTGAACTAAAACAGCTCTTTAAGCAGGGCCATTCAAGAGGAAACATTTGTCACAGAATAGCCAGAAGGCGAGTGAAGAGGACAATGATGCAATTATGCAGTCTAGGTTTATTTCTTTGGCTTTCTTCAAATGTCGCCATCAGTCATTTCTGCTTTGGAGTTGAAAGTTAATTAATGACTGATACATGAAACTTAAGCTGTTACTTCATTCAGTACTCTGATAATACTGAAACTTCACTGATTACAGCCATCTAAATAGAACCTTGAAAGTTGCAAGGGTTACGTAATGTACTGACAGTAATTTTCTAAGAGTATGAGGATATTTAACATTTTTTATTTGCAGCGCGTTTCTACTAAAAGAATGTAAAGTAATTGTTCCCAAATATTTAAAGTTTAAGATAGACAGTTAGGATTCCCATTCTGTATCCATGACTGTTTTATTTTAATCCTGTTGATTCTGAGAAATTTGCGAGTCAACAGAAGCGTGTGTGGTGTTTTTTAGCAATAGAGTGAGCTGGGTGAATAAAAAGTACTTTGGAAATCCTGTATAATACCTTCAATTTTACATTCTAGTTTTCTGGACACAAATATTTTGAAGGTTTTTAAAAATCTGTTCAGTTTTAATGATGGTTACTTTAATACGTATTTGATTACATTCAGATACTTTAATTACATTTCATTAAAGTGTGCTTCTCTGGGACACCTACATGATGGAATTATGGAATTTATTCTATTCATGTAGTTTTGACTGTTTAGAGCACTTCAGCTTCATTATTGACTTCTGCATTGCAGATGAAAGATGCTGCAGTCTACTATCAGAAAAGTCAGTGCTACAAAGAAGCATCTGAATGTTATGAAGAAATTGAGGAGTTTGATCTGGCAATTAAAATGTATTGTCAGGAAGAACACTATGAAGAAGCAGCAAAGGCAGTTGAAAGGTATGTCTTCCAAGATGGTATTGGAATATATTTCTCTTTTCCTTTCCAAATTCAACATAACACAGCTGGCTTACCACACAATTTTCACAGGAGTTTTGGCTGGTGGCTTTGTTCTATATGAAGTTAAATTAACTTTGTCAGAATTCTCGCTTGGGTAGTGTTAACACGGTGAAAGCATTCTACTGCATTCACAGCTGGAGCAGTGGTTAGCGTCATTCTCCTGGGAGTCTTTTCCAGCCTGTATTGCTAGTCATGCAAGTTCTCCTTCAGCCAGACTCCTAACTAGGTTCTGATGGTAAATATGACAAAAACATTTAATAGAAATATTAAATACTTTTAAGGTTGAAATAGTAATGGATTTAGCCACTTCGTCACCGAGTTCTATAGGCGTATAACCATTAGGCATGTGGTATGTAGTGCAGCAGTCATTGTGGCAAATGAACTACTTGTCTCTCAAAATCTCTAAATTAAGAGCAAACAATAACAATTGAAATGGCCACACCTTTCATTACACCTAGATTGACTGATGGCTTTTAAAGAATAGATAACACCAATTAGAATTCTAGCAAGACCTACAGTTACACACCTTCACTGAAATCCTTTGTGATGTACCTTTAATAATGGCGACTCTTTTTTGAAGGAGTAAAGGTTGTTTAATATGTAGAGATAGTTTGATTAAAAAGTTTAAGCATTAGAATCACCTTACTAACTAGCGATTTTTTTTTTTAATCAGCCTCCCCAAATCATTCATGCAAATTCATCAGCATAGGTACAAAAATTTGCACTCCCACGTTTATCATGAAAAAGATGGTAATGAAAGGCTAATGATAATTTACTCACCCATCAGGAAAAAATTACTCATTCTCAGCATGCAGGAGAGAATCCTTTTGCAAGACTGGCTTAGGGCATATTTTAATAATTTCACATCAGCCAATAATAATTAATAACTGAGGGGTTTAAAGTGCATGATTTTAGTGATTAATAGGCAGTGGGGGGACGGTTGGACTGGATGATCCTTGAGGTCTCTTCCAACCTTAATGATTCTATTCTATTCTATTCTGTTCTGTTCTGTTCTACTCTATCAACCAAGTACTTTGCTCAGGCACTCAGTAAGCAGCAAAGTATATGTAGATAGATACGACAGAACTGAAAGCATTCTCTAAACTGTCTTGTTTATGTACATTTTACAGAATATTATCTCTACTGGCCTGTGGAAACTTCATTGAAATTCTGATTTATTTCATTATGACTTCTCTTCATGTAAACAGCCATCTATATTGAGGCCTACTTTAATAAACAGAAGATTAGCACTGGCAAAATGAGGTTAAAATAATTTGTACAGTGATTTGACAGCATGGAGAAAGATTCACTAATGCTGTAAACCTTGTAATCTTCCTTGTACCAGAAGTTTTAATGATCTTGCTTCAGACAGCCCTATGTTGTGACTAAATTCTTTCCGTAGATCTTTTAAGATGATGTGATTATTTCTTGTGTGGTAGACATACCACTTGAAATAGTTGGCCTTTTTGAAGGAAGATCTTCTGGCAGCATCCATTTGTTTAATGTTTTAGGGGTTTTTTAGAAATGCAGTGGTTTTTTGTCTAGGTTAGTCATCTATGGTAGCAAATTGATGTGTCTGTTATTTCAGATATGAAGAGATGTTAAATACAAAAGGACAAATGGTTTCCAAACTGTCATGTACAGCAAACCAGTTGTACTTGGAAGCGGCCGCAAAGTATCTGAGTATGAACAGAACTGAGGAGATGATGCAAGTCCTCTCAAAACTTGATATAGAGGATCAGCTTGAGTTTCTGAAGTCTCGTGGATGCTTGCGCCAAACAGCAGACTTATTGAAAAGGGAAGGTCGAGAGGAAGAAGCTGCAAAGTTAATGAAACAACACGGGTTTCCTCTGAAAGCAGCCAACCTCACAACTATAAAAGAATTTCGTGCATCGTGTCTGCTTGCTGCAGCACGTGCCAGTGTGGCTCACTGCTCAGAATCAGACCTGGTGGACATGGAGGTCATCCTAAGAGAAGCCCTTGAACTTTGTGAACAAACTGAGCAAAAGTCTGGCATTGCTGAGGCTGTGTTTCTTCAGGGAGTTCTGAAGGGAGACTTCAAAAAGTTGAGCAGCGCATACTGTCAGTTCCTATCTCTGAATCATTCTGCTGGTGCAGTTGAAGCTCTCTTTGCATTATCTCGCTGCAGCGCTCCTAGCCAGGAGATCCTCGTTATGGCAATGCGTGGCTTAATGGCTCTTCTGAATCTGGTTAGGGGTTTGAAGAAAGCAGCCACCAATGCAGAGAAAGATATGGTTAAGTCATGCTTTGCCTATTTTGGGATTGTCCCAACAGGTGACAGTTGCCAGGTGTCTCAAAATGAAGCTGAACCCATTCTCAAGTTTTTGTCGGACAAGCCAAGTCTGAAAGAGAGGAAGACAAAAGGTGATTTTTCAGTAAGCACAGAGGAGGTTAAATCAGCGTTGAAGCAGCACTTGTTAAGCCGGTTGTGCTCTATCACCCATGAGTTACTGAAGAAGCATTACCCTGATATTTGTATGAAGTTTATTGTTGGCTTGAACTGTGAAGATAAAACCTGTAAGGATTACCATGAGCCCTTGAAGCGCCATGAAGCGAAGAAAATATTTCACTGTAAAATGCATCTGGTGGCAATAAACGGACTGCTGCTGGAAGCCACACACATTTTCCCTAAAGAGCTACTGAATCAGTGCAAAAGCTTTGATGACATTTTGACTGCTGACAAATATGCATCATGTAAAGCCCTCCTCGAAGTGTTTTTTCCTGAACATTTTCATTTGAGAATACTGTCTGAGAACCCAAAGGCCTGCAAAGAAATACTGGAATTCAGCAACATTATTTCCAAACCCTGTAGAGCAGCATTGAAGGAGTACATCACATTTAAGTTTAAAAATGCAGACACTGCAGCCAGAAGAGAATCAACTGACTTGTGGCTAAGTGCCATGCAAGCTTTTCTCTTGTCTTCAGGATATCCTGAAGAATTTGAGAAACTTCTTTTTAAGGAAGAGGATGATTATAACAAAGAGCTAAACTTTGTTTTGTCAAAGGCAAATAACTCCCCAAAGAGTAAAGGCCAGGGAGGAAAGTCCAAAGGAATAGAAGGCAGACATGGTATGTTGCTACCTGACAAAAATGCTGAAAATGCAGGGAGAACGCACTTGTGCTTCATTCGACTTCTTGAAAATTCACTTGAGCAATTTTATGTTCATAAGAACCCAGAAAACTGTAAAAGGTTTTTTTTCCGTTTTATGAATGTCCTGGTCAAGAAATGTACGAGATACCTGATTCCAAGCATAGGAAATACGGTGATGTTGCTGGAATTCCAGTATATTCTCTGCTGTGCTGTCCTCATGCGTCTCTCCAAGAACATTACTCTGTGCTTCCCAAAGAGTTACATTGCTCTCATTCATTACTGGGAGTTTTTGTTCAGAAGCAAGGACCACAACAAAGAACTTAAAGACACATTTTCTATTATACAGGAGTACAGACCAAAGGATGTGTATGTAGCTGTACAGAATTTCAGATTTCATCTCTGTTACCTAGCAGAAGTTTTGTGTGGAGTTCACGGAAGGTTCAATGTCCTTCTGGATGCTTTCGAGGATCCTGATCGAATAACTTCAGGGGAGGCTGAGCGGACTGTAGTGCTATGTTTAGTGATGTTACTGAATGCTGACCAGGTACAGAATTCTACATATAGATCCCTTTTATACCACCACTTCCCTCAAATCAAGGCAATGCTGAAATCAATGAGAAAAGACTATCCCTCTAAAGTGCCTGAAAGATTGCTAAGGGTTGTGGAACGAGTGAGTGATGCGACACACGTAAGAGAAATCGCCATAGGCCTGCAAGAGCTGCTGACAGAGCGAGATGCTGAGTACCTGGTTGACTGCCGATGGAAGCGGGACTCTTCGTACACCCAGGGGCATCCACCCATACAGGGCATCCTGTATGAAACCATAAACCTTGACAGGTTTATGACCTGTTTGGATAAGACAGAATACGCTGATGAGCTGGAAAAGGAACTTGAAAGTGTTCATTGCTTAGAGGACCAAAAGGATCCTCTGGAAGTCATTGCACTCAGCAAGCAACAGAAGCAAGAGCAGAAAGCATCTGCTCAACGCCATCTGCGTCGTGTCTTCCATTTTGTTTCTCTGTGCGTGAAGTGGAAAAGGAAGGCCTGCTCCAAAGCTGAGCCTGTTGCAATGGAAGGAGAAGAATTTTTGTCAGAGATCTTCAAAAAAGCAGATATTGACCAAACCCAGTGTGACCTCTGTGGAATTAGATTTATCCAGAGCTCTGAGAACTATTTCAGTCGATCAGAAAGCATGGAGGGAGACCCCTCTGAAGCTGTGACACCAACAGAGATCAGTGGGGAAAAAAAGTTGCTTGCAGAAGAATATGCAATTTCTGTGGCCAGTGAGGCTTACACAGAGCACGGAAACACAGATGAACACAGGCATAATAATGCTGCCTACCAACACTACGCCGACTTTTTCAGAAGAGAGATAGATCCAATAATATATGATGGACTGGAGGTAGTGGAGGCCATTACAGAAAGGACTTACACCCAAGACCATTTAGCATATAAAGAAGGTTCCAACTTATGCCAGAGAAAAATCAAAGAGAATATTAAGAAGATTTCAGATGCAGTAGAGGAAATCTATGAGAGAAAAGCCTGGGCTAAAGGTAGGACCTTTCCAGTTTTCTTCTAAACGATTTAATATGTCATATGTGGCGAAACTTCTAGACCTGGCAAAGCTCCATTTGAAAATCTTAATGTGGTTGAGACACTGGTATTTCAGGGATCTCAGGAAAAAATGAACCGAGACAGTTTAAAATATTAAAATATATATTCTCACCTCTTTCAAACACAAAGGAATACATCAGATAGTACAGCTAAAGTGAATAGTGGTGAATTTTAGTAAATAATAAAGTGAATTTTAACTATGTGATCAGGTGTGCTGTGTTCTCTGAATTTATACAGTCTTACAGCTGCCTGTTAGGTTAGACCTGGTAATCTGTACTAATTTTTCTTCTGTTTCCTATTTAGTTCTGCTAGCCATAGTAATTTGGATATGCAGGGGTAGAGTGTTAGGAGTACTTGCAGTGTTTGCTTAAGGATATCTCTGACTAGTCTGCTCTCGAACTTGTAATTTTGCTAGGGCTGAACAAAAGTGGATACTTAGCTATGAATCTGTGGGGTGTCAGACACTCAAAGGCAACCCTGGTATTATAAAGTCCAGTAAATTATGGTACGTGAGATATGTATTTTGATATTTGGGGGTTTTTTTCCCCCTCTCGTATGCATTACTCTATGCTGATTTTTGCAAGCAAAATTAAATCACCGAATGAGTGGCCTAGGAGCAAAATTGTTTGGTGTACTTGCTGTGGGAAAGTGACATCTTAAATCAAAACATTGTTACTGGCTTTAGCTGTAGCAATCCACCAACCTTGTCAAGTTGTCACTTCATCTGTGATGTCTGACAGTAATGTAAAACGGTAATATCTGATATGTTCATCAGCTCTGATCAGTGAAATACGTTAAATTTGTAACTAAATGTTAGGTTGTGGTCTTCATGTGTAAGCTTTATCTTTTACTCAAAGGGAAAGCTTTCACACATGGATGAAGTCCATAGAGTTTTGCATATTATTTAGTTGGCTTTCTGCTCAATGAACCATGATAGTGATGAATATGATAGATGTAGTAGGCTTAATTAGGTAATAGTTGATTTTGTTATGACAATTGCTTGATTAATGTTACCTTATTCTTCCACTCAGTGAAAATATATTTACAAAAATTATTTGCCTTTGAGATTACTTTTCCCTCACTTTATAGCAAGCATTTTTCAAGTCCTTAATGGTGCAGGTAAGCAAGGGCTGTAACATCTTGGGTCTGTTTTTTACTTCGACTAATAGAGTTTCAGAGGGATAATGAAAGCCAGGAGCTTTAATACCCCAAAATAGACAGAATCATAGAATCACAGAAAGGTTTGGGTTGGAAGGGACCTCAAAGATCATCTAGTTCCAGCCCCCCTGCCACAGGCAGGGACACCCTTCACTAGATCAGGTTGTCCAAAGCCCCATCGAGCCTGGCCTTGAACACTTCCAGGGATGGGGCCTCCACAGCTTCTCTGGGCAACCTGTGCCAGTGCCTCACCACCCTCACAGTAAAGAATTTCTTCCTAATATCTAATCTAAATCGACCCTCTTTTCGTTTAAAACCAAAATGTTTTCAGGAGTTTCAGGTGTAACTTAAGATTTACAGGATAACAAGGATTTAGAGCTTCTCCTCTGATCATGCTAATAACATTGATTGGAATGGGTTGTAATACATACAGCCTCTTCATCCCCAGTAGTGAATTTGCCTGCACAGGAGATTACTGACTGGGACTTCTTACTTTGCCGCATCATCATACAACACAGCTTTTTGTAACTTCGTTTTGTGCTTGGCTTTTAGCTGCTGTCCATCTCTCAGCTAGTGTTCTTACAGAATGTCAATTGTGCTCCATTTCAGCCGAAGAAATAATAACCAAACATGCCAACAAATTGGTTGCCACCATTGATGAGGCTCGTAAGTGGCTGAAGAATATGGACTCTCATAGGACAAAAGAAGGTATGTTTTCAAGCTGCACAGGTTTCTGTGTCCCCAGAGGACACCGTTCCGTAATGGTCTCTTGGTATCACTTTAGTCTCCCGAGTCAGCAGTGTTGTGGATATTCACTTACCCTCAAGGCAACAAGAAGCAGGCCCCTCCATAGGGGCACTCTGGAAAACATGAGTCTTTCCTCAGCAGCTCTTTAAAACAGAGCCTGAGCCTCCCAGCTGGTTCCAGGGTGGCCAGACTGGAGCAAGCCTCCTCCCCCGGCCCTCACTGGATCCCAGCCTGCATAAACTACGCACGTGTGTGTGCACAGGCACATGCAGATGCACACGAAACTATGGTTCATGTGCAGTTTTCAGGATAGAAATGAGAGTGGTGGGGACAGAAGAGAAGCTATCTTCATCTTCGCCAATAAGTTTATTCACTGTTTATTAACTGCTGCAACAGTGCGTTTATGGGCAGCGTGGTCCCAAGTTCTTGGGAACCAGCTTCCTAACAAAACTAATCCTTAGCTTGCTTGTAAGAGTTCTGTGGAAAAATATTATGTGCCTTTGGTTTTCTTTTGTTTTCATTTCCCTTTCACTTGGCTTCACACCAAAAGTAACATACATTGATGCAGTCTATTGTATCTCAGACCTCTGAGGACAAGTTGAAGATTTCCTTGCGCCTACCTTAAAATTTAGGGTTAAGCGCATATTTAGGTGGTGGGATTGCAGCAGTTGCATAAAAAGGCAACGATGAAGCAGTCAGGCTTACACATTGCACTGTATGTAAAGCATTAAAGTAGATCTGTTTTAGAAAATGTGATTGTTATCAAGCCTTGTGTCTGTCTTTGAAGTCAGCAAGCAAATGCATTGTCTGCTGAAACTGAACCTTGAGAAAGGAGAGACATACTTCTTAGAAGAAAGTCAGAACAAATAACAATAGAAGCATTTTCAGTGTAAAAATTAATTGCTAGTGCAGTCTGTGCTTCCTAGCAGAGCTCTTAAGCACATCGTGTATTAAGCCCAATACTTCTTAAACATGGTTGTGCACATGAAGGTATATTGCTGACCTCTAAATGACATAGCTTGTCATACTATTAAGAGGAAAAGGTGTTGGGATCTTCCATTCTGCATTAATTTCTTGTTTTTAATATAGGCTTTGTGCATGATAGAGACTTGGAAAATGAAGTGGAAGACGAAATCACAGCTTTTGAAGAACTTGTCTCTAAAAAACCCTCAAGAAAAAAAGGAAGATACGGGAAATAGTAATTTGAAAAAAAATATGCAGGTGGCTAGTCTATCCTCTTAAAAATCTAGTTTTAGAATTTAAAAAAAATTGTTAAAAAATAGAAGGATGGGGTCAGAAATGGGAAGAGTCTGAAGAAAACAAGTGACTTATGCTTTTGATCTTTTTATCACTTGTATTGTCTCAGAATAATTACCTATGTGATGAAGATGGAATTGTTAAAACCTGTGACAGGATACATTTCCTTTCAAACCTATGTGGTAGCTTGAAAGTAACAAAAAGCCAAAGAAACAAACAAGTAGGAAAAAATACTAATGTTTCTGCCTTATCTCAGGGGTGTTTTTCCACTCAGTCTTCTTTTTCTTCTTCCCTGTTAATTTACATCATCATTCTTCTGATCTGGACTACTCAGAAAAATAGAAGGATAGTTTCTCTGATTTTAAGAGGTTTTAATTGGTGTTTTTAGGTTACCATTGTAAACCTGCTATATTGTGAGTCTTATGTTTGGAAATTTTTGAGTCTTCAGGTGAGGTATTTACAGTATCTCTCTTCTTCTAATTTTATAGACAAGAACAGCAATTTCTAAACACATTCATATTTTTGACATTGTACTTCTAATTAGGTATGAAAGTTATGGATTATATTCTATTTGATCAAATTTTGATATAAACTGCTACCTGTACATATTGAAATATAGATAATCTTTCTTTAAAAGAGTATTACACATTTTAAGTGTTTTGTAAGTTTTAATTGGTAAAAGGCTTTTTGTAATGTATAATAACATTTTTATAAAACCTGTAAGATTTTTAAAATCACTTGGCCTTGTCTTATTTTTTTGAATGCTTTCTGAAAGCCATATGTGATTGATGATACGAATGAGATTTACAGGTTGGGTCCAGAGTATCCGTTTATACTGACGCTGTTCTAATTCTGGGATCTCAATGCCTCCGACATACCAAAGTCTCCTTTAGCAACATTTTAAATTCATGCATTCCCATGTTAAACATAATTAGTTAGAGTATTATTTTGCTGTTGAAGTGTTTGGTCTTGAAAAGGGAGCCAATTTGTATACATAACAATTTGTTTCAATAATTACCTTTTGCCGAAAACTTAGTAACTTGCTATTATGCTGAATGTCATGGAAGTGGGACACTTTACATGTATAAAAATTAAATGCTACTGTAGAACGGAGCAATGTGGGCAGCAGTAATAGTTATCTATTGCACTGTAATTGCTGTTGTCTGCCAGAAGATTCTTTACTAAGCGCTGCTTCTTAAAGAAGCCTTGTTGCTTCAGCAAGCTTCTAGAAGATAGTTTAAAAACATGCATTGATGAAACGTTATGCTCCTCACTTCCCCTGTATAGAAATCAAGAAAGTTAGATTGTTAATGTAAACTTCTTTGGCTTTGTTTTCTATAATGATCTGTATTTTGCATTTGAGATTATTCCGAGAAACTTTCCTGATTAGTTTCTCGATTTGAGTGTTTACATTTGTGGCAGTAAATGCTTACTAAACTTTTTAAGGACAACTACAATTTAAAAATCCTTGCTGGCCACAGTTTAAGTATCTAGTGATTATACTATATGGGAAAAATGAAGCTTTAGAAACATTATTGCAAAACACCAAGCAAAGAGAAAATGAAGGAGGAGAAGTAAGAACAGAAGTTACGCTGCATCAAGAGCTTAATCTTCAGTACACTTCCTTGACACAGAGACTTATGATCCTTGGTACGTACAATTCAATGCAAACCACTGGTCATTCTCTGACTTTGAATCAGCACTCCCATGTGGAACTTCAATAGCATGTGAAATAGAAACAGAGAATGGTTTGGGTTGGAAGGGACCTCAGAGATCATCTAGTTCCAGCGCCCTGTCACAGGCAGGGACACCCTCCACTAGACCAGGTTGCCCAAAGCCCCATCCAGCCTGGCCTTGAACACTTCCAGGGATGGGGTCTCCACAGCTTCTCTGGGCAACCTGTGCCAGTGCCTCACCACCCTCACAGTCAAGAATATCTTCCTAATGTCCAATCTGAATCTCCCCTCTTTTAGATTAAAGCAATTTTCCCTTGTCCTGTCACTCCCTGCCCTTGTAAACAATCTCTCTCCGTCTTTCCTGTAGGCCTCTTTAGGGACTGGAAGGCTGCAATTAGGTCTCCCCAGAGCCTTTTCTTCTCCAGGCTGAACAGCCCCAACTCTCTCAGCCTGTCCTTGTAGGAGAGGTGCTCCAGCC
>VWZZ01000441.1:31404-54705 GCA_013399095.1 Psophia crepitans
CCATGTTGGCTGTCACCAGTCACCTCCTTATTTTCCATGTGCCTGAGCACAATTTCCGGGAGGATCTGCTCCATGGTCTTGCCTGGCACAGAGGTGAGACAGACTGGCCTGTAGTTCCCCAGGTCTTCCTTTTTTCCCTTTTTGAAAATGGGGGTTATGTTTCCCTTTTTCCAGTCAGTGGGCACCTTGCCAGACTGCCACAAATGTGATGGAGAGTGGCTGCTCTCTGACTGCTGACTGCTAGCCAAAATTAGTGGCAATTCAAATTTCAGGGCTCAGCTATATTTGACCAAGATTTCAGTAATGTTCAAGCAGAGGTGGGAAATCCAGTTGGATCTCCAGTCTGATATGAGGGCTTAAAGGGTTTTTTCCCCTACAATGGTATACATAAAAAAAACATAAACCTTTCTTTTCCATGGCAGTCCTTTCAGATAATAATGATCTGTGTGCATTAATCCTGTCTGAATGTTTAATTAGCAAAAAGGTGATGTCCAGGTATACTCTTGGGATTATTTTATTTTATTTAAAAAATTTCTTTGCTCCTGGTGGAAGCTCCAGTGTTCTGGCACCAGCTAATGCCTTTGACTCAAAGGGCTTAAGAGCCATGACAGGTGCCATGGTATGTGTGAGATGCATATTGCACTGAAACCCTTGGAACGGAGTGGTGGATGCAGGCTGTCAAGCTAATCCACCCACTTCTGCCTGTCTAAGCCATGTTGAGTTGAAAAGAATTTAGAAAAGGCTTCAAAAGCACAGAAACTGGTGACTTAAAATCTCTCTCCCCAGTGATACAAAAATGAGATCTACATGAAAAAGAAGAACAATTTACTGTAGTTGGAGGACAGGGGTCTGGTCTAGAAGATGACAATTCTCCAAATTCCAAACTCCTCAAGAAAAGAATCTCTTGCTGGCTTGAACCTCATATTAATGCAAAGGGCTGTGTGGTAAGTGATGGGTACTTTCCGCCTTTTTCCTTTATTCCTCTTAAAAGCGTTGTTTCATAATATTGCCTGCAGTTTTATTCCAAAACACTTTCCTAACAATTAGCTGTTACAAACTGACTCAGCAAAACATACAAACGCTTGCAGCTTTTTAAGTGTTTGCTTTCATTCCTAAAGGGAAGCCTTTTGCCTTTACGCTCACTGAAAATGTAGGAGGGGAGAAATTGTCTTATCTCAGTGTAAATAAAATGTTTTCCTGCCAGCAATCCCCGTGACATTATTTGCTGAAAACCGATTATGAAGCACTCTTCCTTACATGAAAGGGGACCACAGCCATTGCTGCTGAGCTTCTACCTTTGTTGCTGGAGCATTCAGCTTCCATGAAAACCTTCACACCTCCACTTACTAAAGTGCCTCCCGGTCTTGCTGTGTATTAGCTTTATGGCACGTCTATCATTCAGTCTTTCAGCTACCATGTAACTCAGAAATGTGTCAGCAAAGTACCAGGCAACACCCATACTCTTATTTATCTTGGTGTAGTAGACGTCAGACATTTTGAGTGTCTTCCCTAATGCCCATTTATAAGAACTGGTGTGATGCGCAGTGGAAGAGTTTCCATATTTTATTTTGTAGTTTTCATGACTGCATTCATACGCCAAGACTTCTGACTGTACGCACGCTCCAAGTCAATGTGAAACACTTAGATCCTTGCACACCAGAGTAGTTGAATTTTCAGATGAATATTACAAGCAGATACTCTGAGAATGAAAGTATTTATTTCGGGTTTCTGACTGGTGGACTTCCGGTACCGCTTTCAGCCTGTGATCTGAGCACGGTATGTGTATGTGCGTAGGTGGTGTGTATTCATATGGTCATCGTGGCTGTGTTGGTCTTGCCGTGTTGCAAGAGGTTGTAGTGTCTTTGAAGTCTGTTAAGATCATTCTGTGCTGCTTCGTCTGTGGAAACAGTGTTTGGAAAGAAATTGGACTCTTACTTACCCTACAGCCCATCTTCCGTTTAGTCTGCACACAAAGTTTCGTGGTTTAAATGAAGATGTAATTAATAATATCAGTACTCCCAATGCTTCTAAGTTGCTTTTGTTTGGCTTCTGTTCAACTGCTTTCTTAATTAGCCTGTGTAGACCAGTGCTGAAATTTTAGCAAACAATTGGCAAAATTAGGTTTACCTCTAAGAGATTCTGCAGGAAAAGAAATAACAGTGATGCCAGAAAGTAGTTTTCATTAGATCTGGTAGAAGTAAATCCTTGTAATTCCCTTTCATGAAGGGGTGAGTAGGTCTCTACTGAAACTACATCACACCAGGTCAGTGCCTCTGTGCAAACTATTCATGTAACATTTGCTTGCCTTTGTACTAGACATGCTTTATGAAATCATGGGTTGAGGCTTTTACCTTTGAACAATCAGGGATAGAACATTTGAGTGATTTAAAAGTTGGCTGTTTCCCTAGAAATTCACTAGAGATTTGCCAGCTTAGATAACGCTGAGCTTTGAGTTACTCCAGTATTAGTGATGTCCCAGTCAAAGTCAGTATCTATGTAGTTTGGGGCACTCTACACACATTATGCAGCCTTTCTCTCAGGGAGTTTACATTTCTAGTAGTCTTGGACAGGATCCCCAAAAAGAGAAGAGCCCTTGGACATGGAGCTGCCTAGAAGGACCCTGAAGCAGAAGTGGATGAGGTGCCTATTTCCAGTGGAGAGAGCTGGGTGCCTCAGTGTGGTATGGGGAGCAAAAGTGGCACTGAGCTGAGAGGTACTGGTGAAATGAAATGGTGATTGTCTTCAAGAGACATGCAGAAAAGTGAGTTTCAGATCCTCTGTATCCTTGGGGCTTAGATTGGGGGAGCTACTGGAGCAGGATGTGTTAAGTGTGCAGCCTGGAAACCTTAAGTAGTCTCTCTGTCAAAAGAACAGATCAGAGTTCTTTATTTTCACCAAGAGACAGCCAGAAAAAAAGTTTACTTTGAGGAGGATTTGATGATGGGCACCTAGGTAACAGCTGGGTGGCTGGAGTCCTTCTCCAGGCTGCTGAGGTGGCCAGGTTTCAAATGCGCCCCTCCCAGGAGGGTGCTCTGAGCCATGTGCTGATTTGCCTAGAGAAGCATTCACTGCAGCTGCTGCTGCAGGTCACTTAATTCGGAACTGTTTTGGCCAGAGGGAAGATGGAAGAGAGATCCATTCAGGAAGGGAAAATGTGCATTGTAGTTGCAGGTGTCAACAATAGTAGTCCTGCATTTAAAAATACAACGAGCCCTTGGAAGGGAACGTGTAGCTTCAGTGTTAGTGGTGCTGGGCTGCTGGGGCAGGGTTGAGCCCCCTTTCCCTGCTAAATGACTGCTGAATTCCTTGCACAGTGAAACAGCATCAGTAGGAGAGGTGGAAATGCCAGCAGCCCGGTAGCCATGCTCATCCCTTGCTAAGCTGTAGGAGATGTGGAGTTAAACCTGGATCTCCTGTTCCTTGGGAGAATGCTGTGATTCAGAGGCTAGTCAACCGTGACCATTCTGTGTTTTCCGGGGATGCCCATGGTGTGCAAGAACCTTGGGGAGTACTTTACTGCACTAAGGTAGAAGATGAGAAAGATGCATTTTCTGGATCCTGGTTGGAATTACAGAGAGGTGACATGCTGAGCTGCTCAGCCTCGTCCCAGTATGGCAGTTCTGGGTGTATAATGGAGATACTGGGTCAGATCAAGGGTGGCGCAGCCACCTTGGGTATCTTGAGTTTGGTATTGGCCAATTCCCAACCCCACCCGTTTTCTTCTGAAGCCCTTTCCCTTCCCTCAGTCAGTCTGCTTCTTCACAAGGTCAAGTTCAAAGTGACATTACTTTTAAGGCAAGGAATGCTGTTTCACAGCCCATCTCCATGGTGATGAGGCTACTCCTGCTTCTGTGTCCATTAAATGCCAAAACTAATATTACTTACAGAACTTCATCAGTTTTTAAAGTTGGGAGATTTTAGGACAACTGGTGCTTTGCAATCTTATATGATAATTTTTCCTTGAAAAGCGCAGGAGTAAGGTAGGGCTGTTGTATTTATTTGAACCATGATTATGAGGCAGATATAAAGCATTTAAGTACTTTGTTTTAAGAAATAGTGCAGAACCACATTTTCCACAATTCTTAGATAAAACACGATCAAGTTTCCATAAAGATGCACTTTGAGCAGATAACAAGGAACTCTTGGCTAGAGAGCCAATAGAATAGAATAGAATCATTAAGGTTGGAAGAGATCTCAAGGATCATCCAGTCCAACCGTCCCCCTCCCACCTATTAACCACTAAACCATGTCCCTAAGTACCACATCCAACCTTTCCTTAAACACCCGCAGGGACGGTGACTCCACCACCTCCCTGGGCAACCTGTTCCAATGCCCGACCACCCTTTCTGAGAAGAACAGAGGGATCAAGCTGAAGTGAATAAGTAAGGAAGGAAAAAAACCTGTCAGCTTCCACATCGCTCTGCTTGTCTCTGTGAATTACATGCCTGGGCAGCGCTCTCTTTTTCTTGACCCTGTCACTTTGAATGCGTTTGCTCTTCAATCCGATGCTGTTCAGACAAGGTTAAACACCAGCTAATGGGAAGGAATTTCCCCAGTGTTTCACATTTTCTCACCACTCTACTTTGGCTGGAGGAGTCATTGATGTTTACAGAAAGCATAAACTGGTAGTACAATGAACTGCACCTGTGAGCTGGGCTACCTACAGCTCCATGCTCTGCAGCAGTCTTGCAGGGGGGAAGAAAAGACTTTGGTTGTTGTGTGGAATATTTTTTGTCTTGAGAATTAAAACTAGATTGCTTCTTTATTACTGAACTGTGAATATAGAATAGAATAGAATAGAATAGAATAGAATAGAATAGAATAGAATAGAGTAGAATAGAATAGAATCATTAAGGTTGGAAGTGACCTCAAGGATCATCTAGTCCAACCACCCCCCCCCCACCTATTACCCACTAAACCACGTCCCTAAGTACCACATCTAACCTTTCCTTAAACACCCTCAGGGATGGTGACTCCACCACCTCCCTGGGCAACCCGTTCCAATGCCCGATCACCCTTTCAGAGAAGAATTTTCTCCTCATCTCCAACCTGAACCTTCCCTGGCGCAACTTGCAGCCATTTCCCCTTGTCCTGTCACTAGTTATCTGCGAGAAGAGGCCATGGGTGTGGAGAGAGGGGAATTTTGCCTATTTCAACCACCAGCCCTAAGGACATAAGTCCTTCATCCCCTCTCCTTGCCCATTTTGTGTTGTCTAGTTCAGAAATAGCGATCTCTGCCTGTTTTCACTGGAGGATCTTCTTGATGCTCTTGTGGCTTGTGAGTCATCAAGATAAAGATGCTGAATCTTCAGTAAGTGGGAACCTAGGTTAGACAACCCCCTTTAGCCAGGAGGACCTATAACTCTCTTGAGCAGATGTCATGATTGATTCAAGCTTGTCCAAGGCTGGAGCCACCACTTGGGACTGGCCACCATTCCCCAACCAGAAACGTTCCCTTCTAGGTGTAACAAGCTTTTAATCTGAACTGTAATCACCTGGTAACATAGCCTGGGCCTTTAACTGGCATCAGCGTTGCATCTGCTTTTCTGGTTGAAGCCTTTTTATAGGAATTGCTAAAGCATAATCTGTAGAAATCACATCCTTATGGAAGAAAGGACACAGTCTTTCCCAGTTCAAAGTCCGGACCTCCAGCTCCATATTCCTGCTAAAGAAAATTGGGGTGAGAGACACGAGAAAATGCCACTTCTTGCCTGACACTCATCTTCCCATCACTCCCATTTTGTACTCATTCTGCAAATACCAAAAAAATTAGCTGAAAATATAGGATAGAATTACCTATCTGCCTAGGATGATTGACAGATAGACCATTATACATGCTTGGGAAGGATACTTTCTTTGACCAATCAAAAACAAGTCCCAAACTGTACAAACCTTTCTCTTTATGAAAGCTGCAATATTCAGAATAAGAATGAAGTTGGGAGGTTTTACCTCAATGATAAATGGGGCAACATCTCCCTTTTTCAACTAAGTACTCGTGTGCTTCCTCTTTAACAGTATCTCAAGCCCAGACCTTGAGATCTGGCCCAGAATACTGTCTGAACACAGGTTTTTATATTCCCTTTAGTTACATGTGGTGAACAATCACAGATTCACAGAACGGCAGGGGTTGGAAGGGAGCTCTGGAGATCATCTAGTCCAACCCCCCTGCTAAAGCAGGATCACCTAAAGCATGTTGCACAGGATTGCATCCAGACAGGTTTTTAATATCTCCAGAGAAGGAGACTCCACAACCTCTCTGGTCAGCCTATTCCAGTGCTCTGTCACCCTCAGAGCGAAGAAGTTTTTGCTCATGTTCAGATGGAACTTCCTGCGTTCCAGTCTGTGCCCGTTGCCCCTTCTCCTGTCGCTGGGCACCACTGAGAGGAGTCTGGCCTCTTCCTCTGGACACCCACTCTTTAGGTATTTATAAGCACTGATCAGATCGCCTCTCAGTCTTCTCTTCTCCATCCTAAACAGACCCAGCTCTCACAGCCTTTCCTCACACAAGAGGTGCTCCAGCCCCCTCATCATCTTGGTAGCCCTCCACTGGACTCCAATATTTCCCTGTCTGTCTTCAACTGGGGAGCCCAGAACCAGACACAGCAAACAATCTGATATTCACAACCACAGGCTTTCCCCACTTCTCATAGTGCCAATTCCACAGATTTAGAAGTGTTGCACACGGGCTTAAAACCAAAGGATTATATTGTGTGTTTAATGAATTTTGATGCTTTCTATATATATTTGTTTCCTGAATCTTTTAGAGTGTCTTCAGCTAAACCTAATTTTCCTCCCCAGACAGGAGTGCTCAACTTACTTTGCTTTCAAAGAAACAGAAAATCTGAATTCAGCACTTCCTTTCAGGTATTAAAGAGAAACACCAATTGGTCAGGAGACTCAGGATTAAACCTCAACATTTGGTAGTAGTGAGGCATATGACTAAATTGGACTGTTTGTGACAGGGAAAAGAGAAAGAAAAAGAGTCTTTATTCTCGGATATCCTCTGTTCCTTTCCGTTCCTAAGAGGTAGGGTGGAGATGATCAACAGTGAACACCGTGTGGGATTTTATAGCAGCTTTTTAGTCAGCACCTAATAAAATGTGCTGTAGAACCCTCTTCTTACACAGGGTGTTAGGTAAGAAGCGATGTCATATTTCAAAATGAAGCACTTGGGCAGTGGGTGTGTGTGGAGGAGAGAGTGGGATCGTGCTGTAAAAAGTGCTCACATTTTTAGCCAGACAGCACTTCTGCAGCAAATAAAATCTCTCTCCCGGACAGATGGAGGAGAGGTGAGTGGGAGGGAAGTTTGGAAGTGCACTTTGTCATTTCTGTTCCCTCGCTGCTTCGGCTGCAAGGGAGGATGCATGAAATACCAGTCGATAAAAGGGTGGATTAGAAAGTGCAGCAGCATCGAGGAGGTAGAGGCAACTCTCCATAATTATGGAGCATCTTCCATCTGGGACTGTCAAAATGCTTTACAAACATTAGGCAGCTGAGCTTTATGGTATCGATGATTCCTATTTAGAGATGGAGAAATTCAGGAATAGAGAGGACATGACAAGCTTTAGGTGCACAAGAATATTGATTTGTAGGGCTAGACCTTGTGTTAGTTGCTGCTTCTGCTGCCAGTACAGGACCTCACTCCCGGTATGTGGTGTTCAGACTCAGACTAGCTGCCTGGCGTGAACATGGGCAGTTCTGTATGTGCCTGACCCAGCCTTCTCCTGGAACACATTGTAATTTACTTTCCTAGATCAGACTTAATTTACCTGTCACTTTCATTAGAACTGATGACTTTAAAGCTGTCCTGGAAAATTAATTTTCCCATCTATTTGCACTGTTTCGACCTGCAAAATCCTAACTCTAAACCCCTCCCCCAAGGTGTTTTAAGTGGGGGAAAAAGCCTCTCTGATGATTTGTTGCAATATAAATTAATTAGCTTTCCACATTTCCACAAAAAAATGGACTGCTTTTTTAAAGTAAGGGCAAAATCATAGTCACAGGAAGATATGTATTTGGATGAAATGTTTGAACATGAGCTCAGAGAGATCTGTGAGTTCTGTCCATGCACTGGGAGTCACTCTGTGAGCATACTTGTACCCAGCATAAACCCTTCCGGACACATTTTAATCTCACTTATACTTGTGGGAAAGTGGAGTCAATTGGTAAAAATCAGATTAATTTCACTGGTATAAAAGGAAAACTAGCAAAACCAGAGTCAGATTCTCCAAGTCTCATTGCAGGGCAGTGGGGTCTCAATATACAAGCTGAGGTGGAGCTTCTGAACTACCCTGACCTGTTCATCCAGTTAGAAATCAAAACAGGGATGGTCTCTCCCACTGGATGCCGATAGTATTGAACCGATGGTGAAGGCAATGAACCTCTTGCTTGCTTTCTCAGGTTCTAGAAAGTGTTTATTTCTGTGGCTAGGAGAGCGCTTCTCTCTGCATGCAAGGATTTCTTAGCCAAAGCTTCTGAAGCTGAGGCTTCTTGGCTGTGTTTCTTTGTGAGGCGATTCTGCCTCTGTTACACGAGGGCCTGGTGTTCTGGCTGCTTGATTGGGTGTCCAAAACATGGATTCTGCTCCTGGGGTTATGCTTTTTATCTGCGATATCTCAGACCAATCAGTCCTGTTTGTTCCGGCCTTGCTAAACTGGAGTAGCAAAATACATTTTGCAAATGTCTGGTGTTCATCATCTTACTATTTTTATAATTGCAAACTATTTGTGTCTTCAGTGCTGACTCATAAAGCAAGGTATTTCACTGAAGCTGAAAGGGAAATGACCCTGGATCTTTTCCAGCTTATTTGTCATTTCATTTTTTCGTCCCTCTTTGGGGATCTCTGTCCTACTTTCTGTCACATGTATTAGTCTTGGCTGATTGATATGAAGAGATAAAAAGCCTTAAGCAAAAACAGTTTTATAAACTAAGATAGAAAATTCTTTTTCTTCGTTTATGAGGGAAAAAAAATCTGAAGAAGAATGAAAGTGCATTAACTGACCCATTTCCAGACTAGCTTGGGAGCAGATTAACAAACTAAAATGTAAGTTTGATGGTTTATTTTTCTGCCTTAGTGTGGAAAGACAGACTAAAACCATGGTGGCTTCAAAAAAGGCAGGCAACTGGGCCTGCTGTCAGGAATATTTTCTACTAAAATGTGTTTACACCTTACAACCTGAATATTGTCATGAAACACCATGAAAATGTGTATTGTAGATTAGATTTATTTATTAAATCCTTCTAAATTACAGCTAGGAAAAAGTCTGTATTTGTCGTCAGTCACAAAATTCCAGTCAATAAAATAGGTGAAATTACCTCTGGTGATTTTGTGTGTAAAATTTGCTGAAGTAATAAATGACATGTAGATACTTTTACTTTTTTACTGCATGGAAAACTAAATTCAATACAGAGACCATTAGAACTTGACAAGTGATTGGGAGTTGAAACCTGGGTGAAGAAAATTTACAACCTAATAACAAAACGGTGGAAAGGAGGAGTTAACCTCCTCTGCTTCTAGATATCTTCAAGGACAGATGGCCACAAAGAATTCACTGTTCAAATAGCTTTAACTTCAAAATACAATTCAATAAATGTTTTGTTATTATTCATAGTATTCCTTGTAATTATATTTAATTGATTAAAGCATATCAAGTTTTTTGCCTTTTATGTGTAATTGAAATTTCCATTCAAATTAGCTTAACTCAATCATGAACAAAAAGGAATCCCCATAGAAATAAGAAACATTATCTGCCTTTTTCTAATAGAATACAGTCTAAAAATTAAGTTACCTAATTATACATTCTTCTAGTTACCAAAGAAAAAGTACCAGATTTAGTAAAAACACCTCACTTACTTCCAAAACAGCACGTCTTAATAATTGCTAAAAGTGAGAATCAATCTTCAGAAAAATAACCAAGTATAACAAATGTGAGATAAGAATAAAGCCACATTTTGAATCAGGATGTGTTCTTTGCTGAACTAAATCATGTTAAAATTAGTTTTTTCAGCCTTCCCATATGTTACCTTTCTCTTTGAGCTCTTGTAGGCTTTGTGCACATTTCATGATAGCTGCATTTATGAATTATTTTTTTTTTAAGCTTTCTTTCTGGTATCAGTTGAGTAATGAACAATTAATAGATGACCTCAAATGGTATGGTGACCTCCAGTGTGCATCTTTCTCTCTCTCTGTCTTCTATTTAGTGAAAGCACACAAAAGCCAATGTGTCCAGAGAATGCATTAGGCACTCAAAAGTCCTCTGTTCAGAAATATGTGCAGTTCATGTGGAGTATAAAACTCTTTAGGGTGTGATGCACTGCCATCATTACACTGATTTATGAGGTCAGCTAAAACATACATCTGCCTTAGGCTAGGCCTGCAGAAGTAACGGAGAGAAGCATGAACCTCTGTCTGTGGTGCCTTGGTATCAACTCTCTAAAGTATCTCCTGAAGCTCCGTCTTGAAGACAACACTGAAATGGTGGGAGCATTTGGCTTGTGTCAGGAAGCACAGTCAGCCTCTTCCTGACCCAGGATATTCAGACTAACACCTCCCACCTTCAGACCATGACACAAGCCAAGCTGGAGGCAAGGTTCCCTCCTGGACATGGCCCTTTCATGCAAAGAGTATTAAGAGACTTATTGGGTGAGAAAGGGAGGGGGTGAAGCCTGTGCACCTCTCAATGGTTTTGCATTTTACACTAAACAGCTTCTGGATAAAAATGAAGGTGCTGACAGCATTTAGAGGTGGCTAGGGGAAGGGAAGATGCTGAAAAACGTGATTGTGGTTTGGTGAACTTGTGTCTCACTTCTGTTACTCTTAATTCTTTCTTTAATCTAGATCTTGGTCACTCCTCTGAGAGTTTAGGAGTAAAAGAACTAGCACTGCTTTGTTTCTCAGCATATGGATACTAATTGTTTTCCTTTGGATTTATGCCATGTCATTTAAAAAAAAGCGCAGTGAATAAACAAAGCTGTAAGTCATGTGCAATCATCCCCAACCTACTAGAGTTATTAACAGCACCCACACATTGAATTTATAACAGAGAGATTCAGCTTTCCTTTAAAACTTCACCTCAGAAAGTGGCCATAGAAAAATCCAGGCTCAGATAGACTCTATTCTGAAAGAATTCTTGTTGAAAACTTTCAGTATTTACCACAGTACGATTCCTCTAAATTGTTCCTCCTTTGGAGCACCCACTGAACACTTAAAACTGCTAAACTGGTCATCTTGTCTCCAGATACTTTCTATGACCTTGCAATATAGGTGCATTTATTACCGTAACACAGAAATTTGATGAAAACATTTATTTTTTTAACTAAAATAAATGAATTCCCATTTTTGCCTTAAAAAGTTTAAAAGATAAGGCAAGAATTTGTTCACGTGGTGCTGTTCTTTCTTTTATCGACTTGCCAGAGAGAGAATTTTTTGTTACAGTCTTATTTTTCAAGTGCAGGTCACACTCACCACAGGGCATGAAGCACTGAGAAATAATGGGTGTAGCCTCTTTAAATCTTCCAGCGGAAAGGGCAGGGGAACAGCCAGCCTGTACTCTTCTCAGAACATAATGTTAAAGAGAGTTCTGCGCAGACTGAATTCATTTCCTCGGCTCTAATCCTTGGGAGTTTGTCATGCTCTGGACATGTTGTATTGATGTATGCCCAACACATGCATTGGCACATGTATGACCTATGTACTTAATACATTCAGTGTTTGAAAATGCCTGAAAGTATGTAAAAATGCCAGATAGCCTCAATCAATTACTTCAAGTGGGTAGAGTTTATACAGGGAATGTCTTGTTTTCTCTCTAAAGATACTCTAGGTTTATCCCTAAAATGAACAAAGTTGTCCATAAAAGCATCTCATCTGCTTGGTTTCAGCCAAGGGACCAGGAGTTTTCACATCTTTAGGTAAGACTGACTTGCTTTTTTATTCCTCTTTGATGGCGAGACTCAATAGATCATTCTAATTGCCTCCTGATAAAAAGATGGTGTTTTGAATCACATCTTCTGTTTCACACAAAGGTCTAAGCTATGCCACATTTCAACACCAGCTTCACGTAAGGGAAATGCACCCTTGGAGTGCGTTTGGCAGTCATGGTGATCTTCAGCACAGGCATAGGAGCATAAAGCGCTGGCTAACAACTCCAATCAAGTTTTTATTGTAAACTTCACTCCTTTCTTCACACAAACCGTCAGGCAGATACTGTATTTGTATCTTGTTAAGTAAATAAAAGACATAGCTGGTGAGATACAGGGTTTTTCATTCAGATTGATTTGCAGATACTATCCACAGGGCTTTACTGATGATGTGAATAAGTTGCCTGGGTAGCAAAATATCGTCCCCAGGCTCCCAGGCTGTAAGCAAATACTCCACTGCAGGCCCTTTCCTAACAAGCGTAGAGGGATTAGAAACCATTTGCTTACTTTGAACTGTTTTGCTCCTACTTCCTTACTCGAGAGAGATTTTATGGGCCATTTAAGGGAGGGAAAAGTGGTGGTTGCAGGGGACATTTCTGAAGTGAACCTAAATTTTTGGGTCACACAGCATGTTTTCCAGGCAAACTACTGCTTGACCAGATGAAGTGACACAGGCAGCCGGCCCCCCCTGCTGTGCAGTGCCTTTGCGTGAAGTGAGGTGCCACATGGGGTTTTGTGAAGTGATCTGCAGTGGATTTAAGATGGCTTTGAAGAGATTGAATTTTTTCAAAGGGAAGGAAATTGCCACCTGTTTTGCTTTTCTTGCTTTTTCACCATTGAAACGTCAAGTCTAGTTTTCCTTGGTTTAGTCAGAGACTGTGAGGAACACTGGCAAATGGGAAAAGTATAAATAAAAGGTTGTAGCCATCTGTAGCCATAACAATAAACAGCACTGTCTGTAAACTTAATACTTCATCCGTGTCTTCTGCCTGAGACTGAAAAAGCATTCGCACCAATGCACTATTCCTCATTATTCAGCACGTATAGAAGAATTTCGTCCCTTTCAGCAGGGGAAAATTGGTCTAGGCTTAGGTCTCAGCTTAAAGCAATTTAAAAGCTTAGCCGAGCTGTTTAGAAACGAAATTTGAGTAGAGGCCTGGTAGAAAGATGCTTGTCTCTTGCAGCACAGCTAATTTAACCCAGCAACAGATCATCTCTGCAATGGTGCACCTACGTTAACCATTTGAATTTGAGCCTCCTGTGAAAACAAGACCTTACAAATAGCATTGAATAGAGCACTAGAGAATAAGATGGGACCACAAATCTGTGCCAGGGAAGGACGCACAGAAAAGCTCTTATCCAGAAGATCTTATGCCAAGTTCTCTTCAAACAAGATGTCTCTAGGCACAGTCCTCTTGGCTGAGTAGCCATCGTTTGGGAGGCCCCTCAACTTTTTCTCCGCTTTCTTTCACCGCACCATGAGGAGAAGGGTAAAATCAGAAAAAAACCTGGCATGCTGCCATGTGGCTGTGTGCTAAAATACCATCTCCATCAAAATCCTAATAAAGCACTTAACTGCCTGCTCTTTTACATTTTTCTCCTTTACTTGGGTATGGGTGGATTGGCAGCTATATAGCAGCACTTTCAGTACTTCAGCTTCCCCTGTGTTCTCTGAGGTTGAGCAAAGTTCATTAGGGCCAGTGGAAAACCACACACTTTCTTCTGATTTTTCACCTTGTCCAGATATGTGCATCTCTCTCATTCTTGTTTTGCAAGGCTAAGTCAGGAAAGCAATGAAATTAATGCATGAGGAGCTCAAAAGCTTGTAAATAATGTAACACTGCATATTGGCACAAGAATCAAAGGAAAGTGCTATCGAAAAAGGTGGCAAGACTTTTATAGTGCTTCTCTGAAGGGTCAGAATTAATGCCATGTGCTCATTTTACTGTATTTTCCTAAAATTGACGGTGTCTGTGCTGTGGCACCTGTGTTAAAATCAATGAGATTTAAGCAGGTTGTTCTGTGAGCCGTGGGACTATACAATACTGCTTTCCTATGAATTGTTCTTTTCCTCCAGTCTTTTATCTCTCCCCTTATGCTTTCCTCCAATTTGAATAATGTCATCACTCCACCATGTGCTGTTAACACAGCAGCTGTTGATGCTTGCCCTGGAAAACAGGACCAGGGCTAATGTGAAGCTACCCATGGATCATTACCCATGTGCAACTGCCAGTTGGTTGTTGGCAGTTGCATACATGAAGAGCAGCTACATCCTAGTTGCTTTTCCTTCATGAGGGAAAATAATTTGTCTTGTGTGCTAGCCAGCTTTACGTTTTCACAAAAAGCATACAAGAAGTTACATTTCAAACATTTTGATAGCAATTAGCCACTGGTTTCAAAATTACTGGGTGAGGAGAGGGCAAGTGCCAAATAAGATGTGGAGAAAATCACAGCCTCAAAAGTCTTTCTTCCTTGGAAAGCCAGGCTCAAAACAGTTAGTGCCAGTATTGCGTATTCATCTGCTTCTTCTGCCAAGGCGGCCAACAGCATCCTGGCTTGTGTCAGGAATGGTGTGGCCAGCAGGAGTAGGGAAGTGATCGTCCCCCTGTACTCAGCCCTGGTGAGGCCGCACCTCGAGTACTGTCTCCAGTTTTGGGCCCCTCAATAAACGAAAGACATTGAAGTGCTGGAGAGCGTCCAGAGAAGGACAACAAAGCTGGTGAAGGGGCTGGAGCACAAGTCTTATGACAAGCAGCTGAGGGAACTGGGGTTGTTTAGTCTGGAGAAGAGGAGGCCTGATCGCTCTCTTTCTACCTGAAAGGAGGTTGTGGTGAGCTGGGTGTTGGTCTCTTCTCCCAAGTAACACGTGATAGGACAAGAGGGAATGGCCTCAAATTGCTCCAGGGGAGGTTTAGATTGGATGTTAGAAAAACTTTCTTCACTGTAAGAGTGGTCAGGCATTGGAACAGGCTCCGCAGTGAGATGGTGGAGTCACCGTCCCTGGAGGTGTGCAAAAAGTGTGTAAACATGGCACCTCAGGACATGGTTTAGTAGACATGGTGGTGCTGGGTTGATGGTTGGACTTCATGATCTTAGAGGTCTTTTCCAACCTTAAAGATTCTATGATTCTATGACTCTATTCTTCAACCTGCAAGGTGGATATTTTCAAGATACTCTTTCTCAACCAGGAGGGCTGAGCATTTTTTACGGAAATACAAATTCTCATCTTACTGTAGCTGAGGCTTCAAAAAAACAAAGTTGCCAGAACAGGTTCTCCTGTTTAGGTTCTCTTGCTGATTTGGTGTCTTGTCCATCAAAGTCCAGTTTAAATAGCTAATTCTAACTAGGGCTCCCAAAAGCTATGGAGTGGCATCAGTCATCCTAAGCACACAGAAAAGGAACAGCTGCTGACCATTTTTACACACCATCTTCCTCTAAATGTTAGAGGGTGCTTTGCAATGTAATATTATTATTTATACGTCAGTAATACCAAGAGGTCCTAGCTGAAAGTGGAGCCTGAAGGTGCTATTTTTTGTATCTACGTGCTGTAGGAGATAATCTTGTCCCCAGTTCCCCTCTGTGCCTTTCCCGCAAAATATCATAGCTAATTAGGCAAAGAATAGAAGAGGAAAAACAGGCGCCACAAAATGAGGTGACTTGTGCCTTGGCTCCAGAGCAGATCAGTGTCTGAGCTGAGAATAGAGCTCCATCTCCTCCCTCCCCATCGGAATCTCTTCCCTGGACTCCCCTGCTGCATCACGAGGTCCCAAATAAAATACTACATTTTTAATATGGTGTTATGAAACTCAAAGTTTGAAGTAAACATTATAAATACTTAATAACTATAGAAAACTCTGCAAAACACTTGAAATACACTGCGTCTTGGGATATGGCTGAGCAGTATTCACTCACTTTTATGCAAGGTTGTTAAAATCTTCGTTGAGACAAGGGAAAAAAAGCGGAGAAAAAAGTAATTTATTTCAAGGATTTTGCTGCATCACGTTTTCAGACACTCACGACTTGTCAAGCTGCTGTGACCTCTCATGAGAATTATACTCTCATTAAGTATATTTGAGTTTACATTGTCTTTAGCCTAAATGCATGAACACACCATGCATCTACCATGCGCAGGCTTGTCTTGTCTCTTGGCCTTGACAAAGTGATAGAATTCTTTCCCCTACCACATTCTCTTCTTCAATATACTTTTCTGTCTTGTAGGACCTTTCTTTGTTACTGACTTGGATCACAAATGGTCTTTATTTCCCTATTCTTCTGAGCTAAATAGCTAAACGCAGGTTCCTGTGGATATGAAAGGGGTTATGAGTCATACAAACAAAAATATGTTAACTTCTTGTGTGGGTTGTAATCCATTAGAAACATTCTTATTCCATGTGGTCTAACCTTGTCCTTTTGCTATTATAACTGACAAGCCACGATTAATTAAGTGTAATTTTGGACCCAGCTCATCAGACTGTTAGACCTGTTTATCGCAGTGCATTCATATAATTCCAGGTGCAAAGATTTACCACTTTACATCATCGCCTCTCAATATTACTGTACTATGACAGTAATGGATTGAATAGCTGGGATTGCAAGGCAATCTTTTGGGGGTTAGGGTAGGACAAGTGAAGGTAACTTATACGCTCTGAGTTCTCCTCCCTATTGGGTACAAAGTGACAGATTACCTCCTGGTGCAGGGGCTTTGTATTTCTATATAGAGGTCTGGCTCCTTTCAGCTCTCGTGAGGATACAGGAGGAGCAGGCTGGTCCCATAGCTGTCTTCCCAGACAGTTTCACCTGCCTGGCAGGATTGCTGAGGAGTCCCAGTGCGGTCTGTGTCCATGAGATCAAGGCCTGTGTAGGCTTACCCCATGAATTCTCCGTGGAGAGAAGTGGCAAAATGCTGAACCCTGTGTGCTTGAGTACCCTCCCATACATGCTTCTTATGGAGAAACTGAGAAGGCCACCAGAAGCTCGGATGTGGTCGGCACTGCAAAACCATGGGGAAGCAACAAGTTCTGCCCTGGGGAAGAAAGGAAAAAGTGATGCTGCAAGCAAGCAGAAAGCAATGGTGATAGTGCTGTGTTTGCTGTCTGAATTTCAGCTGCAGTGGAACATATTCAAGAGTGAGGAGGAAAATATGGATTCCTTATCCATCTTTCCTAAGAATCATAAGCATTATTGGTTAGACTGGATTTTGCACAAAAAACGTTTTTTAAGTGTTCTTAATGAAGGTACAGAAGTTGGGATGTTTCTTATGATGATGCTAAAGCCCATGTTATGTACTACTTGGGAGGTTTCTCAGATGAAATTCAGAGTTTTCAAATTCCTGCTTTTCCCACCAAGCATTGGCCGGGGCATTGTCTGCGTGACAAGTCCTTATTTCAAATGATAAGCTTTAAGTGAGAATTAATTTAAGAAAGATCTACAGCTGTATTACACAGACAACTGACTGCAGTGTCTCAGAGAGTCCCTCCCATCTGCATGTATGAACACAACAGGCTGTGGCCACATTTCCCAAAGATGCAGCAGAGGTTGGGCAGTCTGAGTCCTGTTGACTCACCCACTCCTGGAAATGGAAATACTTTCCTTGTTCCAACCTTTTCATTCAATACAGAAGTGAGGAAATGAATTTACTCATAGGGATCAGCTGCTGAACATGGGGAGAGAAAATGTATATAACCTATCAGGTTACCTGAAGAGGCCCCCAGAAAATCAGTGATGCCTCCCATGCCTTGTCAGGAGCAGCTGCCTTGCTCTGGTCGCACTCAGAAGTCAGACATGTTCATCAGTACTGACCTGTGTTAGATTAAATGACCTTGGGGTAAAAGATGGATGTCAGACTGGCACTGTTATTTCTGGTTTACTGATCTGTTTTTCCCATCCATCTTTATTGTTCTGGTAGTATTCCATTTCTGCAGTAAGAATATAGACATGATTAGTAAGTATAAACCGTCTGCTTCCAAACACTATGAGCTGTGTCATTTAAAAATTTATCTGTACAAACACTGTCTCACACTGTTTGCAGCTAAATTCTCTGTTGCCTGAGCCATTAGCGGCAATGCAAATCATTATGTCCCATAAGCCAGGGTTCCTCTTCACTTTACACGAGGCATGAAATAGCTGATATGTAGCAAGTGGAGGTATTGACAGCAGAGAGAATGTTCAAAACTTCTAAGCAAGGAAAGGAGCGTATTTTTAAAGCTAGGCTGTCAACCAGGGAATTTGGCTTCTTAAAAACCACAAGGAGCTTATGTGTGTATGTAGGTGTTTAAATACCTAGGGTACTTTCAAGAAATGCATCCAGCATCAAATATTGTAACAATAATGGTAAATATTGAGGCACACAAAGTCAAGCAGTTTGGGTTCTGTTTCTATTTCTATTTCTATTTGTATTTCTGTTTCTATGACTTGCTATATAACCCTCATTGAGTCTCTTTGTGCCTCAATCTTCTCACTATTTAATAAAATGAAATGAAATAAAATAAAATAAAATAAAATAAAATAAAATAAAATAAAATAAAATAAAATAAAATTCCTGTACTTTAACCGGTTTTCTCCAGCTGTAGGTTTTGATCAGGTCACCTATTAATGAAGTTCCTATGTGCCTTACATCACTGTGTGAGATTTCACTGAATGTTGGTGAGCTTTCAGATACTTGAATGAAAGGCAATACTAGTATATAAAACATCTCCTTTGAAAAGTGTCTTAACAATGATCACACCATTCAGTGAGTCCTCCTAGAAGGCAGAAGTCACAGTCCCTAATCTGTTAGTTTAGCACAGGTGAAGCACAAATCTGGAGTGTCAGGGGATGTCAGGTGGTCACTGTTTCTACTCATTTGATACCAATGAGTCTCTCTCAAAGTATTGCATTAAGAATTTCTAAAACAAGTTAGTGAGAATTATCCCACATCATCAAAACGTTGCCATTTATAATACACCTATTATCAATGCCCTTTTCCATTGCAGCTTCTAATTATCTGCATTTGACGCTGATTAAGTATATTCATGACTTGGAAACTGAAATAGGGCAGTACGTTAGAGGAAGATAACACAACTTACTTTGGTGAAACTACAGTGCTTTTTTTCTAAATATGCCCTTTAAACAAAAAGTTAAGTCTGGGAAGAAGTACAGAATTATGTTCATTATCATTCTTGGTTAAGTAATACATTGCCAAAGCCTGTTTTTCCCTTTGGTTATCTGCTGGTCTGCTGACTGAGGCTGAGGAAGTTTTGGATCTTCGTTTTTTTTCTTGATCTTGTGAAGTTGTTCAGTGCCGTTGTTGTGTAAATGACTGTACTATCACTGTTCTGGCAAAATGATTCATTGTCTTGGTTCCACTCAGGTATTAAGACTTGGTTTCTATCGGGAGCTATTTTCTTAATTACATTTAGCATACATCTAAGGAGTAGCATGGATGCAAATTCTTTGATTTTTATGTTTTTAAAATTTATTTTTGAGAGTGAAGGGTAAACCCATATTGTTCACATATAGTTTGGCATTTGATTTTTGTGGTTTCAATAATGCCTGTCACTTTTGTTATTTTACTGGGGACTTTTGATTTTTTTTATTGAGGACCTCTGAAAAATTTGCTTCTGGAGCTCTAACAGCAGCTGACTGTTAGCTGCTATCACCTTTATTCAGATTAATTCCTTCATCTTTTGCCCTTTGTATTTCATATACTCAAGGCATAGAACATGAGATAGAAACATGGTTTGGAGAAAACTCAGTCTTATTTTTAGACCTCTGTAAAGGTCAGGGGTTTTGTCTTTATTTTTATATTAAACGCATTGGGTTTCTTTTTTGAAAGGGAACCATATTAACTGCTGTCTTATTTACAATATAGATATTTTTGCAAATATGAAATCATGCCTGTTATTTCTGCCAGTAGCAGCAGTGTCAGGATGCCTGTCACACGCTGTCTGTATTTCAAGCTGTCTGTCAGCGAGAGCTACTCTACACCGCACGATGTGACAAAGTTGAATGTGCCCAAAGCAACCATCGGCTCCTGGGTGTTTGGCATTTCCCAGCGCCATGGGGTGTTCAGATTCATCTGAAAAGGATACACACGCTTTTCCTAATAGACTAAGGACAGATTACATTATAATGCTGGGCTTCGAGACGTCAAATCTAATTTGCCTTCTCAGGGACTATTAGCAATCTGGAAAACCACTGTGTATGAATGACGTTCACGTACAAATGACAAGCGAACATTTTTATTATTGAAACCACATTATGGAACTGCTACTTTTCTGCTGATTTCTTCAATATTCTAGATTAGATTTCTGGACATTAGGAAGACAGCTCTCATCAGACTTTGTGAATAAACTGATTAAGCTTTCAGTAGCTGTTTTCTTCTTGTCAATGAGAAATCATAATGTTTTTTAACTTAAATAAAGCAAATAGAGGCAAATAAATATATATAGTTCAGCTGTTCCTCTGCTCTTGCTACTTTCTCCTCACTTGATATGGTGGGTACAGGTGATTTACCATTTTCAAAACAATGTGTTGTGATATCAGAAGGGACGATCATCTCTGAGGTACAACTTAATAGATGCACCATGAAAAAATGTGGATTTTATAGTGATATTTTCCTACAAGCATGACAAGAAACACACAAAATGCGAGCTCTGAGCATGACCATCTAGAGAGAATAATTCCTCAAGAGGATCAGTAAGATCTTTTGTTTTACAGATCTCCCTTAATTTAAGTACAGCCCTTGAAACAGACCAGGTGCCAGCAGAATCCCCTGTCTCAAGGGAAGGGAAAAGAGAGAGAAAGAATAGGTGATTTCTAGAACAGAAGGAAATTGTTAAGTTTAGGACAATGTCAAAAGAAAGCAGGATTTCTTGGTAAAAGAACACCCGTTTCCAAGGGTGTACTGACGTACCTGTTGCCAATCAGAGGCATATGCAGATACAGTGTATGACCTGGGTGTACAACACATGGAGACAGGTATTTGACAGCTTTCTGCTAATTAGTCATTAGCCTGTAATTTCAGTCTGTGAAATTAAGCATTCTTACAGGTTAAAAGGCTATGATTGAGAAGCAAATCTTGTGGTTCTTGTTTGTGCTTGTTAAGATATAGTAAGGAAGCTGCAGATGGCTGAGTAGAGGAATGGGATGGTTGAGATCACCAGCTGGTTAAAAAGTGGATTAAAGGGAAATCAGCTTCACTGGCTGTTGAAGAGAGGTGACAGCTTTCCAAAGGTAAGTAGGAATGAGTTGTCTTCAGAAGTCTATATTCACTCTTTATCTGTTTTTAATTCCACAGTAAGAGATGTGAGTACTACTGATGAATGTTGACTTCTGAGTCCTATTACATTCTTATTGCAGAAACCAACTGAAGGGAGTAATACCAGATAATTAGGACTGATACTTAGCTCTTCTAAGGATTTTGCATCTATAGACAGCAAATCCCTTTAACTGGTGTCATTATCCACATTCTACAGTTGGAAAGGTCACACATAGAAATGTGGAATAACCTGATGGAAGAGTTGCAGAGCCAGGAACTGAGCACAATCCCTGAGTTCTTAAGACAGTGTTAAGTCATTGAGATGCCAAGGACTGCAGAAATTAGTTGTAGCGTTGTTTAAAGATGCATGTGAAACATGGGGAATAGCAGAAAACACCTCCCATTGACTTTAGGGAAGCCAAGATTTCACATGGGCATTGAGTGTGGTAAAAGTAATAGTCTGTCATACCCTACAAGCTGCATGTGTAAAAAAAAAATGACGGAAAAGCAACACTTTAGTTATGCTCCTCCAGGCAGTCCTAATCCTGAAGACCTATTATCTGAAAATAACTTTGATACTCAGGGCAAACAGATAGTGATGACTGCAGGATTAACAGGCTCTAGCCAATGGGGTAAGGTTAAAAAAAAAGGAATTGCAGAGTATTTGAAATTCTGAACAACCTGGAAGATTTTGAACAGAAATGGAATTATGTTAAATTTTTAGATAGCAACTTGCTAACTTGTTATTATAATGTGTTACAGGTTTCAACAACACAGGTTTTGACTACTTTATGTGTCTATGCTTTTATTTTACATGGCTTCACTGATCTCTGTGTCAAAGAGCCAGAAAAGATACTTGAGCTTTCTGTCCGTGTCATTACACATAACTCTTAAAAAACACAGTGAAACACATTTCAGGATAAATATCGATCAAGATTTACGAAAGTGTTTGTGTCACATTGTATTGCTTCAAAAATGATGAAACACCGTGGGAGTAAAGTCATAGAAGAAAGCTTAGTTAAATGGGGCAACAGAACAAAACTCTCAGTAAATGAGAGAAACCGGAGTGGAAGGTGTGTGCGTTTAACGTGTTCTGCTTTGTCCTGCGCATACAATTTGAGGCCAGAATGATGGAGTTCTAAGTTTTTTAATCTGATCTGCTAGATATCCCTAGGCACTAAGTTTTACCCAGTTATACCCATGGAAGTCCAACTACTTCTATTGGGATACCGTGTATTTTCCTCAGGGACATCTTGTTTTATTCGAAGATTTCCGGAGAAGAAGAAAACCCAGCTTCCCTCCGTAATTTGTCCCAGTGATTACTCAATCCCACTGATAAAATCTCTAATTTGTCCAATTCCAGCTTCCAGACATTGACTGTCTCTTCTTCTTTTCCTCTACAAGACTAAAGGGACTTGTAACTCCTGGTATTTTCTCCTGTGAAGGTATGTATGTGCTGTTATCAAATTGTATCTCCTTTTCGGTACAGTAAGTACTCCAACTTCTTTTTGTACAGTCCTTACATCACCTTTGTAGCCTGTTGCTTCTCTCTCACCGATTTTCAAACGTGTCCCTATCCTTGTCTTCTTTTTCGGCACAGCCGGCATGCCACGGGCAGCCTGAGTGCTGCAGCACAAGGCAGGTGACATTAACTCCTTCCTCCTCCTCACCTTCTCGTACTTTACAAAGGCGATGGGCAACCAGTTGTTCACGCATTCAACGTATGCGTTATTTACATGGCTTAGCACTTGTCTTTTTTTTTTTTTTTTTTTAACCTAAGCCAATTTAATGGNAGCCAAATTAAATGACTTGCCAAGTCTACTTGACATGTAAGGGACTACAACAAAAGTGTCCACACTCCGGAGCGGCCTTGCTGCTGCGCCTGGTGCCGGGCCACCCAGGGAACAGCCATGGGGATGCCTGGAGACCCACCACACCGCAAACTCCTGTGCCGAGTGGGCGGGTGCCCGGCTGGGGGGCGGGTAAACGGGGACTTCTCGGTGACTGGGGCCGAGCACGACGCTCCCGCTGGGAGTTGAGAGGAGAGCTGAGGAAAGGCGGGAAGCGGCGGTGGCCGCTGAGGGAAGCGGGCCCGGGCGCCCGCCTGACGCTATGGCGGCGGAGAGGCGCCGTCCCGCGGGGCTGCC
>VWZZ01000441.1:55059-134109 GCA_013399095.1 Psophia crepitans
GGTTGCGGTGAGCGGGGGAAGCTGTCGGTGGCGTTTGGGCTTGAAAAGGCGGATTGAGAGGGACGGAGGAAGGAGCGATTCCCTCTCGGCGGTGGGACTGAGGTGAGGGCTTTGGGAGGGAAGGAAGGCTTTTAAAAGAGGCGATCCCCGAAGGTGCGAAGTTGGGGTGGTTATTCCACCGTGTTCCTTCTATTGTATTTTTGGTTAAAGAGAAGTCACACACCACCCTTCCACCCCCCCGGCTCTGTATCGCAGTGGGAACTAATTCGTTGCTCAGCCTTTGGGAAGCATAACAAGAGGCTACTACTACGCGGAGAACAACTCTGTGCTGCTTGCCACAGGGTGCCGGGGGGGGCTCAGGCTGTCCGCCCGCCCCTTTCCCCCGCTGAGGGACCCCCTCAGTAGCTGTGCGACAGAGGCAAGAGCAGGCTTTGAAGGCTGAACGCGAAGTCGGTGTTTTACTATGCTGAAAGGCACGCACAGTGTCATCTGCACTGCAATAAAAATCGAGGATTAGAAGTAACTTGCGCTTCTAATAGTCGATGTGAGTATAGTTCTCGGGGAATGAACGCTGGTGGGCTGCTCGGAGAGCACCGATGCTCTGCAAAAAAAAAACCCAAAGTAAATGGCACGCGTTGTGAAGGTTTTGAGTTGTTGCACAACTGTGTGTTAAAACACACTTAAGGGCTGTGAATTTTTCCTCAGCTGGGAAATTACTACAGCTGGGGTTAGGTGGGTTACAGGTGCGGGCTGAAAGGGTGGGGAGGGTTGGTGTGTGGGATGCTGTGACATGTGGCAGCCAAACCTCTCTGGGGAACAGTGCTGGCTGCGCCCTTGTGTCCCTTAACTGCTGTAGTTATGTGGGTTATGTTTCCTCCTATTTAATAATGGAACAGATGTTTATAGGAAAACTATCCTGTAACTTTTCACTGCACAGTGTTATTTTCTGCCTTCTTCAGGGCAGAAGACGATGTCCCATCCAGTACACAATGTCAGCAGGGCTAGACAGGCCACTGGTTTGATCTGATGGAACAGTTTTCAAGTTGAGAGACACTGTGTTTGGAAACAACCCCCTAAACTGAAACTCTTGCCACACTGTGTATTGAAAGGTTGCATTTTTTATAAAAACAAACCCTTTGCAAGAGTGTAACAGAATGCCTTCTTTCTCTGAGCATTTAGACTGCCACCTATATCGTGTGAAGGGATAATCTAAGAGTTTATCACCAAACCTAATAGTTTATCATGCACATTTTTGCTACTAGCATTGCATAGAAATGAAAATATATGTATATGCATGTTTACATGCAAGTTTGTCTTCCCCCCTCCTTGTCTTCTTTTTCTTTAGCCCCTTTTCTTGTTTTGATGCTTCATGTTTTTTTATACAGTCTGAATGCAGTTTTGATTCTTTGAAATGTTGAGAACTAGCAGAGAGTCCCAAAACAGTCAGCTTGGAATCCAAGCTCACAAAGCATATTACAGCTGCTGCATGTAGTAGAAGTGCAGTTATTATAGCAATGCCGTCATGCTCACCTCAAGAGGTGGCTGCATTTTGTGTCACAGGAAGCCGTCCTGCAGCTCCCTGGATAAAACTGGTCCTGTAAAGTTAGTCTCTTTCTTCTAGTGTAATGGGTGTGGATCTCCTGAAATTGCATGACTCTTTCCATGAAAATTTTTGTAGGATGTTGGGACATATCAGCTGAGAGCTACCTCCTGGTAAATCTCCATCTGTGGTTCATTAATCTGAATTGGTTAATTGGACTTAAACTGTCAGCAAAGATAACTTGGTTTTAATTCAAGATATTGGCATTTGTTTAAGCCTCTGAATTTGAATTGTGCTGAAGTTACCTGCCTTTATTTTCTTTTTCTATACTGAAGTTAATTATCTTGGCCATGCTAATCTGAGTTTTGAGTGTATCTGAAATCCTGTGGTTTGCTCAGCCTAGAGAAGAGGAGACACAGGGGAGACCTCATCGCAGTCTACAGCTTCCTCACGAGGGGGAGCGAAGGCGCAGGCGCTGATCTCCTCCCTCTGGTGACCAGCAATAGAACCCCAGGGAACGGCATGAAGCTGCAACAGAGGAGGTTTAGGTTGGAGATCAGGAACAGGTTCCTCACTGAGAGGGTGGTTGGGCACTGAAACAGGCTCCCCAGGGAAGTGGTCACTGCACCGAGCTGGCTGAGTTCAAGAAGCATCTGGACAATGCTCTCAGTCATCTGCTCTGATTGGGCAGGTCCTGTGTGGAGCAAGGAGTTGGACCTGATGATCCTTATGGGTCCCTTCCAACTCAGGTTATTCTATGATCTTTATCTGGTAGTGTCACTGCATGCTTTGAATCTGTCTGCACTGTTGCTTTTTCTAGTTGTGTTCTGCCCAGCTTCACAGTTCTGGCATCTGCAGGACTTTCAGCATGTGGTGACTAAGGGAAGTTGTGTGGGATTCATTTCCCCATTTCTAAGATTACTTTGCTTAGCTTATTTTCTGCAGAAACACATCTATAGTTTTGTAGAAATCAGGGAAGCTGATGGTCATTCCTTCTTTTCTGATAGCTCTAAGGTGATTTGAGTTGGCTTCTGTCACTGCTTTTCCTCTTCTCCTTTGACTTGATGATTCGTCAACATTTAACAACAACTTGAAATCAGTGTTATATAGATTTTCTTGTAAATATAATTAGCATCAGAACATTATGTTGACTTTAGCATCCTCAGTTAGATCTGATCCAGCTTTTACTGAGGGTAATGTGAATCTTTTAATTAGCTTCAGTGCAACTTGGATCAGAGCTGAAAATGGAGTAGTTAAGAGGTGAATGTGACACTTCTCTTGCTAACAGTATATTATTTTCCAGGTTTTTCTTACTTTCAGGGTATGGGGTCTGTCCTTTTGGAGTATTCACCAGATACTGGAAACAATGAAAAAAAGGAGATGGAACTACTGCCTTGATTGGCTCTAATGTAAATTTGGAGTTTTGTTAATGCTTGCCAGTTGTTCATCTTATTTAGCAATAGTTTGCCTTCACTGCAAATGAAAGTCAGGCACATTTACCATCTTCACTGTGTTGCTAGTATAGTTTACTCAATCTAATTTCTGTAAGAATGCCAAACAATTATTTATGTCGTGTATTCTTAGAAGAAGCTCTCAGTAATCATTCTGAAAACACCATCTCCTGGTCAATCAGTATCACTAGCCTGTGTGTATACTCCAATTTTTTAGTTTTCTTGTCATCCCAAATAATGTAGTTAATCAAGATGCTGAGAAAAAATGTCTAATGGTATGAAAATCCTGATCCTTCTGCTTGTCGTCATGCTTTTAAGTCTAATTAGCACTGACTTAGAGTTTTCCCTGGGAAACCCATTTTCTTTTTTAAGTTCTGCAAAACAATTTGTTTTGCAAGGTTGACTTCACTATATGAGTCTTCTGAATAAGAGGTTCTCTAATATTGTGGTTGGGAATTCTACATTTATATGTGAGTTAACCTCTTAAATGTGCTAAAATTACAAAGAAAACTTTTGGGTAATTGCCCTTCTTGCAAACCAGATGGAGAATCAGACTCTGGGTCTTTCCTTCAGTCATACAACAAGGTTATTGGTAATAAAGGATCTGGAAGCCTCAGTGACATCCCTGCAAGCTCTTATTTTCATTGGGTTTGCTCAGTTGCAACTGATTAATCATCAAGTTGAGATTTAGGAAGCAATGCAAATAAAATATCTCCCACCAGAAGAAACAGAATCCTCCTCCTTTGACTGAGGCAACGTTGACTAACAGGATTAAAAAGCAGTGAAAGCTTATTTTGTGATGAAACATGAGTAATTAATTGGAAATATATGGTAGTTCAGGAGTCAAGAGCGTCAATGTGAAAGTGGAACTCCCTGTATACCGAGCCTTGAGAAACACGCAGAGGGCTTTGCCAGATGGATCCTGGCAAATATCGCAGTTGCGTAAGATGGTTTTGTTTCCCTCTGTCAGTTCTCTCTGTGTCCTGAAAGATTCTTGATGGAAGATCCTGGGCTGCAGAGCTCACTTGCCTGGTTAAAGGGACCCTAAAGCTGTCAAACTGCAGAAAGCAGCCATGATTGTTCCCAATAAAATACACAGCCTGTCATCTTTGAAAGAAATGAAATAAATGAGCAGTTTCATAATATTCTTTTTTTGGTTTTATGCAAGGTAACAACTTAAACTGAGCCTCACACCTCCAAAGACACTGATTCATTTCACGTGCAGTCTTACATTTCACTTAGTATACAGATGCATAATCTGTAGAGACTTCTTTAAAGGGCTCTCTTTATGCTTGCTTTTTAATTTGCTACCCTTAAAATGTCAGAAAGAAGATAATGAAAGTGGGGTTCTGCTCAAAAAAAAGAAGTTAAAAATGATGGCACTTGTGACTCATTACCAGACTACATGAAATCTTTACCTTCATCTGCTGATCTGGGGGTGATTCAGCTCAGTTTAACACTAACACATGGCAATAGCCATCTGTGTTTGCTGTAAATATTTTATTTTTTTAATTACAAATGGCTGGATTTAGAAAGTCTTAAACTGTACAGTGGGGTGGCTGTGGGCCTGCAGGGGAAGGAGGTGAGCACCTGGGAAGGTAATTTTTGCCCAACCATTGCTTCCAGGTTGAAAAGGGAGCGTAACACTGAGAACGCAAACCAGGCTGCCCTGCAGCAGTCTGGCCTCTGCTGCTCCATCCTGGGGGGAGCTGGACAGGAGAGGGCCATGGTAGGCTGCAAAGGGGCTCTGAACGTTTAGTGAAGGAGGAGGTGGGGGTGGGAGGGGGAAGAGGCAAGGAAAACCCGGAGTTTATCTTCTTTGAGGAAAAAGAAGAACAAGTGGCTGCTAAATGTCATTTATCCCTCGTGGTTCTCATACAGTAAATATGATCACATGTTGCTGCATGCTGAGCCTCCCACATCCATTTCACTGCAGGATGGCACCCACACTGGGGCTGGGGGTGACACAGAGGCACCATCCCTCCTCAGAATGGAAAAATCCAGAGCTCATCTAGCCATTGCAAGTGACCCACTGTGGGCATCCCTGAGGATCCCTACTTCAGCTGAAATCCAGCCAACTGCAAGGTTTTCCACCCAGGCTGTCCCTCCAGACAGTCCTTCCCATCTTAGGAACTCTTTTGCTACAACATCTGCCTGCTTTATAGCTGCTCTGGTACTCTTTGCCCCCTAGGATCTCCCATAAACTGAGGTCTATGTCCAAAAACTAGCAGTGAAAAGGGAGTGAGATAAAGGGGCAGAAGGGGAGAAGGGAGTAGATAGAATGCCTTTTTTCTTTCTAGAGTGAAAGACGGGAAGAATGAGAATGGGCATTTATGGGACTGAAAGATTTTGAGATCTCTAGTTTGCATGACTGGAGATCATGGATGGAGATAATGGATGTTTATTCTTAAAATAAAAAGCTTTTATCCTTAAAAAGCAGATATGTTGAAGCTATGTTGTATGCAAAATTTTGAAGGTCGTCTTGCCCACCCTTATGGCAGGGAGTGGGTACAAAGGTGTGTGTCTCCCATACTCTTACTTTCTAGGAGTAGCCACTAAGGATGTTCTCTTCCATCACAGCTGACGCTTTGTCACTCACTTAATGGGACCAGGCATATTTGGCCCGGAGAAACTTTAGTTCTGTTGGTGACGTGTGGGACAGAAGGAACCCAACTTGACACACAGCTGAGTTTGCAGGGCTGACAGTTAAAGGAAAGATAGTATTGCATGCAAATTTAAGCATGCTTGATGTGATATTGTGAAAGATAATGAGCTTGGAATCCCATCATACTAATTTTAAAGGCTCGTTTATGGCTAAAACTGTATATTTATGACATAGGGATATTATTCTGGTGTTTTTTTCTTTTTTGTCGATAAGCCCAAATTAGTTTTTCTTTGGTGAACTTAAATTACTCAGCAGCTCGGGCAGCATTCTCAGTTTTCTACAAATTGGGTTAGACTGAGTGAGCAGTTGATCTCCATTACCATAGTGCAAATTGGACACGGACGTGCTGGCATGAATATGGCTGGAAATGCCCATTAGGGTAGCAGAAATGTTGTTATAGTAATTAAACTGATTTCCCCCCTTCCTTTTTTTTTTTATTGTGACAGTATTAAAACTATTCTTGACAGATTCCAGCTGATAAATGGTATTAGTAATATTGAATATGGTTTGGTTTTCCTTCTGCACCTGTAGCTAAAGCGGATAAGAATTCTTGCAAATACCACGATGAGTTAATTTTTTAATGTAATTGGATACAATACACTTTGATCTTCTAAAAATACTTAGATTGTACTTATATTATTTGTTTTAGTAAACCATGGTTATAATACCATATGATTTACAATAATATTTTATTGCATAGTATATTTTACAACGGCCTTATCATCAAATGTATTCTGAACATACATGATTTGTTCAATGTATTTAAAAAATGTATTTCTATAAGGCCAGATACTTATAGTCTAACATTATTCAGGTTACAAAGTCAAACCTTTATGGCTATTGATTAGCAGTCTTGTCCCCCCAACCCCTGTTCCTGTGCATTAATATATAAACATTAATTACGCTATCAGATGCTGCTTTTTTCCCCCCAGGGTCTCTGGCTCCATCAGTGCATATGATGGACAAAGCTCATCTAATGAACATCTACTTACTGTTTACTCTGGCTGTTCGTGCCTCTCACTGCATGCTTTTTGAACCCCGCTGTTAATGCAGGCTCATTAACTTGTGGGCTTTTTCTGTCATAGTTACTGCTACAGCAACAAGCATGAATTAGCATCTCTGCAATACCTGTAAAGAGAGGGCATGAACTGCATTCAGTGAGAGTCAAGATGCAAAAAACAAAGTCAAAATTACTTTAACTTGGGGAAGAATGCAACTTGAGGTGCCCAGTTCTGGAATTCTGGGACAACTTAACATTATATATGTGTTGTATTGTATTACCTTGTGTCTGAAGTACCCCTTCCAGTATATTCTCTTGCAGCTGTGAGCGCTGAGCAGGTTTGCAGATCAGGTCTCAGGATATTATTTTGGCCACCAGAATGTAATCCTCTCTGAGAAATCTAGATTAAGTTGATTGCTTTGAAACTCTGTGGGATTGGTTGAGAGAAAATCCAGTTCTTTGGGCTGCACTGCCGTACGCAGAGAAGCTACTCTTCCTGTGTTCTTTCGCTACACACTTTTCAGCTCTTCTAATTACAGAGGTTAAGGTCTCTATGGACAACAGATTGTTTTTGTGGCAGAGTCTTGAGTCCAGTTTATTTATAAAAGAGGATCCACTGTACCCTGGAGTAGACATAGGAAAACCTGTATCCACTTCTATTGTATGCAAGAAGGAGGTGAATCCAAGTCATGCTGACAGCTTTAATTTGGTCCTGTCTTAATAATGACCTTGGTAATGTTCTCTTAATGTAGTCACTTGTTTGTGTGCCTGCAGTTTTTCCTGTTCTTAAAAAAAAACATAAAAAAAATCAACGTGAACTAATATGGTGACAGCCAAAGCAGGTAGATGTCCTTTATGAAGAACTGCAAAGGACTAGACCACATGAGGACAGTTCCATCGCTTGCTCCCAGTCCTGTCCCTTTGCTGAAGTTCCGCATCCAGCCCGACTTCCTGACCCGCTCTTATTCTCACCTTCACATTTTACTGCTTCTCTATTATAGTCTCCATCTGCTTCCACTGTGTCAGCAAAGTTCATAGAAATTGCTATCAGCCAGTAGGAATTGCTCTCAGACCGTGTCTAACATGGCCCGTTTGCTCCATTCCCTGCAGTCTATTCCCAGCTCATTTTATAACTTCTTTTCTCATATCCTCACAGTCCAATTTTCCACTAGGTTTCGTGTTTCAGTTTCAAGGTCTGGCCCTGCTGCATGCTGGCTGGCTTCTGGATGGTGATACCAGAAGAGCAACCCTGCTTCCAGTTTGCTCTCCTACTCTCAGCCTTTTCCTTCTGTCCCTAGACATTTTTGAAGCTTGGCTTGAAGCATGCTGGGGTCCTCAATGTTCACCATACCCCTGAGCCTTTGGAGCTTGCTCAGGCTGGAACTAGCCGCAACCATCCTGCTACGCTTGACACTGTCTCGATCCAGTCCTCATCAAATTTCTCTTTATACTCAGGATTTTATCTGGACAAAACTGATACAGTATGACTGCCTTTTGTTGTTGCTGAAATAACCACTAGTCCCGACTAAAAATCTCTGCCCTAAAATGCTCTAAAGTGTGACAGGGAGGCATGGATGAGTGGATAAAAAAGGTGCTACAGCTTTGTCTCTGTAGAGAAAAAATCACCAGTAGTGTTTCCAACAGGAGGGCTGTAAGTAATGCCCATGTAAAATTTACTTGCTGTAAAAGGATGCCTGTGAGCCTATTTTGTTTCCATGTAACTAATTCAGTGCACTGAAAGTTGTCGTACTGCTACTTCAGTCTTGGGCACTAAAAGTGTGCACTTGCCCTGAGAGTTGCAGCATTTAATAATTTACAGCAAGAAGAGGAGATCAGGGGGCATACTTCTAGAGGACTCGGATAGCATCCTGAAGCCGTCTGCTGATGCACACATAACCTGTGTGAACTACGTACTTGGCTGCTCTGAGTTAAAGGCCAGAGACATTTTTCACCCTCAAGTACTTTAACATACTTTTTGATACTTTGACATGAATTATATGTTTTCAGTTCCAATTAAGATTAATTTTGTTTTTCCTATGGTCTTTGTTTTACATGTCCTCAGCAGGAATTGCTGGGACTTAAGGAAAAAACAGACATTTTTAGGGCTGTTCTTTCCATTCCTATTTGAAACAGTATTTTCTTTATGCCATATTGGGACCAATATTTCAAAACAACTCCCAGGCACACAATATCTGTCATGTGCAACTTTACTTGGATGAAGAATGCTACTAATGTTTTGGGGAGTTTTCACGGTTGCTTTTGAAAGTGGAAGCTTTCATATTAATCCAAGGCCCTCTCAAGAAATTGTAGGACTTAAATAACACCATTTTATTCACAGAAAGCAATGCCATAACTGGATCCTATTTCATTGTTGCCTTCTGTTTTAAATTGTGTTGTAATACTCCTTGTAAAAAGTTAATTCCACAGCAACCTGTGACTTGATAGCAGAATTAGCTGCTGGGTAAACCATTCAGTTAATTACTGAAACTGTGATCTCAAGCAGGAGAGCCAAGAAGGAATGCAAGATGAGTGGAAATATTTTAATTAATGAACTAAAACTTACAGACTGGTCAAGGGAAGGGATAAGTTTTGAGGGCAAATGGCAGCAATACATTTTTAATTACAAGAATAGGTGACGTCTGGCAAACCCCCTTACTCTGCTGTTGTAGGGGCTGTAGCCAGGCAATTCTTTACGATATAGATTCATTGAAGCTTTGTATACACACCTTATTCAGAGCCTAAATCTTCTGAATTCACTTCATTTTAGTCCAGGTCCAGAATATGAGCCAAAACCCTACAAAGAAAGGTCTTTTAGAGGAGCTTTTGTGGTTTCCTTGCTATGCCTTCTCCCCTCTCCCTCCAGTGAGATTGACTGTGACTATCACGTTGGAAGGCCAATGGTATCCTGGGGTGCATTAGAAGGGCTGTGGTCAGTAGGTCGAGGGAGGTCCTCCTCCCCCTCTATTCTGCATTGGTGAGGCCGCATCTGGAGTATTGCGTCCAGTTCTGGGCCCCTCAGCTTAAGAAGGACAGGGAACTGCTAGAGAGAGTCCAGCGCAGAGCCACTAAGATGATCAAGGGAGTGGAACATCTCCCTTATGAGGAAAGGCTGAGGGAGCTGGGTCTCTTTAGCTTGGAGACGAGGAGGCTGAGGGGTGACCTCATCAATGTTTATAAATATGTTAAGGGTGAGTGTCGGGAAGATGGAGCCAGGCTCTTCTCGGTCTCACTAAGCGATAGGACAAGGGGCAACGGGTGCAAATTGGAGCATAGGAGGTGCCAGGTTAACGTAAGGAAAAACTTTTTCGCTGTGAGGGTGACAGAGCACTGGCACAGGCTGCCCAGAGAGGTTGTGGAGTCTCCTTCTCTGGAGACATTCAAAACCCGACTGGACGTGTTCCTGAGTGATGTGCTCTAGGTGGCCCTGCCTTGGCAGGGGGGGTTGGACTAGATGATCTTTCGAGGTCCCTTCCAACCCTTGTGATTCTGTGAGTCTGTGAAATAGTTTGTGAATTGGCTTTTAAAAATGAACCGCAGAAGCTACGCTCCCTGAAGCAACCATTTTCTCTCCAGGGAGCACTTGTGCTCTGGCCAGTAGGTGCTAAACTTCTTGTTCCTAATACCTATTCAAGCCCCCAAATCCCTGTTTGTCCCATCCTCTCCGCTTCTCCCGGGACTTGGTGTGATCGTTTATCCTGCAGCACCATCATGTCTTCATCATCTGGAGCTCTGTATCGCTCTGTGAGTCCCAGTTTCCTTTTGTCTGTGCCCACGTGCGCTGCTTAGGTGGCACGCGTGGTGCCCTTGACCAGCCGCACTGCCTTACCCCTGCCCTTCCACAGCAACGATCCTCCACAGCCTCCTCGGCCATGCTGCCCCTCTTCAGTTTTCTGCCCTCTTAATCTTCTGTATTATCCTATATATTGATACTTGGTGATACGCAAGCATATGTAGATAGATGTGTATACAGATAAAAATAGATGCATGCATTCATCCATACCAACATTTATAAGAAATATGTATATTTGAGAACCATTAGCTCTCAGTAAGACAGTAAAGGAAAAACCACATCTTTATTCTCTTGCCAGTACTCAGACTCATCAAAGTGTGTTTCTGATCCCACTTCCCTCTTCCTCCTTCTCCCACTTGTATATAAATATGGAAACGAGGTTTTGAAGCAGTATAAATTGTAGCTATAGGATTTGTGTATGTGTGTGACCTTTGAAGGCTTTCTAGAAAGGCTTGTTACTGCTTTAAGTGTGTGCGCTTTCCTGACAGATTGAGGCTTGCTTCAAGTCTGTCAGTTAAAATAAATACAGCATAACTGGAAAATAACAGAAATTATGACTGAAATAGTTGTGACAGGCAATTTAGAATTTTTTTTAATGTAATATATGAATTAGTCTTTGTGACCACCACTTTGACAAAATTTGACATTTCTCCTTTTCTCAGAAAACATTAGGAGATTCCTTTATGCATTGATTTAAGCATTCATGCAACTTCCCTTTGCATCTTAGTAAAATATGTACTATTATTCTTACTCTTAAAATGATTGTATATTAAGTTGTGGCTTGTGTCAAACTGTTTTTGGCTAGGAATTAAGCCAGTTTAAACTGGCTTAATCACAAAAACGCCTTCCCGGATTGTTCTTATTAATTACATAAAACTGCTTTTATTCCATTAGTTATAGAATTAAAGAATAAACTTAGTTTCTGTTTAAAGGTTAGTCAATTTAGTGAAGAAAGGAAGCATTATTGATGTTTGGGTAATTGAAACAATCAACAGTGCAGCCAGGCACTTAAAATGAATGGTTTGTAGAAAGGTGCGGTAATAGCAGCACAGCTGGGAGAAACATAATCTGTGGGAAAAGTCATTATTAGTGCAGCATTGTTTTTCTGTTGTACCAAGATTATAAGCAGTAAAAATGTCACGCACTGTTCCCATAAGCGAGCTAATGCATTGATGACAGTGGGTACGCAAGAATCTGGAAATGTTGATGAAATTCAGAGCTTCGGCAGTTCCTGGTAACCAAAGTGTTCTGGGGTTGATTTAGGTTTCAGAGAATTATTATTACATCTGAAATGATTTTTTTTTTTTCCTCCCCATTCACAGTAGGCTTTATTCTGGGTCGAACGTAAATATCTGATTGCTGAAAAATCACTAGCATGTATGTAGTCATCTTTTGATCAACAAGAGATCATCCTTAAAAAGCAGAATGAAGACAGAAATAACTTGTACAACCACCAAGCATTAGTCACACGTAGCTCTTATATAATGCTTGCGTCTTCAGTGAGCGTGCTGGCAGCTGGGCTGCTTTGTAATATTTACTTGGACAAGAAGTATCTATCTCATTTGGTGGAGGAAGAAGATGAAGCCGAGAGTTAAGGGACATGCTGGGGGGCACTTAGCTGGTGAGAGTGTTAGAACTAAGACGTGTCCATCATCATCCATCAAACAAAGCCAACAGCAGAGTGGAGTCCGTAGCAGTGTTTCCTCGTGTGCTTTCCCCACTCAGCCCCTGGCATTTTGGATCCACTATTTTCGAGGCAGAGCAAGTGAATGCTGCAGCACTTCTTGTAGTTTTCCCTTTTGTTTGTTATTGTAGGTGAGGAAGCATATTTCCTCTTCACTCTGTTGTGCCATGATGAAAAGGACAAATAAAAATATGTAGCTTGAAACACTGAAAATGGCTTTTCAGCAGTTGAAAACAAATATGTAGTTGGTTTAAGCTTGCCAGAACTCTTGAACGTATGTCTATTAACCTTAGCACCAAGAGAAACGCACACGTGCAGATGTTTCTTTGCGGATTTGCCCACTGGACTGTGTAATGTATGAAAATGGGTGGGATTTTCTGGGAGATAAACCATTTAAGTATGGGAATTTCCTTGTAATGGTTCAGTAATCATTTTGGCTGCTTTCTTTTGGCGTGATCCTGTTAGTTCATACATATTGAATGCTTGCTCCCAACTGAACCACAAGGCTTCTAAATGGAATTGGAAGCACTCTCTAATCTCCTTCTGAAAGTTTATTTCTTGAGGCTGAAAAGACGTTGTAATCAAGCTTTAATTTTAATAAGTACAAGAAATCAGAGTACTTTGAGGGGACATTTTTATTCTTAGCTTATTGTTGTGTTTATAGACAGTGAATTACGTTATAGCTTGACTTGTTCATAACCATGCATTATGGTTTCAGTTCTTCTTTTTCAGAATTACATGTAACAAATGATGCAGTTTTCTTTCGTTGGTGTTCTATGATGAAATATCAGAGGGATAATTGTTAATGTCCCTAGAAGGTATTCAGGACTTTGTGTGATTTTACATCATTTTTAGAATAAAAAAGTCAACCCAAAATATTGGAAAACTAGGGCTCCAATTATAAAACAAAACAAAGATGACCTTTCTTTAAGAGAAAAAAAATACATTACTATTAAATGTACTATAAAATTGCTGTAAAATTGATGCTTTAAAAAAAGAATCTTACTTACTGGAGAGGGACTGTTTACAAAGGCATGTAGTGACAGAACAAAGGGTAACAGCTTCGAACTGAAAGAGGGTAGTTTTAGATTATATAGGAAGAAATTCTTTACTGTGAGGGTGGTGAGGCACTGGCACAGGTTGCCCAGAGAAGCTGTGGAGGCCCCATCCCTGGCAGTGTTCAAGGCCAGGTTGGATGGGGCTTTGGGCAACCTGGTCTAGTGGAGGGTGTCCCTCCCCGTGGTGAGGGGGTTGGAACTACATGATCTTTGAGGTCCTTCCATCCCAAACCGTTCTGTGATTCTATGATACTTAATTTGTTACAGAAGTCTAGAAACTAAATGAATGGTCCAAGGAAAGTGGAGGGAAGATAATTATTTATAAGAAGAGGAGATAATTTCTAAGAATATAAGGTTGCACACACATAGCAATCTGGTACCAGTTTTAAAACAGAAGTATTTAATTTCTTTTACTTCATGCAATGTAATTGTGAAACTTGTTGCCACAGGGTTTACAGAGGCCAAAATTGTAATTGTGTTCAGTAAGGAATTGAGTGAGCTCATGGTAGGTAGATTCATAAGAGTATGCTAAACAATTTGGATGCAATCCTAGCATGAGTAATCCCATTTTTTGAGGATTTCTGGAAGATAGGAGGATTTAGGAGAACACCTAATTGTTTCCAATATTATTATTTTTTAATAGCATTTCTCTGTCAAAAGATGCACTTACATCCTCTCACAAACTTTTTTGTATTTGTATATTTGTAGTTGCATGTATGTGGAGTCACTCCTTAGTGGCTGTTAAAGTTCTTTATAAGCATTGAATGCAATGCACCCTTAATGTCTGAGGTCATGTAGACTGGTATGTAGAAAACTTATACTCAGAAAGATCTGATGATGCAAAACGAATAATACGTTTGCTCTTTGTTTCCTTTAGGACGCCGAGCCTTGTTTGACCATTCGTCACACAGTGCAAGCTCAAAAGTAAAAGAGAGGAAACTACAAGGGCCTTGTCCTCCTGTTGGTCATGGAAACTATGGAAAACCATGTTTGAGTGAAAGCAGTCATAGGTCCCCATTTTTTAATCCCCGTAACAGTTTTCACACAATACATTCAGAGCACAGTCCGGTGAAGCCAAGGATCATTACAGTGGTGAAACCTGGTGGACACACACTCAGAAGGATAACCTTGCTTCTCAACAGGAGATCAGTTCAGACCTTTGAACAGCTGATGGCTGACATATCGGAAGCTCTGGGATTTCCACGCTGGAAGAATGACCGTGTGAGAAAGCTTTACAATCTTAGAGGCAGAGAAATCCGAAGCGTTTCTGACTTCTTCAGGGAAGGTGATGCATTCATAGCCATGGGCAAGGAGCCCCTCACTTTGAAAAGCCTGGAAGTGGTATTGCAGGAACTTTATCCTGAAAATCCTTATGCTGCCAGTGCTGCCATTCAGCAGAACAAGGAGGAGTTCCAAAAACTGAAGAGCAGGCTGTATGAGAAGGCTTCAAAAGTGGACAGTGGCTTTGATGAGACAGAAATTACCAAGAACTGCAGTGATGGCATGTCTCCCAAACGGGTAGCTGGACATGAAGGAAAAAGTCAAGCCAAGACAAAGCAAGAAGAAAAAATGAGAGCAAAAAAAAGGTGGACTAGAGATAGCTGGAGTGGTGAACACGGAGTGAAGCCTTCTAGAAAAACCCGAGAAAGCGAGAGGTACCTTAGCCATGAGAGGAGTCCTGAGGAGGGATTAGAAGAGAGTTCAGAGGAGGTGGTGATGTGTGAGAAGTGTGAGCAGGAAAGGCAGGCCAGACAAAAGTTACAAAGGGAAAGACAGGCTGAGGCCTCATTTGAGAACAGAGACCTGGACATAGGCGCATGTCAGAGGTATCATGTAGAAAGAAATGCAAAAACCAGGCATTGCCGAAAATCTTCAGAAACTTGTCTGGAAGGTGAAGAAGTTGGTTGGAAAGATAATGGCTGTAGGAGGACGTGGAAGCCCCTACATAGGAATGTTAATGAAGGGCTTGAGAAGCAAAAAAGGAGCATTGAGAAGGAAAGGGATGTGGAGAAACATGAAAACCATGGGAAGGAAGTACTAAAAATCAAGAAGAATGCTGTAGAAGGGCTGCAGCTAACTCAGGAAGTGAAGGAGGAGAATGGAAGTAGCTGCATAATGAACCAAAGTGGTTGGCTAAGGAAAGACACTCCAAGGGATGCTGAGAAACCATTGAGAACACATAGGGAGGGCAGAGAGGGGCAAAGAGTTAAAGAGGAGGGTGCCAGAAGAGAGGGGAATATCATGCGTAGAGAGAGTGACATGACACGACGAGAAAAAACAGGAGAGCGCAGAGTGAACAAAGAAGAAAACAGGGCTCAGGGATTGGAAAACACAAGCCGGAGGCATGCCATTAAAAACAGAACTGATGTGGAAAAACACTATGAGATTGGCAGAACTATTGGGGATGGGAACTTTGCAGTGGTGAAGGAATGTCGCCACTGTGACTCAAATCAGATCTATGCCATGAAAATTGTTGATAAGTCCAAGCTGAAGGGGAAAGAGGACATGATGGAAAGTGAAATTCTGATTATTAGGAGTCTCTCTCATCCCAATATAGTAAGCTTAATTGAAGTGTATGAGACAGAAGCTGAGATCTACCTAATCCTAGAGTATGTCCCAGGAGGGGACTTATTTGATGCCATCATAGAAAGTGTGAAGTTCACAGAGCATGATGCTGCTGTCATGATCACCGACCTGTGTGAAGCACTGGTTTATATTCACAGCAAGAATATTGTCCACAGGGACCTCAAACCAGAGAATCTGCTGGTAAGTATTGGCAAATGCATTGCAGGAGTTGAATTTATTTTCCTTTTAGTTATGGATCTTTGAATATTTTTAAGCAAATATTGTGCAGAGAGAATGTACTGTGGCAGAACTGTTTGGAAAAACGGGTACAATTTTGAAGTGACATCACAACTACAGTTTACCTCACATAGATCAGCTGTGCATTCAAATGAAAGTGACCTGGCTTTCAGGGGTAGTGAGCACATGTATTTGTCTGCAAATCAGGCCTGTTACTTAACATCTGACTTTTAGGTATGTAAGGATGTAATTTTTTTTAATGCATGAAACAGGCACTGAATCATAAGGCATCTTCCTTGAAGACCAAAATTTATTAACATCGCTAATTTAGCTTATTTACTTGGTGGACGTCATATATCCTGCAGACTGCTTTTCTAAGTCCTCTACTGTAGTGATTTCTATCTTGTGACAATTTATTTTCTTAGGAGCAGAAGTATGATGCAGCTGATTGAGATAATCTGACAGTAAAATGTGAGTGTTTCGGTGAAATACAGCATTAAATTCAGCTCAAATACTAACTTCATGCCAAAGAGAAAAGTTCTTTTTTTCATCACGTTTCTGAGGCTACATTCTTTGCACTCAGCACTGAAGTCAATAGTTACTCACACATGTGAATATGCATAGAAATGTGTGCAGTATTGACATTTGACAAGACATCCATTGTAGAACAGTAACAGTAAGCAACTCTCCCTTGCTAATCGTGTGTTACACTCTTGTACTAGAGTTCCAATTATCCTGATAGATAGATACCAAATATTTGCCTGTCTCTAACAAATTTGATTTGATCTGCTGGTGGAAGACAATCATTAGCCAAAAAAAAAAAAAAGAAAGAAAAAAAAAAGGTAATAGATGATTTAGTCCTACGTGCCATTCAGTTCTTTATGGGAATTAATTTTAGGAAGAAATCAGTGTGCATTTCTGGAGAAAAGCAGCAGTGTAGCCTCTGGGATGTACAGAATTTGAACAAGGCTGAGCCTGAACGGTTTGCTCCCAAACCTTTTCGCTAATCAGTAGCATCTACACTAGGTTTTACTATGCATCCTGCTTAGTCTGATGAAAATCCTTGGTATGTGGTGGTGTGTAAATAAAAGATGTTGAGTGCAAGTGGCTTGTTTGCAGGAGGAAGTAAGCTGGTTTGCAGGAAGAAATAAGCTTGCAGGCCCTGCCTTCATGCCTCGTTTTGCCATTAGAACAAAACTTAGAACTGCAGGGCTTTTTTTCAGAAGCTGGTTTTCCATTGTGAACCAGGCTCTGGTCCTTCGTGTTTGCTGAAAATAAGCTAGTGCATGTGAAACGCCTGAGAGCAGATGCTTCATTTCCCTCTACAATATGTACTCATCACAGTGATGCAGGTGAGCAAAGCGAGGCAAGGTACAGGTCCATTCTGGTTATTTTCCCATTTAGTTCATAGCACTGCAAAACGGAGGTTGCTGGGCAGCGGCAATGTTATGCAGCACTGAAATAATCGTGTTGCCCATGCTGACAGTCGGTAAATATTTTTCAAGGACAGGCTGATCCCCAGCCTATAGGTATTTTGTCAATGAGAACAGTTACTCAAACACTATGGGAAAGAAAATTGCATCTGTTCCAGTTTCACCTTGCTGGTAATTAGCTGTGAACACTTACATTAGAGATCATTTGTATAAAGCATCCTTTTAAAAAATTACTCTGTTCAACAAACCACATGAATTTTTAAGCTCTTGACAGTGTTGGATAGCCACGTGCTATCTAATAAGCATCCCTACAAATACAGTCAATTTGAGCAAGTTTCTGGCTTTTCTAACTTTTTAGTGTGCTGCCTCTTGACTCCTCAGAGTGACTGGAGCAGTAGCAGCAGAGTAGGAAGGAGAGCTGCCATTAATCTTAATGTCGGCCAGTGCTGAACAATAACGAATAGCACTGAAACAAATTTCACTGGTTCATCTGCTGTTGGTGGATCAGGGGCTGAGGACCACCTTCTGGAGAGGAAGCACAAAGTGCTGGCATCCTGCAGGGATGTCCTTGGTTGTGGGATAGCTCTTGTTTTACTTCACGTTCCTACGCTGTGGATGTTTAAGTCTGAGTTAGTCTCCCTAGAATTTTTTTTTTTGTACACAGAGGACAGAAATAGGTATGTACTTCTAGGCTGTTGAGTTGTTTGTCCTACTTTGGGGTGGTCTTTTGGTCTGGTGAATTTTGTCCGTCCTTTTTCTTGTCAACCATTTTTACCTAACCCTTTCCAGCAAATGGGAAATGGAAAAGTTCCTTGGTCTGTTTTACTACGGAAATGTGTCTATTATAAACTCGCGTTGTGAGAATCGAACCTTGTTCCTAATGACTTTTGAACCTACTGGCTAATTTCCATCAGAGTTGACAGAGAAGCAGCAAACTGAGGCAAAAAATATTTTCATAAGTTTCATGAAGATCAGCATCCTGGGAAAGAAGGGAAACCGTTTCTGTCCCTACAGAGTCTCTAGGGAATTGTAAAATTATTGGCAGAGGAGAGAGCTGGAAACATGGTTTAATTATTAGTTCACTGCACTACTGTTCCTCTTATGGAACTGTTCTCCAGTTATAAACTTCTCTAACAGTCCACCATCATCCTTTCTTGTTTTCCCCCTCCCTCTATCACTACTGTGTCTGCCCACAATGGTGAGACTCCTTGCAGCGTAGCTGTGAGGCAGAAGGGTGGTGACTTGCGTTACAAAAACAAAATCTGTTTGGCAGCTGGTGTGAAGACAGCTGCTCTGACTCCCTCCCATCTGCTAACGGCATCACCTCGTTTGTGGCTAGGTGTTCAGCAAGAAAACCTTTGCTACTGTGGATGAGCAATGTGGTGTATTTGGTCTCACCATAGAAGCCAGTCACTTCTTTAATGCTACCTGGAGGAACAGAATTTGCTGTCAAGGTTTTTAGCTAAGGGACTGTTTAAGTCTACAGGTGCTGATGTTTCTTGACTTGTGAGAAATTAATTTCCAAGTGTGGTGTTTTCCCAGGTTATAGCTGTTAAAGATACAAAGTCATTCCCTTGTCCCCTTTTAGGGGGAAGGGAGGAGGACTGTATTTGTGATTGTACGCTCATCTGCTTGTATACTTCTCAAGCATACTAATGTGGTAATTGTTTAACACTCAGCTTCATAAATGTTAGTGTTTTATGCACTTGAGCTTTTTTTTCTTCTTTTTCTCTCTCTCACGTTTTCGTATACGTATGAGAACTTCAACTATCACCTTTATGTCCTTTAACTTCACTTTTATGACACTATGTACATATACACAAAGCACTTTCAGAGGTTTCCCAGTGCATTTGAGTTAAAATCCTGTTTAACCAGTTACCTGTCAAGAGCTTTGCATACAGTAAACCTACGCGGGGAATTTTCTGTAAGATTTTTCATAGAGATTCTTCTAGCTAGCAGCAAGACATGTCTGAAACTCAAAATGTGTAAGCAGCACTTTTTCTTTAGCTCTACCTGTTTCTAATACACAAACATCCCAAGGGCTAGCTTGCTTTCATCATATATATATGAGAAGAATTTGTGCTACCATATATATGTGCATACAGTGAAATATTAATGCTGTAAATCATCATCATAAAACTTTTGATGGATTTCACAAGGTAGATATGAAAACAAGGAAGAGCATGAAGAATGGGGAGTCATAGAAGAGGAAAAGATCAATTTATCCCTTCTTTGAAGATGAACATGGCTTTGTACTAGTGTATTATAATCTTCTGGATATATGGCTGGGATAGCTAGAAGTCCTCAGACAGTATTCTGATATCCCACTATGACATCTGCATTTGAGAGAAGAGTGAACAATTCTGACCGCCTTTAGTCCAAGACTACCAGATACTGGCTCCCCTTGCACTGGAAGGACACAAGTAGTTGTATGGCCTAAATTGGCTGTAGAAAGTGTACTAAACACTGGTCTTCCTTGTCTCAATTAACACTATAGGCAGGTAAGACAAAGCAGCACTTTTAAATGGACTTTTGGAACCATTCTTTGTGGTCTTGAATGCAGAAACAGTAGTAACTGTCTTTTAGGTGTCACAGTAAGACTAGTATGTCCATCTGATGTTACCACTCTTGCTTTGTTCTCACCATTTCACAGAGCACATACTGTAGATGTCAGAGACTACATTTCTCTTGAGCAGGTTGTACATTTCTGTGACACTGCTATGAGTAAATAGTCTGTCCTCAGGAGGAAATAAAAGCAACCTGAGAAGCTTTTGTTACAGCAAAGTGTGTTTGCGTGCTCAAGGTGGTGCCAGGTGACAGGAAGGTAGACTGGAGAGTACAAAGTTGGGAATGAAGGGAATGTTCACTCTGCCTGAGCTGACTTTGAGTTGTTCTGAGCATAGTGTGAAGATGCTGAGATTTTCAGGCGTGCTGACAGGTTACATGCTGTCTTTGAAATGATTGTCACAAAGCTGTGAAAATATACCCACAGTGCATGCTGTTCCTACCTGTTCAGTTGTTAAGGAAGATGAAAGCTCAGTGGTTTTGTCCTGGATGAACAGATGGTGCAGTGTTGCCACCTTGTGCTGTGATGAGGGATTAGGAGCCTGGCATCCAGATAAAAGAAAAAGTACAACACTGTGTTTTACAAAGCAAGATATTTCCTGCTGAGTTTGGAGTTGAGATTAAGACCAGTGTGTTCTCTACCCTCCCCACCCCGCTTGCTGGTTTCTAACAATGAGTATAAATGTTTCAGTATTATTTGTCTTGGTACAGTAGCATGCAGGGTATTAGTTGAAATTCCACGTGACATGATTTTCGTATATAATTTAAAAAGCTTTATTTATACAATAGGAAAATATATTCATGCTCAGATTTTCATAGTACATATAAAATCAGCATTTCAATTGTGAGCTTTTGTTACATTCTACCACTATTACCCCTATTGTTAGAGTATAAGTCCTGTGGATAGATACTACTCTAGAAAGTAATCATTGGAAATTTATTTTTTGTTTTTGTCACCTATAGTGTCCACAGTGTGTCATGGCAAAAAATCATAGTGAAGTTGACTAACGTAATAGAGAAATTGGTTATGGCATTTTAGCTTTCTCCTGCAGAAGTTTTGACTGCGTGGTCGTAGTAAAATTTATTTTCAGTTTCTTACTGAAAAATATTTTTACGTAAAAAAACCAGAAAATACCCTGAAATGTTTGCTTAATCAAGACTGGTAGAGTGCTTGTATTTTCTAGAAAGAAGAAAAAAAGAATTAGTAGGCTATAATGTGTTATTTGTAATGCAATAATTTTTTCTTAAAAAAAACCCCAACCTTTTTGCTTAATCAAAATTGGATGAGTGCTACACTTTCTATGAAAATGATAGATAGGGATTAGTCAGCTGTAAAGTAGGAGAGCAACTGTTGTCCTGTCTGTGTCCTTAGTTGTCTTGTAATAGAGATCATCTTGAATTTTTTGCTTTCTCAAGCACTGTCTGATGGCAAAGTATGAGGTGTTAAAGCATGGAGTATACCTGTCACGTTATAGTCCAGTTTGTCCATTCAAAACCAGAGTCCAGATTTCCTTGGTTTTCTTGTAGAAATTTTAGCTGCTAATCTGTTTCCCATAGTTCTAGAGAGAGACTATTTTTCGTTTAAAGCAAATTCACAATAATTTTTTACCTCTTAAAGACTATTTGAATATCAGTCCCCAGTATTATTAATACTGATGTGTTTAATTATACTGCTACATTCTTCATGACTTGGCCTTTGAATATAGAATCATAGAATGGTTTGGCTTGGAAAGGACTTTTAAAGGTCGTGTAGTCCACCATTCCCTACTGCAATAAGCAGGGATATCTTCAACTAGATCAGGTTGCTCAGAGCCCCGTCCAGTCTGACCTGGAATGTTTGCAGGGACGGGGCATCTACCACCTCTCTGGGTAACCTGTTCCAGTGTTTCACCACCCTCATTGTAAAAAATTTCTTCCTTATATCTGGTCTGAATCTACCCTTCTTTAGTTTAAAACCATTAACCCTATCACTGCAGGCCCTGCTAAAGTCTGTCTCCAACTTTCTCATAAGCCCCCTTCAGGTACTGGAAGGCTGCAGTAAGGTCTCCCCAGAGCCTTCTCTTCTCCAGGCTAGACAATCACAACTCAGCCTGGCTTCATAAGAGAGGTGCTCCATCCCTTTGATCATCTTTGTGGCCCTCCTCTGGACCTGCTCCAACAAGTCCATGTCTTTCCTGTGCTGAGGACCCCTGTACTCCAGCTGGGGTCTCACCAGAGTGGAGTAGAGGGGCTTCCTCATCCTGCTGGCCACAGGTCTTTTGACGCAGCCCAGGACACGGTTGGCTTTCTGGACTGAGTGCGCATTGCTAGCTAATAGGTGGTGGGGGGATGGTTGGACTAGATGATCCTTGAGGTCACTTCCAACCTTAATGATTCGATTCTATTCTATTCTATTCTATTCTATTCTATTCTATTCTAATGTCCAGCTTTTCATCCACCAGTCCCCCAAGTCCTTCTCAGGGCTGCTCTCAATCTCTTCATCCCCCAGACTGTATTGATACCGGCGTTGCCCTGACCCCTGTGCAACACCTTGCACTTGGCCTTGTTGAACTTCATGACGTTCATGTGGGCCCACCTCTTGGGCTTGTCCAGCTCCCTCTGACTGGCATCCCATACCTCAGGCCTGTCAACTGCACCACTCGGCTTGGTGTCATCTGCAAACTTGTTGAGGGTGCACTCGATTCAACTGTCTTTGTCATTGACATATTTTGTTTCTTAAAATAATATTTCATTAACTGCGTTACAAATTATTGCTTAAGACCCATGCGTACAACATTAGAATGGGAAGAAGTGTTTTGATTACTTTCCAGGTAGTTGTGGGAGATGGAAACTACTGAAAAGACCCATTTAGGCGGACATCCTGCGTGGATCCGTTTCTCCAACTCTTACTATGTGATGACTGTGACTCATTTATTTTCAGGGCAGCAGGTAGAGTAGCAGAGTAATTTGCAAAGAAAGTAAGGCTTTTGTTAGACTGTTATGATGGAGATCTGCTCTTCAAGTGACACTGTAAAGTCAGTAGCTTACCTGGGAGTATTGCATTTAAGCTTAAAGGTGTTCACCGTATTCTTTTTTGCTTTCCCGGGGCAAAAGAAGAGTTTACTTTCCCAAGAGGAGGAAATAATAGCATCTAATTGACGCTTGGTTAATTTTTGTCTTCTTCCTTTTAATTTCTTGGAAATTACAGTGTGACAGAGTTTGTTGAGCAAAGTTTTCTTTTTCCATTATTGCTTGTTCTCCTAAATATATGCATCCTCTTCGTATCTGTGGGGGGGGGTGGAACTTTCTGAATACTGTCTATCAAAATACTGTTTTATTACTAGAACTTCTTCCTGTTTATTATTAACTATTTGCTTTATCTTTTGCTGTCTTATAATGCATCCGAACTAAATATAGATATTTTTCATTGAGTATAGGTTCAGCATAATGCAGATAAATCTACCACACTGAAACTAGCGGATTTTGGCCTTGCAAAGCAGGTTACAAAACCCATATTTACTGTGTGTGGAACACCAACGTATGTTGCCCCTGAAATACTTGCTGAGAAGGGTGAGTGTATATGTTTATCATTTGTCGTAAATCATACAATTACTCTGAAGTTTCTAATCATGGAAATATTCCAGAATGTTTCAAGCTACTGATATGTCTTTACAGGGTAGGAGTTTGGCTGCAATGTAATCTGTGAAAGGAAAGGAGACTTCTTAGCTTTTAACAAACACAAGCATGACATCAGTCATGTTTGCATTATTAATGTCTATGGTAAACTAACATGGATTTCCAAACGTACAAGCCATAAAATATCATACATGGTAATTGCTGAAGTGGGGAAATGAGCAGAAGTTCATGTTGCAACCTGAGGGTAGTCAGCCACATTTCATGACTAACCCTAACAACTTTCCACGGCCTTTAATGATGCAAAAACATTGTGAACATTTATGTTAAACTTATGTAAGAAGCCAAAACGTGTTTTGCATCAGAAGAAGTTTTGGAGATTTTCTATCAGAAAAGATGCAGACCTGGAAAGAAGTCAGTATTGTTGATGACTCAAGCAAAGCTATTTCTGGTTTTTGTTCTGTGGAGCTGGGTTGCACATCTCCAGTTATATCCAGTTTCAATGGAAACTTGGCACTCTCTTAGTGCTCTTTCAAAGGCAGTCTGAGGAGGACTATTTTAGAAATATATGCTGTGTTTTCTCAATTAGTCTCTAATTGACACTGGCCTTGTGAGACAGTGTTTGTAAAACATGTTGAAGAAGAGAGGCACTTTGTGAGAGCTGTAGTTATTAACGGGCAGAGCAGCTCAGGTTGTAAGCATGGTGTACCAGCCACTTATTCTTCTGCTGACCTCATGTTTCTGAGAAACTGAGCAGAGCTTCTGTGTATCTTGGAAAACAGAACGAAAAAGAAACAATTCCCTACCAGTTGTGAGTTTTCTTTCTAAAACAGGACTTTTGTTTTGTCTTTTATTTTTCCTTAGGCTATGGGCTCGAAGTAGATATGTGGGCAGCAGGTGTGATCCTTTACATTCTACTCTGCGGTTTTCCCCCTTTTCGCAGTCAGGACCGTGATCAAGAAGAGCTGTTTCAGATCATACAGCTGGGTCACTATGAGTTCCTTTCCCCATACTGGGACAATATTTCTGCAGGTAAGATTCAACATGTATAGCAGATCTGAGAAATGACAGATTTCCCTGGAGTGGGATGAACTCCCTTTTGTTCCGGACAGTGAGCTCAATCAACTTGAGGGTGTCTTACAGGTCTCTTTTGTGTGATTCTACGTTTGCTTTAAATGTGAATTTAGTCCTCTGGTAGTACTGATGGCTGTGAATCTGAATATTAGATCTGATTGATTTAATGGGTTGCTCCCTTTCTGAGGCAAGAGCGAAGTCTTCCTCACCTTGCTTATGTGAATTGTCTCTGTAGAAAAAGGTACCAAAATAATCTCCAAGGTTGCGTTCGATTGTAAAGATGCACACAAAAGTCTCAAAAGCTGAGAACAAAATCCTTGCTCTGCAGAATGCAGCGTGGATTTTCTGTGGAGATCAGTGGTGTCTGCCCGTAGTGGTTTCTTCCTTGTCATAGGCTAGTACAGTGTCTTTTGTGCGGTCTTCAAAATCAGAAATCCTGAACTCCCTCTCTCCCTATACAGCCTTTTAAAGAATACGCTCAACAGCATTCTATGACTTTCATGCTCCTTGAGGGATGAGATACCAAATTCCTGTGAATCCGAACACCTAGCCTGATGCTTTCAGCATGCTTTCAAGATTAAATTCCCTTCATTTCCTCCTCTCTTTCTGAAGGGGAGGATGATATCAGTAAAAGATATGTTAGAGATTTAACTACTTCTGTGACTACTTCTAAATCCAGTTGTTAGAATATCTCCTGGAGATAGTCACAAAAGTCATTGTTGTAAAACTAGTAACAAAAAATGAGAAGGACGTTTTGTGTAGGTATATCAGCATCATCGCTTCACTGTTTGTTTCTCTTCTCTCCTGTTCTTTCTTCCATAATAGCAGCAAAAGATCTCATAACCAGGCTGTTGATAGTGGATCCCCAGAAGCGCTACACAGCACGGCAAGTACTTCAGCACCCTTGGATCAGAACAGCTGGAAAAACTAACAGCAGAAATTTGCAGAGGGAAGTGACAATAAATATTGAGCGTCATTTCCGGGCCCAGCGCCGAAAGGAAGTTGCAAATAAGGACACATGAAATCTCTTCAAGCTCGTTTAGTCTTCTTTTTATCGATTAATAAATTATTTGTTTTCTTTTCTAAATGAATTGGGCCTTTAGCGTATAGCTGTTGCTGGCAATCGCCATGCCTTTTTTTTTGATTCTGAGAAAGGACAGAGATCAAATTCGCATCCACTTCCCTCTGATGTTACGTAGGAGTCTCTCCGTTGACAGCAGTGGGGACTAGATATTTCCTGGAGGGTACCTATTATTTTTCTTTAAATATAGATTTGAGCTTTTACATTATGTATATCTTTTAGACAGCAAATGTTTGCTTCTGTGGCTGACACTACTGATGACTATGAAATGCTTTCTCTTGTCTCTTTTTCTATCATACCTTCTACGAATTTTGTGTTTATAATGTTTTGTTTCTTATGTTTTCAAGATAGCTGTCTGCATACACATCCTGCAGTAATTCTCTAAATTGTCTTTTCATCAATTCTTGCTAGCAATGGAGAAGGTGAAGAAATAAAAAAAAAAAGTGAATATATCCTTTAGCTGTAGAATGTGTAAAATAAGCAGCAAGATACTATTTATTAAGTTGAGAGGGAAGAAAAATCCTTGTAGACTAAATCAGATATTTTATGATATCTCACTTGACAACATCTTTCCTTGGAGGTTCTCATGGACAGGTCAATAGACTGTACAATGTTTTTGTTAAATTATGGTAATGCCGTGTAATATGGTAGTTTCACTTGTTTATGAGAAGAAGTAGGAAGATACCATGGCTGATGCCAAGACTGTAATAATAACTTTCAAAGTGCTTTTCTTCCTACTCCAGGAAGTAGGAAGTTAAGCAATTCTAAGGGAACTTTGGTTCTTTTCCCAAAGGTGTATTTATTGAATGCTAACCCAAGCATTTTTTCATACTGATTTTCTTCTCAGGAGTCACCCATATGCATCTGTGCCTCTTCCATGCTAATGGAGAATAGAAAGCTGGGAAGCTGCTTTTGTGACTTAAGATAACCCTTACCTTCATGGCTCCCCTTTCATCAACACACTTCACAGATGAATTGCTTTTATACACTTTTTCAGTGTAGTTCAGCAATTGTTTGTTGGGTGGTTTTTTTTTTTTTTCCCCTGTTGCCTTCCCTGGGGATCCTTTCTCCTTGATTCCATGAGAATGGGCAATGGGATGAAATTACATTAAAGTTCAACTTGGGGAAAAACAACAACTTGTTGGCTATGGAAAGGTCTCCCAGGGGAAGTGTCATGCATATGTTTTTCATAATTTGATTGGATGCAGTTTTAAAGAAACCCAAGGTGGGAGGCGAGGGGGGAGGAATACAGTCCTGAGAAGGGCTGTGACCTAGAACAGCTTTTGTATTTCAGAATTTTCTGTTAACTAGTCAAATCCAAAAAGCACTTTAGTTGTCTGTTTTATAATGTTTTGTCCATGAATTCCATGTGCTAGCAAATAATATTGATGTTAAAATATCAGTGGTATTAGCATTGAATCCCTAGCTTATAGACATGAATGAGGGTGTTTTACAACTGCAGAGCTGCTGCTCTGCCTGTGTATTTCATAATAAGAAATGTCAGAAGCATTTCAGAATCAATAGAACATTTTCATAACTATATGAACCAGAATATTATTGTTGGTGAGTGCTAATATTTTGTGTGAACTTTATGAATTACCAAAAAGTGTGGGATTCTGCCATCAGGTTTCTGTTTCAACTTGTGACAGTTTTGCTGTAAGAATGATGTATGAAAGTAGAGACAACTTGGCTCTTAAAGGAGAATTGCACTTTCTGTGAACCGGCTTATTTTTAATACATATTGGAATAAGACTTGCTGTGGAGTTTCTGTAACAAACCAGCTAAATCTTTACTGTATGCCCAAGTAGTATGTATATGATGTGTCATACTGTTGTTCCAAAAAAGTGTACCTGGTGTGCAGTACGCCAATATACACACAGAGAAGAGGTATTTTATTTATTTCATGTCTGCGCAGAGATGGGTGCCAGGTGGTAATTCCACAAAGCTAGCACACTACATAAAAGTACTGCAAGGTATTTATCTTGTTCCAGGATTAGAAAAACCTGCCTAAATTTATGCTCATTACTTGGTAATTACCACATCACCTGCTATTTGTTAAACATATTTAAATTAGCACACATTCTCCTTGCAGGTGTGGGGGGTAGTTGCATAGTCCTTTAATTGAGTCGGTGGTCCCGATCTCCCCCTGCTGCCTTGACCTTCCTCCTAAGTTATGGCAGATTTTTGTTGACTTCATGCCTCTTTGGCAATCACCCAGCTCTCAGCACCTTCTGGGCAGGATGTTTCCTTTTTATCAGTCTTTCAGTTCCTCTTCAAGGATAGCAGTTAGAAAGGCATGCATTTTATCAGTCTTTTAGCTCCTCTTCAAGGGTATAGTCCTTAGCAAAGCAATGCAATATATTTAACCCTAAATTAAACAGTGTCTGAGCATTAATCCAAACACATTTCTGTCCCTGTAAAGTGGAAAACTCTTCGTTGTAGCTATGGATGCCTCTGCTTTAGAAGCCCGGAGTCAGGAAGACTTTCTCTTATCCTGAAAAGAATGGATTTAAGTGCTTTCCTGAGTTAAGGCTATGTGTAACCTCTTGCTCTAAATGTATTATGTGGTCTTTGAGCACTAGTAATAACGTCTCCTTTGTTAATTTAAGTCTATTTTGGATAGGAAACTGTAACAATAGCTTCTGACCTGCAATATTATATTTTGCAATGATCTTATTTTTAATATAGTTATTTAGAAATAAAGTATGAAGTGACAAAAAGAAGACGTTATCAGCAATGAATCTGACAGTTTAGAGATTGTGTTATGAGTTGCCTTTTTCATCTTTAAGAACCTGTCTACAGCCTTATTCCTAGCGCAGAAGATAGAGAATTTGCTTGTAATGAATATAAAAGTAATTATTTTTTCAAAGATTTTGGTTTTTCTCTCAAGTTCTCTGCTCTGGGTCCCAGACAGATGAAACATGGACTGTGCCATGTGCTGTCACTGCACTGAATCTGTAAATACAGCCACTCCTGTGGCAGCACTGGGGGAACTGGTTTGTTGGTGTTGCTAATAGACATGTGGCATTAGGCCCTCCTTCTTCAGGTTGGAGGCTGAAAAAGCTTCCAGGTGCTTCTCAGGGTTTTTGCCACTTTCTTTATTTTTCCTACTTAGATATTCCTTCTTTTCTCCCGTTGTTTCCACTGTTCCTGCTCTGCCTCTGTGCTGCTTTAAGGAGCCCAGGTCCCCAGTCATTATGGTTTAAGTTGCTTGAAGCAATGAGAACACATATGATTTTGCTAAGCTCAGCCTCAAGTGTTGCTTGCCAATGTTGAAAGTTAGTAAGATTGGAGAGGACTCAGACAAAAAATGGTAAAAAACCCTTACTAGTCTCGAAGATCTCCAGTACCATAGAATCGTAGAATCATTAAGGTTGGAAGAGACCTCCAGGACCATCTAGTCCAACCGTCCCCGTACCACCTATTACCCACTAAACCATGTACTTAAGTACCAGATCCAACCTTCCATGGGCAACCCGTTCATCTACTGCCTTTTGTCAAGCTTTTCTCTTCCCACTGCATGACACTCCAACTCAAACCAGATCTTTATGCTCTATAGACAGTTTCTAATACACGAACCAAATGCACACTCTAGGGGTGAGGATTTTTGCTGTTCTTACTTTCTTTCCTGAGATTTTTCTAATGATTACTGTCTCCTTGGGTTCGGGAGTTATCTTCCCCTTATACTTGCGTTTCCTGATTAGTCCCCTGGTCTACAGAAAGTCTGAGGAAGCTCAAAACTGGGAAGATTAAAGTCTCACAGAGAGCAAGTTCTTGCTGATTCATTAGGAGGAAAAAATATCCCTCCTTGCCCTTCGTTAAATCTTTGTTATTTAGTCTCTCATATGGCCTTACACTCCACTGAAAGTAAAACTAGAGTATCCCTAGCTCTTTAGATACTAAAGATGAAGAAAGTCAGAATGTGCCACCAAGAAAAGTAAACAAAATCTGAAAAGCTTTTGCAAATCAGGTGAGTAGGAATCCTGTCATGCCTCTTAAAGGTATTGGCTGATTCCTGTCTCACAACCAGAGATCCTGACTGAGTTCTAGTTATTCCAGGGTTACTTCATTACTATCTGGTGTTGATTATTCCAAAATTTTTCTCTCTGTAGAAACCAGAGACCCAGACTCTCTGTTATCTTTAACCATAGACGGCTATTCTCTGGCTGGCTGCAGTTTTTAAGCACACTCTCATATTTTCATGCCCTAACTAACTGTAAGATTTCTCAGACTTTGAGGCACCAAGATCCAAACATATAGAATTGGGTCATCAATATTTCATTTTCCAGTGACACACATGCCTCATAGTAAGAGTTGCTTATTTTTTTATTATTGCTGGGTCAGCACTAAAAAATCACGGTCAAGGCTTTCAACTACAGTAGTGACAAAAGTGGTTGCTGCAGGATAGTTAGGGTCTTTGTAAGGATGTGCTGCTCCCAGAGATCAGCCAAGGACGCCTGTGAAGAATTTTGAGCGTTCTTGAAAGCCAGCGTTACTAGCTTTGCGCATCATAAACTTCCCTTGTCTGGGTTAGCAGTCTCTGAATATTAAGTCCAGGCTGACTGGGACTTACAAGCTAAGTAGAAACTCTCTCCAGTGGTACACTTTTCACTGTCTAAAGGTGAAGTGGTCCCTGGATGTCCTTCTCCATTTGTCTTCACTTTCACATATGCTATTACATTTTGTTGATCCTAGACCTCACCTACCTATTTTCCATCACCTATCATCTGTCTACTGTCACCTAACTACCTTCCCTCAGATCGGTCATTACTGAAAGGTGGTGAGATACTCACATTTTGATACGTTTTTCATCAGGGCATGCTGGTCACATATGAAAAAATTATCTGAATTGGGAAATGGCAATGTGGCCAGTGCAGGAAATAAGCAAAAATTTTTGAAAGTATTTAGGCATCTGAAAATGTGCAAAAGGTACTAGCGGTTCACACTGCGTGGTGTTTACCTGCCTTAAAATGAACAAGGAGAATTTGGTCCCTGTCTGTACTTAAGTCACCTAGTATTTAAAAATGTGTCTAAGAGACAGAAACTTAGCAGGACAGCAGAGACACTATTTCCTCTGAGACAGACGCTCTGATTTCTATGACTCAGGGACCCCTCTTCATCTGCAATTTGTTTAGCTACTCTGTGGAATAGCTGAACTCAGAAACCATTGAATCTGCTATCTCAGTACACTGTTCTGACTGGCATGGTAGGTGCGTCTCTTGCATCACAGCTATTACAATTTTTGGCTGTAGGGTAAAAGTGGGGTAGTGGAATGTTATCCTCTGAGCTTGAGTCTTTTGGGTTACGGTCTTAGCGTAAAAGTGAAATTTCTGGAGTCGATTGCTTGATCGTTTCTGGAAGTGTCCAGATTTGGAGTGGTATTGAGTCTGCTTGAGGATGTAGTAAATTTGCTGTGCTTACAAACTGATCTTCCCAAAGACAAGGATGTACCAGTCTGAAATCTCGCTCCTACCGTTTATTGCCTAGATTTCTTTTAATTTAAGCAATCTATGGAAAATGCTTTTTATGTTGCAGGGCATGTGTTTTTCTGTCCTCTCTGACTCCACCAGTACAATTCTTTACTGTTGACATTCTCGCCCCTGAAAGGAATATGGGTCCTTTAGCTGGACTAGCAGCGTGCATTCGGCACTGTTTGTTCTATGGTATGGTTTATTTGCAACAGGGCTGAAGGTGTCATCTTCTAAATTAATATACGTTATAGACTTCAGCAGAAAAGTGCTTGTTCCCCCCGCCAGTAAAGGCAAACTATATAATGGATGTTATATTTCAATATTCTTTCCAATAAATCAAGAAACAGTTGCGTGGCCAAGTATTTTGACTCGTGGTTTGTTTCCCCCCCACCCCTGACAATTTATCTATTTGGGAAATACTTGTTTTAAAAGGTTTGCAATTTCATTATTATTGTGTGTACCTTCATTTACATTTAACAGGACTCCTCCTAATACTGCAGTACTTGAATACTTACAGATGTGTTTTTCTTTGCTGCTATGTGTAATCCCATTAAAATCAACACAATTCTTTGCAAAACTGGAGCCGAGATTCATTCTAACACCTTTTTTGTCCCCGTAGTGTTTGCCATGATGTTAGAGCAATCATGACAAGCAGAGCTAGTTTCGTTGAAGCTTAATGCACACAGAACTGAATTCTCCTCTCATTAATTCTTATTCTGTAAACCCCAAGTTTATTTAGAAAAAGATTTGATTTGTTTGTGGAAACAGGCATTCTGGTCGAAATTGAGTTGATTGCAAAAGTGGTTTTTTCAAAGGACACATTTTCTTAGTAGCGTGTGTATATTTCACTCCTGTTATTAAAAATGGTATTTTCCTGCAGGCCTGCAGTATCAGCTGAAGCAGTGGAAATAAAGAGGCATCTAATATATTGATTGTGTTTTTGAAGAAACTACCTTTCCTGGCTGTGCACGTGTGTGATGAAGTGGCTGTCGGTGAGAATCAGTGCAGACTCTCATTTGTTACGTATTGGTGCTTAAAGAGACCACAGCCTCCCCAGTACTGCTGGAATAACTGTAGCCTGTTAGGAATGACTGACTTTTATGATAATCACCCACATTTATAGCGGTGCATTTTAATGGTCTGTATAGGCGGCTAATTAAAGCTGATTTAATGCTTTGCTGTTGGGAATCTGGATTCAGCTGTGTTTCCTGTGTTACTAGTAGTTGAAGTCAGAGTCTGGCAATTTTTTTTTGTAAAGCGGGCCATTAAAGTTGTCACTGCTACATGCCATTTTTTTTTTTTAAAAAGAAGAGATGACCCTTTCTGTCATCCAATTTGCTGATTCACTCCGTTGTCATTTCTGCAGAATTTTATCTTTTGAAATTAGGGCTGTCTTGATAATGTAGCAGTTGAAAACAGAAAAAGTAAAGTTAATAAGCTGAAAATGTTGATGGAAATAGACTTTGTTTTCTGGCTTCAGAAACTGAAATGAAGAATTGGAACCATCTGAAAATATAGAGAAATGTAGGATTATTCCTGTAGTAAGTGTCTCAGCCATTCAAGCAATAAGAATAATTAACGTAGTGGGAACACCGAGCCATGCCGTACATTGCTAGGGATAAGCAGGTGCTACAACAGTCAGCTTCCAGAAGTGTTTGCGTTTGCTCTGTCGGATAAAGAGTGCAGGACTGGGTAAGGGGTGCTCTTCCTAATCACTGGGAAAATACGACAGAAGGTTATTCCTGCATCGTCATTGCTGTGTTAGTTGGCAAAGCCTTCCTGGTTTCAGCGACAACCATTGTGTTGTAAGAAGGCATTTCTCCTGTAGAATTTCAGTGTAAAACATTTTGGATAATGTTTAATGTCAAGGATTTCAGCAGTGAAGACAATTTTTCTAGAAAATGGAAGTGTACGATCATTAACTGCTATGGTAAGTTATCAAGCAAATCTTATTGCTGGATTTTCAAAACAAGCGCAATTTTGCGATCCTAAGCACATGCAACTACTCAGCTTGCAATGCTGACAGCTTTAATGACACCGTAATGCTTCAGCGTAGAAACCTCTTGTTTGCCAGGCTCGGAAGAAACCTGTGCGCCTCGTGTAGGGCTGGAACTAAATGGGTCAAATACGTTTTATCCATTTCAGCTTGGCTGGAAACATACTGGCCACAATAATGTTCACATGGTGACTGATGGTGTATTACTGACCAGCATTTCAAATGTTGTGGCCCTAAACGTGCGAGTATGTTTGGCTAGAGACCAGCACGTGTCCTGGTAGGATATTGTTTCTATGTACTTTAAACAAAGAGAGAGAGACACGATGTAAAGCAGCCCCTCGCCGTTTGAAAGAAAAAAGATTATGAAAGAAAAATTGAAAAAAGAAAACCACCAAGAGGAGGAAAAGCTGAAGAAAACCATAACTTTTTCCAAAACGTTTCCGTTTCTTAAGTAAGTCAGTGCTATGGACAAGTCTAACAAAGCTTTATAAGTGAAATTAAAAAAAAGTCTTTTCCCTTGCTGCTGTGTAACATTCCCGTGATGGTTCCCCGGTTATTTTGGTGTGTCTGGGGATAACTGATTCCAAGCAGACACTATAGCAACTGCTAGCTTTATCCCACCTGGATCATAATTCCCTAACAATGGGACAGGAGGAGAACCCCTTATAACAAATAGCAGCACAACTGCTGTTACAAAGCAGCCATACAAGAATTCTATGGAAGTTTATTTTTAAAAGCTTTCATCACTCACAGAGTTACTGTTCAAGGGACAAAAAGTCAGAGCTGGATGCCCAAATGTGATACTGACAAACCCCTCCTGGCAGATGAAGCCTCACATATATTAACGGCAAATGACTGGTAGGGTGGTGGAATTAGAATAATCCAAAACCTGTGTTTAGGTACACAGTTCACCTGGGGAAAGGCTGCAGGAAATAGCAAGAATGCTGGAAGAAAGATAAGCAGGCAAGACCCTTAATGACCAGGAAAATTAATCAGTTCTATAATTGCCAAACCTGACCACTGAACATGATGGTCACTGAAAATGATGAAATGTTTCTTTATTTATTTGAAATTCTGAGGGTGGCATCTTAAAAGCCATGAACCAGGGCCTTAGATTATCACTTTCTGTGAAATAATAGCATGATTTATATTTTTGCAGTAATTAACTTTTAAATGGAGGGTGGGATTTTCAAGTATTTTCTGCTGGATGTCAATCCAGTTTTTAAAGAAAACAGAAACAGATTTCTATGACATTAAACTTGGCTCCTATGTACTTGCCATCAGCAAAGATTCTTTCATGAACATCTTCCAAAACGTGTATTTTGAAATTAAAAGATCTGCCGGTGTTTCTGAGGGCTTTCCCGTGTGTTTCAATGCGTTTGAGCTGGTGTACACTGAGAGAGACTTTTGCCCCTTAGTTGCACGGGACTATTGCTTGAGGCCTTTCAGGTTAGCAGCTTCTGTGGGGGGTACACGTGTGTTTTAATGCTATAAATGCTGTATTCCGTGCCGGCTCTTCTGTAGTGTGAGTTTGTGGAGCTATCTGCTGGTGCTACGACTTATCTGCATAGCAGAAAAAAGAACACGTTATTCAAAACGTGCTATCAAAAGTAGCATCATCGGATTGTTGTTTTGATGCCTCGGTGACGGGACTGCTATGAGTTGTCCCAACAACTAACCAGCCTTTACCAGGAGGATACTCTGGATGATCTCTTGGGCAGATCCTGTACAAGGGATTCAGGAAAGATGATTCAGCAATTCAGCAGCTTCATTCTGGCAAGGTAAATCACCAGGAACCCAGATTTGCTGTTGTTCAGTTTGTTTTCAGCATCAAATGGACTGATAGAGGAAGGGTAAGGATGGGACAGCTTTGTTTTTTTAAGCGGAAGGCTCCTTATTGGTAGGCTATCACTGTTTGGGTTCTGGGGAATTTTATATTTATGCCAGTCCAAACTATATTTTGTGAGTCCCAAACTAGAAACTTTTCAGTTCACATATGCATACACACTTGCAATTTTGCATAGGATAGTTCTGTGTGGCTTGAAAAAAGCACTCTTTATTTTTATTGGCATATTAGCTATTATATTTAGTTATTTTACTGGTTTTCAGGTGTGGTCTTTTTTGTTGAAAAATAAAACTTGCAAAACAGGATCGATATTTAAGCCCATATAAGCGCAGATATTTAGGTTTTCAAGGTGATGCTTACTTTGTACATGCTGCTTTGGAAAGAGATCCTTTGCGTCACTGAGGTGTGTGGATGGTTTTTGTTAACATCAAGCTTTCCTACATTTGCGTTAGCTGTTAATAACAAGTGATGCTTCTGGAGCTCTTCAGAGGCCCTAATGAACTTTAGCTCGTTTGTTTATTATTGCCTCAGTGAATGGCTTTGCAATAGGGTTTGAATTCATTCCTGGGAGGAATGCTGGAGGATGGGGTGCAGGAGAGCTGGGATCTGAGATTCATGGAATCACAGAATTCACTCCTGCCCTGCCAGATGAGCTGATCCGGGGCTGGCTCCTGTGTGGGGAAAAGAAGGGCTGGCGCAGAGGTCTGGAGGTTGTGGGCTACTGCCGTCCTGCTGTGGAACAAGGGAGGGCAGAACAGCAGCAACATTTAGCTGGAGCAAAGCCCTGCCTGACATCAGTCTGTCCCCTCATCCCCAGTGGCCATGAGTCAGGGTCACCTTCTGTCCATGAAAACCTTCCATCTCATCCTTGCCATGTCCAGCTTTGAAGTCTCCACTACTAGGAAGGGTGAGAATAGCACTTAGTGCTTGTACAGCACTTCATGTGCTCAAAGCTCTTCACAAACATTAACTAATTAAGCCTCAGCAAGTCCTTATGAGGCAGGTATTTATTCCAGCTGAGTGTTTGCATTCACAATTAAGAACATGCTAGACATAATCCTGCTGTCAATCAGCATAATTGACTCGAATGTTTAATTGGGGAAGATTCCCCCAAGTAACCTCAGTTTAAAAAAGGTTAGCCTGGGAAGGAGAATTATGCAGTGGAGAAAAACAGAATGCAAGAGGAAATCCTCAGTCAGGGAAAGGTAAGGATGGCTGTCAGGGGCGGTTTTAAAAGCAGTCGGGGAAACAGGAGCTATTTTGTGATTGTGGCAAAGTATCTTCAAAGAGGCTTGAATTAACCTGGAGTTAAAAAGTCAGTCTTCATAACTGGGTTTGTTTCAACAGGAGAAATGTACAGAGAAAATCCTAGTAGTAGTAAGGAGGAGGAGTAGTAGTAGCAGCAGCAAGGGTCTGAGGGAAGCTGCTTTGTGTATAAGCATGGGTTCAGACTCTCATCTGGACTTCTGCTTTGCTAGAGCGGCAGCTTCCCTTCACATCTTGCAGGAGGGGGGCCAGCATGTGACCTGCTTGAGGCTCACATGCATCGAAGTGAATGTTTCTTACTGTGGTGTTGAGCGGTAGTTAGTATCTGCAGTGCTAGTAGATGGTAATCAAAAGATGAAATATCTTCTGTCTGGGACACGTGAGTTTAAGGGCAGCTGGGGACTGAATGATAAGCAGCGATTTTTAGTTATAAGCACATGTAGTAATGCATGTTAGAAACATTATGTGTATGATGGATACGGTGAACAGATACGATTATTTCTCACTTTTCCTAGCCAGTCAGGTACAGAGGTGAGCTCAGGTCAGAAGACTTCTTTACTGAGCAGATCCACCAGAGTTTGTGCAATGAGTGTGGGACTTGTGTACTCTGCTACCTGCTTTGTGCCTCCCACAGCCCGGGCTGTACGCTGCCTGTTCACACGACGCAGCACCGAGAGCTGTGAGCTCGTGTGCCACAGGCCCAGGCTGTCTACCATGGGGGTGTGGAGAAGGGGGAAAAAGTCACAAATGGGGAAGACCTGAGCCTGGCAGGTGTTGTTGAGGGAAAATCCCAGGCTTAAAGAGGTAGCGAAGAGCTTCGTTATCTGCTGCAGTCTCTCCTAGACATTTTCTGTGACTCTCCAAAGGACTAGCAGACATTTCAGGAGGGCACCACTCCATCTTCTTCCAAGGTAAGATGCCTGTGGCATTTCTCTCGGACACTGGCTAGCCTGTTTTTTGAAAGCTTGAAGAAAAAAGATTGCAAGCTTGAAAAAAAAGATCTCATATGCCTTTCAGGCAATCTGTAATAGTATTTTGCTCTTCTTACTGTCAGAAAGAGTTTCCTAGCTTCTCTCTTGCCAAGTGAGTCTCTTTTGCCAAAACCTTAGCTCCTTGCTTCTGCTCACAGTCAGAATGGGCTTGGAGAACAGGTTATTCCCTTTTTCTTTCTGCACCTGAAGGTTGTTCCCTCCACAGTCACCTTTCTAGAGATGTGACAGGGCTGGCTCCTGCCTTCAGCTAGAAAATACTTAGGAGATGGGTAAAAGTTCTGACATCCTCAAGTCTGTTCTTCAGTAAGCCTACTGTCACTTTCTCAACATGGCTATGACAATGGCTAGAGCTGATCAAGCCTCCAGTGGGATTAATATCTATGTTTAAGTGCATGTTTCATCTTGCTTCACTGTCTACACCTCATTTCAGTGCTATATGTAAGCTATAAGCTATTTCCAGGTTGGCTGTTGCCTCCCCCTTTGCACCAGTCTCATTCCCTTATGTGTGGTGACAGCCACAGAAAACTTTATAGCTTGGGACATTGCTGCTGGAGAAACACTTCTGAGAACTGCAAGTTAGTGGCACTTTATACGAAGATTTTAAGTTCTTTACTCAGATCATGAGCTTTAAGAAAAAGAGGTTTACAAAGACTGTTTAAAATACCTTCTGTGGGACATCATCCAGAGACCCTCCAGGTGGACTCTTGTTGTGCTAGGGGAGGTTCAAGTAGGGTGCAAACACCAGTTTACAAACAAAAAGCCCCCAATGCCTTTCTCCAAACTTTCACTACTGAAAGCAATCCTTGCAGTAATTCACAGTGAAAGTGAGCAGCAAGTAATATTTCTGCAGTTGCTGCAGAGAAACCATCGTCTTGCCTGCATCCTTTGCTGGAATCTGTAAATTTGGCTTTGAAAAATAGATGTGGCCATAGACTCAAGCTGACAAGTGTTCCAGTGTGAAATGCAGTTCAGAGGGGAAAAATGACAATATGAGAAAGTGTGTTTAGGAAAGGATACAGCTTAGGAAACTGGATTAACCTGTTGAAAATGTTGCTTTACATATTGTGACATCAAAAGCATTTATGTCCAAGTAAAATCCAGTTATGTTACTGTGTTTTAAAAGCAAGTGTAGCATTTGTGATCGTCTATTTTTTATGAACAAAGGGATGGTGCTTTAAAACAAAACCATCTGAATAAATTCCCAAAAAGCTTTAAGCCTGAGACAGATAATTTTGGGTTCTTCCTTACTTTTTTGTATTCTGATGAAATTTCTTGATGATGTTCATCAAATGGCTGCTAACACCTGGAAAAAACCACGTACTCAGGTAGTATTACTCTTAAGTTTCGAATTAGTGTGGGCTTATCTTTTCAGTGCTCCCTATAAAAATCAAATTAGTGTGGGCATGTCTTTTCAGTGTCTCCCTATAAAATCGGGCCTTTGCAATTTTAGGAAACTGTAGCTTGGCACTACATTTTGTTACACAGCACACGTGCGTGCGGATTGACTCTAATGATTGTACCTGTTTGTACTTATCTCATTTTTCCCAGTGAAGCTGACTTGTCCCAGGCACTATACTGCTCACAGTACAAAACACTTGAGAGGATTTTTCTATTAACTAAAATGATAAAGGTTTACAGCGCTGCAGTGTCTTGAAGTGTCTCTTGAAGTGAAGAACCTTTTAGGTAATTCTATCTTTACTAAAGCACTTCTGATATTTTAGCAAAAAAATGCCTCTCATGATGTGGCTGTATTTAGGCAAGGTGGCATCCAGAAGATAAACAGGACAAGTACATGCTGGACGTGTTTATCACACATCTGTAGTATTTATCACAGCTAGGGCTGCATGACCTGCCAGCTGGTCTGTTTACACACAATAGAAAATGTTCTTTCTGAACTTGTAAGGAAAATGAAAGTGGAAAGGAAAGAGAAAAGAGAGGTGAAGGACTGCATAAGCTGACTGAATGCTTTCGCCATGGTTCCTGCGACCTAGTAAGCTAAAGGTGCATCTGGTGACCTGAACTTGCACGTCAGCTGGTGCTGCGCTGCCAGGCTGTCCTGGTTTTGGCACAGAGAGAGTTAATGTTCTTCCTGGCAGCTGGTTCGTGCTGTGGTTGGGAATTAGGATGAGAACAATGTTGATAACACACTGATGTTTTCAGTTGTTGCCAAGCAGTCGAGGACTTTTCAACTTCTCATACTGCCCTGCCAACGAGAAGATGGGGGGTACCCAAGGAGCTGGGAGGGGACACAGCCAGGGCAGCTGACCCAAACTGGCCAAGGGGTGTTCCATACTGTGAGATGTCATGTTCCGTGTATAACTGGGGGGTGGGCTGGGAGGCAGTTTGGCTCTAGAACTATTTGAGTATCAGCTTCAGCTGGTGAGCAACTGAATTGTGCATTGCTTGTTTTGTATATTCTAGTATTATTATTATTTTCATCTTCCTTTTCTGTCCTATTAAACTGTCTTTATCTCAACACACAAGTGCTATCTCTCCACCATTTCTCTGGGGGCAAGCGGGTGAACAGCTGTGTGATTGCTTTAGCTCCCTGCCAGCTTAAATCACCACACAGGCTGAGCTTGTGGGTGTTAGGTATAGGCTACTCACTCCCAAATTAGTCCTGCCTGACCCTTTCCTCCTTCATGCTCATACATTTGTGAGGTATTTTTATTTATTAGTACTTCAGGTAACTGGTGAACTTGCTTGCCTGTTTGATAAGGTCTCCTGTGCCAGGCTGTATAAAATATTTCCCACCAGGCTGTCTCCCTTGCCAGGACTGAATTATTTAATGTATTCTTGCTTCAGGCAGCTGGAGGGATGCTCAGGAAGGTCTTCTCTGGTGAGCATACCCCAGCCAGTGAGTGCACAACTCCAGCCAAAGCCTAGGAGCTCTATGCAAATAACTGCTGATAGACACATATTAAACACTCAGTTTTGGCCGCAAGATCTTCAAAGCTTCAGAGAAACATGCAGTAAGCCCATGAAACACCCTGTGTAGAAGTGAACTGATAGTGGAGGGAGGGTAGAAACAGGGAGGTGGATGTTCATCAGTGCCCAGGTGAGCAGTACCAAACCTGCCTGGGCTTACTGATGGCCTGGGGAGCTGCTCATGGAGCAGAGGCACGCTGCTTTGTGGTACAGCACCGTTGGGATGGTGGTGCTTGCCCCTACGAGCAGCAGAGCTGCTCTACCTGGGAGGTGAGGTGCCAGGGAAGGAGGTAAATGCCTGATGTGAGCGGGACTGGAGCTTGGCCTCTCAAAGCCTCTGCAGCCCTGCACTTTCAGCTGGTCCCAGCAAAAACCGCTCCGTGACTCTTTCCTCTTCCACAAGATGTCTATAATACAGGTTCGTTGCTTGTTAATTGGCTGGGTTTCATACACTAAATACATAGGATTTTTGTCCAGCTTACCCACACAGCTCTTTGCACAACCCTAGTCTTCTGATTTTTTTTCCTTCCCCTTCAAATATTCCAGTTTTATTAGGGTTTCTGAGGGAGGGAGCCGTGGCCGGGAGGCCACCGGGTGGTGCTCTTGGCGCAGGAATGGGGGGACGCGGGCGCTGCAGGGTGCTGCTCCGCACGGGGTTTAGCTGCACACGAAGCGTTTGCTTTGGCTGCGGCGTTAATTTGCAAATGAACTTTGACATGAACAGCTGTTTCTCTCCAGGATGCGCTGAAGTCCCCTGACTTTGAAGTGAATCCAGAAAAAGTGATTTAAATATAGACATCTTCTTCCAGTTCCTCCAGGGGGCAAAAAAGGCAGGTTTTAATACAGGGAAACTTCTTGACACCCGCTTGGCGGTGAGCGTGGTCCAGAGAATGGCTCTGATGATGACGGCAGGAGAGAGGACTGGATGCACTGGCATAGCTGTCGGGACAGGTACCACAGCAGCCGTGGGCAGCGGGTGCGGAAATTTGGTATTTCTGTTCTGAATCTCCCCAGGGAAAAATGCTGAGGAGATGTCTTCCCTCTGCATGCTTCCCTGGAAAGCCTCTCTCCCATTGCTGGTCCCAAGGGACTGCCCTGGGGGAAAACCTACACCCCCGTTTTTTCCTGGCATGGTTCCATCGGTGCAAACCCTGCCCGTAGCAAACACCCTTCAGCAGCGAACACCACCTTGTTTTTCTACAATTTGAAGGCTTAGCTGTTTCAGCTACTGTTTTGACCTCCTTCCCCATTCAACTTGTCTATTTTGGCGATAAACACTAAGATTTCTGCCTGTTGCTGAGTAGACCAGTTGTCTTCAAGGTGCCATCTGACCCCATCAGATACCAAGGAGGATCCAGGCGGAGGTGAAGAGGGGACAGTCTTTTAAGTCTCTGAGTGTCTGAGTGATAGATTGATGGTGGATGGAGATGCCGGAGATAAAACGTGTTATTTTGTTGTTTTGTTCTGTATCTTACTAAGCCCTGTGGGCTGTTTTCTTTCCTCTGAGTCATAGACGAGGAGCTTTGTCCTTGTACTGCTGGAGCTTGGACCCTATGATCCTGGACCAGCCTTTTACAAGCATCTGAAGCTGCTGGGCTAGGCAGGAGGCAGCTGAAAGGGTTTTTTTTATCCCCAGAGCGGATCTCCGAGGAGGACTTTGGATCCCAGCAACCTCCCTTTCCTAATTTTTTCCAATGTCTTCCTTCCTTTAGGAGCAAATGTTCAATTGTTATTGTACTCTGCCTCTTCAAGTTCCTTGGCTTCCCTCCTGCAGCCTCCAGCACCGTCATGAGAAGATGAGGCACTTGGCAGAGAAAAGGCCTGTGAGGTGCTGGTGAGCAATTCTCTCCCTGCTGCAGGATATGGCAGCCCAGCTCCTGGTCACTAGCTCTTGTTTTGGGCACGGCATAGGTGCCCTGATGGTGCTGGCCTTTCCAAATTACTGCCTGGGAGCAGCTGTTCCAATACAGAAAATATTGTGTGGTACGGTTGTAGTGGGTTATGTTAAAAACAAACAGACACCAGAACGAAACACTGGAGTGGCTGCGTGCAGTCGGGCTTTAATGGCTGATCAGTGCTCTTAACTGGTGAACAGCCAGTGTTTGACAGCAAATTTATTTCTCCCTTTATTTTCAGGCTCTACTCGTGGAGCATCAGCTACTTACAATGCAATGGCTACTAAAACAATTGCAGCCACCTCCGGTTCCTGATTCTTTGGGCCATGCCAGGTATTCTGCTGAGTTTTTTACCCCAAGTTTTGAGACTTGATCTCTCAAGTCATGGATTTGAGCCATCCTGCTCCTGCTGCCATCTGCAGCTGCTGCCGAGGCAATACCCGTATGTCCCTGTCCCCCACCGACTGGGAGGGTTACGTGCAGAAGCTGGCGTTTGAGCCTGTGGAAGATAGGGCCATTGGTGGAGTGCCTTTGCTTTGCAAGTCTTGTTGAATTAGCCTTGCACTGTATAAAAAGCTTTCTGCTGAGGAAAGCTGTGATGGCAACGAAGCTGTTCTTAGAGTTGAGTCAGGGTACATGAGCTCTCTGAGCACTGATACGCAGACAGCTCACCTGATGCTATCATAGCACTCTATTTACTAGTGGCACATATCTATAGATCCCTCACAGAAGCTAGATTTACAGATATACTTGCACTCTGTGTCATCGCTTTTGCTATTAGTGTGTAATGCACCCAGCCCTGCAACCAACCAAGTGGAGAAAAAGCTCCATAAGATCCAAAAAGTTTTTTCATTTTAAAGAAAACAAGATTCCATGCATCATCTTCAGCTTTTTTTTTGGTGTGTATCACTTGTCATAATAGTTTTGTTTTCCTCCACTGACTCTGAATTGCTTATATTCTTACATTCTTTAAGAGCTCAAAAATCTAGAAGACAAACTTTCAGGTGCTTGTAAAGCACTTTGAAAATGTATATGGATTTGAGTTCAAGTCTGTTGAAATAACTGGAAATTTTTATGGTAGATGAAAATTCATGCTCCTTCTTGGGTTAGACTGACCCTCCTCTAGGGCTGTCCTACCAAACATGAAGGACAGTAAGGAGCAGGTCCTCTGAGGGTGTTTTCCTCCCTTATTTCAGCACAAAATTAACTTATAGTAGAAGCCATTGGTCAGGGTCCAAACCCCCCTGGGTTTCCCACAGATGCGGAGGGTTTGTGCATCTTCTCTTCTGGGACCTGCACGTATTCCTCCCACCACGATGCTGGTGACTGAGATGAAATTGATGGGGAAGAGAAGACAGGTATGTTAGCTAAAGAGCCCGTTACTATGGAAAGAGGGAAAAGAAGAAGGTAGGTACAAGAAGGTGGTGTAGTATGTCTGCTTGCAGTACATCGTTCCTTCACAAGAGGTCTCCCTGTCTTCTTCCAAATCTCGGACAAGCTGAATTTGGTAATAAAAAGTCCAACTATGGGGGACCCCTCCCAGAGTTGGTGGTGTTATTAATGTTTTGGATAATGAAAATGGTGCCAGAGTGAGATGGGATATGTTTTATACATCCTTATGACCTTTTTTCCCATACACAATCACTTTTAGCAGCATACATTGTTAGAATTTCTAGATTTTAGAATCAAATGGAATTAAAGTGATCGTTCTTTGACAGGAAATGAGTTATTTCATCTAGTAGACCCACTCCTTCTAATAGATCAAGACTTTCCAGTTCTTGAGACTGAATGTACTGTTCAGTTGCAACTGAAAAAAAATAATTTTAAATATTTATGTTATTCCCAGACTCTCCAACTACCAAATTGACAGTGCTGCTGGCTCTGCCGCAGCTGAAACTAGTCTGGGTTGTAAACAGTTCTGTGTGCTCTTTCTGCGTGTCTCTGCTTCGTGCTCCACTACTAGTTGTAGCGTGTGCCTGAAAGCAGGACCCAAGACACTGAACTGGCAGCATTTCTGCTGGAGACCTCACATGGGACTGTTGCAGAAGCGATGAAGTCAGAGGTAGGAATTTGTGACTGGAGGTGGACCATGAGCTATCATGCTTGATGAACTCTTCATGGACAGTCCTTGTTCTCATAAAAATGCTCATTGCAAAAATAAGGTGTAAGCAAGGGGAGACAAAATTCTATGAATATTCTGAGTAGAATGGATATTATTTTTCTTTAACCTTTCTTTTCTCAGCTCTAGGTGGAAATTGGAGCCCTCCTTGTGCTGCCAGTGCCTGAAGGACCCAGTCCTGCAGACTCATGACAATCAGGGAGAGCCCTTGGGTGACCTGCTTCCCCTCACTGCAGGTGGGTTTGCTCTGCTTTCTCTTCCCTGCTTGGAGTCCTGCAGCATCTTGTCTGTCTTCTTGGCATTTCTGGCTGTTTCTTGGAAAAAGGCACAAGGTTTAAGTCTTGGGGTTTCTAAACAGGGGGTTGGCTGAGAAATCCTGTGGTGGGCATGAAAAACTGCCTCTGGAGGCGTAAGCCTACGTGTGCACCGTTGAGGGATACAGCAGTGTAGTACTGACTTAGGTAAAAGGACATTTGGGTATTGAAAAGAATCAAACCTGCACTGATTCAGTGGCCTGGAAACTAAATGGGCTGATTTGAGCTGCTGATAAGTAATTTGCTTTAAAAGAAATTCCCTGTCTAAAATATACTTTTAAGGAGAAATGACGTTCTGCTGATGGGTTTGAAAGAGTAATTTGCTTTGCATGCCTTGAAGTGAAAATGGCCAGAACTCTATGAAACCACAAAGAAAACATCAGTGTTTGTGCTACAGGTGTTTGCCACCTGGTCTGACTGTTCAGGACAGGAGAATGATGAGGGTGAACTTCCTAGACCTGCTGCGCAGATTTAATTTAAAAGTAGGTCACTGCAGCACCTGAAAGTTCAATAGTAGCTCCCAGAAGTCAGGCATATCCCTGTGACAGGGCTGAGGTTACAGGGACAAGAGCTAGTGTCTTGATTTTTGTATTGAAAAAATGGGAATTTGTTGAGCATCTGTGTGCATACCTCATCTGTGAGCAGGTAGGTGGTCTGCTCCTTTTGTGGACTCCTGAAAGGTGGATTTTGATAGCCTGCTTTACAGACCGTGTGGAGCACTGAGTTGTTTACAAGGGATAAATTTTGGAGGGAAGCCTTTTGGAAAGACCTCCTTTTTTTTTTCACCCAAGTGCATCCAAGACTAAGAAGCATTAGGGATTATACAGTTTTCCTTAACCTAATGAAGAATAAACAGATTTTTCTGTGACCCATTACATGGAGCCCAATTACATCCTTGGAGAACATGGAGAAGCTTCAGAAGACAACCCAGACACTCCTCTGCTTCCTCAACGTCTCTCCTTGTCCCTGGGCTACAGGCATTGCTTTGAGCCAGGTTTCTCCTGCAGTTTGTTTCCTGCACAGAAACAGAAACCAAACCTTGCCGACTCCCATAATCTTTCAAATCTTGGTTGATACTCAGTTGATAAACTGGTCTATGTGTGCAAATTTCTCTCTTCCTGGGCTCTTTTAAATGTTAATTTTATAAATCCTCTGGAAAAATAAAACAAACAAACAAAAAAAAACCAACCCCACCCCCAAACAAACACCCCCAAACAATGGGTGTAAGGAATTTACTGAAGAAAAAAACCAACCTCAACACATCATTATATGAGGTTTGAGGTCAGCCATACTCAGAAGTTCACAAGAACACAAACTCCACGATTGGGTCCTTTAATCTGTATACATAAAGCTGTTGTGGGAGAAGGGAAAAAAAAAAAAAAGGCTGCCAAGTACCCTCTATTAGAGAATCAGCTGGTCACACAAATTCAGAAAATGCCTGGCTTATAGCAATCTTTATTATGCAGGCATATTTGGTTTTGGGACTGCATCTGTCTTGCCTTGAATGGAGCATAAATGGCAATGTGGTTCTGCTTGAAGCTACAGAAATGCCTGAGGTTTATGTGGGCTTTAAATGTTGAGCTCTGAATTTATCTGTTCTCATTTGAAAAGGCACCTGAGTTTAAATACCTAATCTGACTTCTTTCAGCTCTTAAAAAAAGTAATAAACCAAAATGGGTTTGAAAGGGAATCAAATATAACATTTAAAAAAAATCCTCTGGGTGGTTTCTGGTTTTCCTCTGTCTGACTTGCTGGATAAGCACTTAAGCTCTGCTGGGGTTGATTCATAAGATAAAGTTGTAATGTGTTATCCTGTATATATCTCTGATTATCCTTTACGAGATGGAATGACACACCTGCCAGAGTGTTAAACATAAAGTATTTTTATATGGCATCTTTTATCTCAAAGCACTCTGTGAAGCACTGAAATGGTGCTCTAAACTTCCAGATGATGGAGACCATTACTGCTGGGTGAGTCATGTTTTCAGACATGAGGGAAAGATTTGGGATTTGGACCTAGAAGCCTGATCATCCTTTTCTGTTCTTCCCTGCAGTCAGGAAAATCTCTGATGTGTCGCAGGGAAAAACTGCTTGACTCTCGTGGTTTAAATCAAATCAAGATCAAAGCGCTTCCTTGATTCATTCTGGGCGTGTAATAAACTGGCAATCGCTGAACTATATATTCAACATCAGTACTAGCAATACAACAGATAAGCCATGGGATTAGATACTTATAAGATGTTAATTAATGCTCACAAATGCCTAAACTCCCTCTAATAACTAACACTCCTGCCTTTCTGGCAGTGCTGGACTGAGGTTTGCCTGCTGCTGTTACCACTTTTCTCTCCACTGCTGCGAATTTTCATGCATCTTTCACACTTGTTTCCAAGCTGATGCCTTTCCTGAAGTTTCTTGATAATTCCCTCCCCATTTCTGTTTAATCCATTGGATCATTGTCTTAGGCAAACATTGTCATTGTTCTCATCCTTCTGGCATGTGAATTTTGGCACAGGCACCCTCTCAGCACTGATGCCTCAGGTCTTTGTTCACAGGTACTCTTGACTCCTGCATCCCTCTCACATCAACCCCTGGTACCCAGGTGCAGGTACCTGTGTGTTGCTGTGACTTCCGGTTCTTCCTAGAATCGGAAGTAAAAAAATATCTGTTGATGGAGTATTTGAAAGCACCTGAGTAGCTTAGGCACACCAAAAGGCATCATTTTGTGAAACTGGGACTCAAGCTCCCAGGCAGCTAATGAACAAGATGTGCACTGTGGTTTTTCTAAGGCCCCTTCCAGCAAAGAGCATCTCAAGTGAAAAATGTGAGCTCTACAGTGTACGTGCAGAGTGTGCAGTTTCAGTTTTAGAGTCTCGGCTGGAGGACCGTCCATCCACCCTACACATAGGATCCTACAGAGTCCTACAGCAGAGTGTAGAGATCTGTTTCCCTCTGAAGATGAACAGCTTGGCCTGGCCAGACCACAGCCATCACTCTTGCCACTGCTGTTACCGAGACCCCATGTCCAAGCTCCCCAGCCTGCCCTTGCCAGGTATTAGTCATTTCCCCCATTGCCTGAATTGCAGGCGCTTTTGCAGTAGGTGGGGCACGCTGCCCTCGCTGCTGCCAGTTTGGGGTTCGTGGGGTGATGTGGGGTCTGTGCGTGTTGTGCCCTATGGCTGGCGCTGGGGAAGGAGCTGCCTCACTGCAAGCCATGGTGCATGGAAATCGCTCACATTTTGGGCAGCAGAACGACCACCTGTAGGCACAGGGAGCCTTGGCCCGTGTTGCAGCAGGGATCGATTCCTCATGCCGGTGCCCTTAGCAGGTTAACTGTCCTTGCATAGACTCTGGTGCAGCGAGGACATGTGCGTTAGATGGCTTCCTTACAAAGCTGTGCTCAGGCACACAGGCGCTACTGAACCCTGAGGAACGATCAGGTCCCGAGGCAGGAACACTCTTTTCCTTACAATTTTTCTCTCCTAGTGTATTTTTTAGAGAGAAATTAGTGTTTGCAGATTGTCTGTGCAGGTGCGCGTGTTTGCATTTTCATTTTTAAACAGAGTGCAGGAGGCTCTTCCTGCTCTGGGGTGAAGAAGTCCTGCCACAAAAAGCACCGAACTTTTCAACTTTATGGGGATATGGAAACAAACAAAATGAGGAGCACAAAAACTGAATTTCCTTTCAAATTTGGGTGGCAGGGAACGAGTACATCTGATCTGTGTCAGCTTGACACGCACAATAGTTTTCTGAGAGTATCCACGTGTCTTTGCGTGGAAGTCTAATGTTTCTCCTTAGAGAAATCATAAAAGATACCCATTAAATAGACACAGTATTGATAAAGCTCTTTAGACATCAGTTCAATAAACGCCAGGTTGTTCTTAAGGGAGTATATGTTCTGTGAATAAATATGCCTCAAACACTTTTATTTCTATGGTACAGGTCAGTCCTTCTAAGTTATGTATTTTCCTTGGAGCTGCTTTTATTTTCATGTGTGTTGAGTGGATCTTTCAGTGAATTCAGTGCTTGAGCTGATGATAAGCTTCCTTACTATCTTCTTCACAAAGAAACCTAACTAAAATCATCGAGCTACTGCAGAGAGCTGTACACCAAGGATATATTTATCCTGCAATGAACTGTTCTGGCAGTACTCGAGGGTTATGTAGGTGTGATAAGGCCCTTCCTAATGATGGTTTCTCGTAACGTCTGCTCAGAGCTCAGTTGCAGGGAACGAGAAACCTCCCTGATCTCAATATTTCATCGTCCTGTCTTTGGCCTGTGGCCTCTCTGCGATGGCAGCTCCTTGTGCTTTGTCCTCCACCAATTTTTTCCATTGCAGAGGGAAATGCAGAGTTCCGCTGCTTACGTAAAATGACAGCTGAGGTGCTAGTGAATGGTAAAGGGGTTGTTTTTCTTCATCCCTAGCTCCGCAGCTGTGCAGAGTCCTCCTCTATTTCCTCCTCTCCCCACCGTGTCTTGCTTCCTTCTACTGTGGGGTTCGTGGTGTGTGATCTGCTTGTGCAGCCTTCTGGGCTGAGCATTTTAATCACACCGCTGCAGGCAGGGGTGTCACATACTGTTAATGATGCTTCTTGGGAAATATAAATAACTTACTGGCTAGCTCTCTTTTCTAGCAGAATCCCATGAAAAGTGTACATGGATGTGGAGGGGAAATACCAATACGTGTGAGATACAGAAAAAAGCCAAAAAGAAGAAAATCTGTTTTCTCTGAATTAAGTAGGTAAGAATCTGTATGTCCACCCCAAACCTGAGCCGAGCCCGGTGCAACGCTTGGCAGAGTGACTGAGCAGTTCAGGTGTGTACCAGGAGAAAATGGAGCCTTTCTGCTGCTAAGTTGCTTTGCAACCCCCAGACTGTTAGTAGTAATTAAGGGCCTAATTTAAAAGCTGATGGAAATCAATGAACATTTTTTGTGATTAACAGAGAGGTCCTTCCAGAAGACTGTATCTACTTTTTTATTCATCAGTAGCCCAGATGAAATAGGTTAAGTGTTTGCATGGGCGACCATGAGATGGAGAACTTATTCCCCGAACTGACTGGTATCTTCCCTGACCACAAGAGCCATCTCTGTCCATCTTTCTGCCTTCAGGACCTAAACAAAGTTGCCTTGTGACTTTCCCCTTTAACGCGGGCTGGGACATTTTGCAGAGCAGTGATGAGATGCTTTCCCTGTGGCTGAAGTCACAACATGCTGTCGGCCCTGGCTCAGAGTAGCCTTTTAAGCTGACCTGCCCAGAAAGGAAACATTCTCATTATATCTGTGCTATAAGGTGAAAAGTGGGTCTGCAAGGAGGCTGAAGTAGATTATGTGCTGGCTGTAGGTCCCACTCAAAGCATGTACTCTATGAGTAAGAAGAGTCAGATGAGGGCTTAGGCTACTCCTATATCTGGTGAGGTTTGGTCACTTCTTTGACCAATGTTCCCCGTCATGAGGGCTGCTTTGCAGCTGGGTGAAAGCAATATGAGCTCCTTTTCTCACAAGGACAGAGGTGAGCAGAGCCCAAAGACCTCGGTAAAGGCAGTGGCAGAGTCAGAGCTGAAATCCAAGAGTCATACCTGTAGGACCAGACCAGCATCCTTGCTGTAAATCTGCCCCATCTCTGTCCCCTAGGAGAAATTCGTTCATCACTAACACATCATGAGCGCTTCTGTCTGCAGGGAGGCCAGTTTGCTGTCCATTGACAGAGCAATTTAACTATTGGGAAAATCCGTGTTTGACGGGTAGCCTATCTGATCTGTTAAAATGAGTCCTTGCAGCACATACAGTGACTTGACTTTTGACCTTGCTATAGATTACAATTTATTACTGTGTGTGTCGTGCTCTAGAGTACATCTGAGCTGGGAATGCTCCTTCACAATCTCTTCTCCTGGGATACAGGGGTTTTCAATGTATTCTTTTCATGGCAGTCGATACCCTATTAAGGTGATGACAAACCTTAGGGACTGTAATTTACCACTGAGTTTCAAGTGAGGTAACCAATTTGCTTACCTAATGATATAATCGATAGGCACAGAAACGTTGCAAGGGCAAGTCTGTGTTTTTCTGCTTGCTGCTGGCAAAGAAAGCAGCGATGTAGCTTAGCGAGTTACGTGAACTGCCTGTTACACGACTTGAGAGTCATTAAAGATTAAACCAAAAAACCCCCACATCTCTTTTGGGAAAATAGCCAAAGTGTTCTGGAGGGCAGAGCGATGTCTCTGATCAATTGTCATTGGCAAAATACTATCTTGCATTTCTTATGATCTTCTTGTAAGACAGATACTCTTTTTTTTTTACCCCTACCAGGTCTGTTGTCAGTGAGAGACTGGCAGGAAACTCTTTCCTGGGTATCTTAATGTTGAGAACCTTGTCTGTAGAAGCTAAGCCAACAATCAAGGCTTTTATTGGATTTCAGGGATGTTCCTGTTCATCTGAAAGCATTACCAATGTTGTTCACAAGGAACTACAGAAAAGATATAAAAAGCCTTTTAATTCCTTTCTCTGCTAAATTGGCAGGAGCAATTCACGCCTCCTCTCAGTCCAGACCAGACTAGTCATACCCATCGTCATTTGGGAGGACCTTGCTTACCTCAGTTGCAAGTATTGGTGCTGCTAAGTGATGTTCTTTAGTCCCATCGTTTTATCACTCATTTTATCAAACCAGTCTTGCCAATTAATTAGTGCCTCTGCTCTCCCTCAGTGCTACATCTGTGCCCAGGGAAGCAGGTAAGCTCAGGGACCCTGCAGTTCCCGTGATACCACATCATGATAGCTGCAGTCCCTCTGACCCACGCAGAGTCAGAGCCAGCCTTTCGCATCTGTCTTTGTCCAAATTCAGTCAGCAGAGAAGCATATGAACTTTGGAGACTGCCAGCAAAAGCCCAGGCCTTAAACACCAAGTTCCCCTGTCCTCCCATGAAAGACAGCAGTGCCTGCGAGCACAAGGCACCCGGAGCACTTTCTCCTTAATTTCCTTGTAACATGCCTGGGAGGGAGGTGAAATGCTAGCACCTTGCATGGAGGAGCCAGTTAATGATCATATATCATATCAAAGGCAGCTCTTAACTTTCCTTGTCACACGTTGCTGCCATTTCCAGCCCCTGCCACTGTTGGAGAGCGTCAGAGCACCCTCCTCATTAACCACAGCGAAGTTTGGCGCACCGTGCTCCTTCCTGGTGTCATGGCTCTGCCAGCCAGGCTCGCTCCAGCGCCTGTGCTTTAGTACCTAAAGGAGCATGTCGACTTGGGCAGACAAGGATAGACCACCTATCTATTGGAGGTCATCTCCACAGTGTCCCGAGAGCGTGTGCAGGCTGAGCAAGGAAGCAGCAGCTCCTCTGCAGGAAGGCTGCGCTTTTCCAGCCAGCTCGGACCTTCTCTGAGGATGCAGGTGTTGTGTGAAACTCACAGTGTATTTAGGCATCCATTCAGAAGAGCACCCAAATCCGTTCTGAAACAGACGAGGCTTCCGCAATCTAACTTTAATGGCATGTTTGTGGCACTTTGTATAAGGAGCTTGCATTCCTGAATGCTGCCTTTTCTGCTTTTATATTAATAGGCTGTGATAATTTCAGGGGTATGGAATCACAAAAAGGAAGCATTTTTCATCTGAAAAGTTCTTGCTGTCAGCAAAGGGAGTGACTAGTGCAATTTTTCACTTCTTTGGGTGGATTCTTCACTGTCCAACACAGGCGGCGGCTTACAGCAATTATATTACTTTGCATTGCTATTCATCTAATTAAATGTGGAGTGCTAAAACTTGGGTCAGTTATTTGCAGACTCAGCAGTTCAAGTTCTAAATAGTTAAACTCTTCTGGAGGGGACTAAAAAAAGAAAAGATAAAAAAGAAAAGACTATGTGAGTAAAAAAACAATGAGTAAGTGAGTCCACTGGGCTTTAACCCTGCAGTTGCTTCACTTCAGATTTGGGATAAACTAGGCAGAGATCTTCTGCAGAGACTATATTTTCATTTAGTCTTTCGCAGTAAAGGTATTATCGTTGAAGATCACGCCATTAACTTTGCAGGAGTGGAGGGTCTCTTGTAAGGTTTGGGTGGGGGATGCAACCTCTCTGTATTTGGAAATTGCACTGTGCCCCGCTGAAGTGTAGGCTGAACTTTCCCTCCTTGTTCTATAATGCCTTTTTTTTTTTTTTTTGGCTTTCAGTACTGATTTCTATTTCTTGACCTCATCTGAAAGGAGTTTAGAAGTGTCTGTCTTTTGTGTTTGTCTTTCACTTTTTTTCTTTAAACTGCATTTTGAGAAACTTCATACATTTTAGGATTTTTTGCCCTTTTTTTTTTCCTACGAAGTCAGTCTCTGGCTTCTGTGGTAAGGCCTCTACCTTGCACAGAGATGAAAAAAACATGAAAGACGTGAGTAAATCTGGTTGGCCCTCCACTGGAATGTGTAATCTACCTGTTAAAAATATGGTGATCCGAACTGAAGATCCCTACATCTCAGGACAATTTAAGCAAAAGATGCCTCCATCCCGTAAGTGCAGATGGTTACAGATGCTTAATTGAGTTTCCCTGTCCCCACGGTGGCAAGGAGGTGAAGGCGGCTCGGCTGCCTGGTGTGGCCATGCACAGGAAGAGGTGGTTGGTGTCTGGTTTTCAAGCACTTGGGGGCAGCTCCCAAAGCAGCAGGGTGAGGCTGGCAGGTTGTACTGCCCGACCTATTGAATCCACCTTCTCTGTGCAGGAACGGTTCTCATGTTGGTGCAAAGCCTGGCTGTGCTGCAAAGACCTGTACCAAGGGCTTGCCTGTTTTGAAACCTTTGCTGAGCAAGCTTAAGTTAAACTGGTTTAAGCAGGTGCAGCTATTTATCCTGAGAGTCACAGCAGTCCAATTAGCCTGAATCTGAACTGGGTTTGAGCACATCGGTGTAGGCTCTTTGTGGGAGGGTTTGCTTGAGTTTCTGTCTTTTGTCTTAGTTCAAATCAGAAACTTGCTGGTGAAACCCTCCTCTTATCTGTCTTCTCCAGGGTAGTCACAAGACCTCAGTTAAGTGTTTGGAGACATGGGTTACAACTGCCTTCATTCAACCAGAGTGGAAATTTGGCTGTAGCATCAACTGTGCTGACGCTCCTGTCTTCCTAAAGCCAAGAGGTATCTGACCACCTGATCTTCCTGAGATAATGACTGCTGAGTTAGACTCTGACTGAAAATGAACAGCAGGGAAAGAATAATGTCAAAAACATGTGAGCATTAGCCAGAAGAAGGAGTATTGCTTTAGTATCAGATCTTCACAAAAGATGCGACGAAGGTACTTGGAAAGTTTCCCTGCTTTGTCCCTTCCAGACTGACTTGGGAGGGCCTTCACAACGAATGGAGCAAAATACTTGTCTGGGAGGCAAGCCATCACCTGCAGTCTCCTTCGTGTCTCTTTCTAATCTCCTTTGCGGTTCTCTGTTAGCTCTTGTGCTAGCCTTCACTCCTGTCGGGCTAAACGTGGTTGAGCCTGCAGCTATTTTTATAACGCTCCCTTGAGGTACGCAGTCAGAAGCTGCCTGTTTGCCTCGTGTTAGTGGAGGTCAGGCCCAATTACATGCGTGTGGGGGATAAGTTGTTTCCTCTTACTCATAATGAATCCTGACCTTTCCCAGGATCTGGCTTGTCTGTTTATTCAATAGCACGCTACCCATCACAGTAAGGGGAGAAATGGAAAAATCCCCAAACCTGCCCAACAGCAGCCATCTGTCTTCTGTTTAAGCAGCTAAGGATGATAAAGCACACGTATGAAGCAAGCAGACATGACTGCCCAAGTGGGCAGGTTTGACCCTTTGGCAGAAGGAGCACTTCAGCTGCAGTATTTGATCGGATCGTGCAAAAGAGAGCTCCCACACTCAGCCTGGAGAAGCAGCTCTGGGCGTGGGGTGTAACAGTGCTTTTGTTCTGGTCACACTGGTTCACCTCTCCAGGTAAAACTGGTGGCTAGGACCAGTTCCTGAGAGGAGCCCAGCCTTGTGGGGAGCACGTCTAGGTGCAGGGGCTCCTAGGGCCAGCCAGTACAGTACGGTTGTGGGTGGGGATGTGCCTTTGCCTTTGTGCCTTCGGGCTGCAGCGATGGCAGGGGAGCTGGATTTCTGCATCATGGTTTTGCAGGAGAGGAAGCATCATGGATATCCAAAACTTATGCTCTGGGTTAGGGTGTGAGTGCATAAATCACACAGGATCTTTTGAAAATTTTGCCCTCTAGCCTTTGTCCATGGTAGCTTTAAGCCAAATTTTTCTCATTTTAATCCCTGTGTGTCTGTGTGTGCGCGCATGAAGAAGAGACAGCTGCCAGCTGCTAAATTACTAGAACAAAGGCAAGTTTTCTAAAGCATTTTATATAACACTTGTTCCCTTTCATTTGATGAATGATTCATTAATGTCTCTGTTTGAGATAATTATTACAGAGGCTATAACCTTTTTCATTATTTGAACGAACACAAACCATTATGAAGAAAAACTCCAGAAGGACCTAATTCATGCCCAGCAAAAGAGGTGCTGCTCTCAGCAAGTTGTCTACATGTGTGTTAAACAGCAAAATTGTATTTATCTCATGGGCTGCAGAGCAACAAAGTCTCCCTAAATGTTTGTTTTTGAAGCCGATGTATTTCTGTTATTTAGAAAAAAAAAGTCTAAAAAGTCTCCAGTCATTGCTTCCTTGCTGGTGTTTGTCCATCCTTGGGTTTTCTTTGGCTGCTCCTGGCTCTCCTAGACACAAATCTGAATAAATTAATGCAGTAAAACCACTGGGTCAAGGCTGAGAGCTGGTCCGATGCGTGACCATCAGAGTCTGTGTTTAGTTTCTGTAGTTTCTCCCTACCTTGCTCTCCAGCCCTGGTAGTGAAAGTTTGCTCTGTAGAAGGCAGTGATGGTGTGTTAACCCAAAACCCATGAGTGGGAAGGGGCTGGCACAGCCCTGTGATCTGTGGGGATAAGGGAAAAGGGACTGACTGTGCACAAAAAAGAAGGGGAAAAAAGACTGATTGAGCAAGAAGAGTAAAGTAGCTCTTATAACTGAGTGTGCTGCAGTCCTCTTCCACCACCCTTGGTACAGCATGGTGCTCCCAAAGGTCCTGAGGTGCAAGATTGGACTGGTGATGCTACCCATGGCCCAAAAGCAGTGTGACCCTTGAAAGGAGAATGGTTCGCTCTGCTGGTAATATCTGAACTAGGCAAGAAAATAGTCTCTGCTCTGTTAAATCTGAGCTGGGCCTCTTCAGTCTTTGTTTTGCCTGATGGTTTCTGTGCCTTCACATGAATCGCAGGGGGAGCATAGCCACTTGCTTCAAACACAACGTTCCCTCTGGTGTCCTGGATATTTCCTGGTGGTTCAGTTTTAATTTTGCTGTGTGTATTAATGGTTAGAAATGTTTTGAAACGTTAGTGTCCTAGCCAGTTGGAAAAATGTGAGATGACGGCATCACTGTTCAAAACCTTAATTGAGAATAGTGCTTTCTGATCTGCTGCACAATTTCATTCCTTTGAATTTTTTCCTCTTGCTTTCCAATGAGTTTCTTAGTTAGTATCTGTTCTGATTCACAGAAGGCAAGAAGGGCCATTAGATTGTATAACCTAATTTCAGATTTCAGTGAAATCTTCCTTGAAAATATTATTTTTGAGTACTGAAACCTCAGGATGGCAACATCATTTTCCCCAAACCAGAATTTTTTACCAATGCTTCTAAACTTCTGTTGCTCATTTTGCGCAACCACATTTTCCAGAATTGTCCCAGGTAAACCATGTGTCCAATAGGTTGTTGTCATCACTTCACAGAGCGTCCTGTTCACAAAATGTGGGTATGTGATTATTTAATAAGAGTTTGTTAGCATGAAAGTTAGCAACTCAGTGTGTTGCTTGTAAACTTGCCTTACAGCTGTGTGGTATAAGAGAGGTATGTTACTGACGTAACAGCCCTTTAGAAGATCTGTAAGCAATTTTAACAATTTATAAATGAAAACTTAATGTTGAATGTAATCTTACTGCATTCTGTGCCATGAAAACTACAGGGAATAGTATTGTCTCTTTTTAATGGCTGTGCTCTGCACTAGGAATGAGCAGCGTTACTGCTGGCAACGGGGAGCTGGGTATCAGGACTCCGGGGTTTTAATGCTGGATTTACCACTGATCCGTCATGTAAACACCAAACGAGGTAATTGCACTCATGTATCAGCAGTGATTAAGTTTCACAGCATGCGACTCTCTCTTAAATCGTGGTGAGGGATGCTCCTGAAGTAAACCCTGCGGTCCCCGCGGGTGGAGGCGGTGGGCTGCGTGGAGCGCAGAGCGGGACTGTGCTCCCCGTCCAGCTGCAACGAAAGGGCACCCTTGTCGCCTGACAAACTCCCTGGGTAGGACTTCACCGGCGGGATTAGTGTTCGCAGGGATTAGCCGTGGGAGCACGGGGTGTTTGCTCAGGCACGGCTGTAGCTCTGAAGGGATCAGGCTCAGAAAAAATCTTCCTCCTCTGCCTTTTCAAGCGTGAGAGCTACGTTTCTCTAACAACAACAGTTGCAGTTTCCTGATGCAACAGGATGCAGTGGGGAGGAGGAAGGGCATGATCCACCTTGTGAAAGGGTTCTGCAAGGCAGCACTGCTCTGCCATCTCTTTTGTTTCGGCAGAACAGCAGTTGCTGAAAGTAAATGATTACAAAATGTTGACTTGTTGCACATATTTCTCTCTGCTGGACTGAAATGTTCCATGTATGTCATTCAGTACCTTTTATTTACTCAGAAAATTTAGCAACTGAAAGTTAAAAATGCCCTTTTTGTTTCCAAACTGAAATGCTTCAACCTAAACTGAAAGCATTTCTGGTACACCACTCTTGCTCTACATTAGAGCCATCATTGCTCCAACCTCCTCCCCAGCACCACGGTTGTTCTCTGTCTCCCAAAGCTGCAGCCTAATTGCCATGATCTCAAGTCTCTCTAGACCGGCAAGAGATACCATGGGAGCTGTAGCTTGATCCAGACAGCACAGGCTCTGGTAGAAATTAAGGATGCAAAGCATCCAAAGTACAGCTTCTCCTAAGCATCGTGTGGCATTTCAGTTGATGGATTCAAAAGCACAAAACCAAAACCCACAAACACAACACCCACCCCCCCACACCTTAACATTGATACTTTTCAAATGTCTTCTTATAGTGGAAATTTGCCCCTCTCACACAACACTACACTTTCCAAACCTCTGGTGTGGGATTCCCTGTGTGGGAAGCAGGTAAAAGTCACGGTCATGTTGACAAGTAAGGATGCTTCATTGCCAGATGTGAGGAGCTGGTGACTCAGCTTGCAAGTAGTGATGCGCAGGGTTAGATCCCAGACTCCCCTGTGCCTGGCACTAGCATGAAACAAAGACAGAGCGCGCTCTCTAGAGCAGTGAGCATTGCTGGGGAGATGCTGCGGTTACAGCTGGTGCACCTGAAGGTTTCGGGAGATTAAAGATCTACAAGCAACAGCCAAACAGGGTGATTGATCACTTCTGGCACTTGACCCAGCGCTGGCATAGGGATTGTCACGTGTATGCATTACGTACACACCTCACTTGCAGTCAAGCCTCCTTGGGACTGAGAGCTATAGGAGGTTGTTGCAGATTGGACTTTTTGTTTCCCAGGAGGAGATGCAAACCTGTAGATGTGGTAGTTTCTCTGGCTTCCCGAACAGCTGTCCCAGGGAGCTGCTGCCCTGCACTCCCCCGTGCTAGCAGTCCTTGTGTAGGTTATCTGTTTTCCAGCTGTATTTTTGTCAATGTGTGCACATCACCAATCAGAACAATGTGTCCTGAAGTTTTAGGGTGACTGCTCACCTTTCCGTCTTTCCTTTCCTTTTTGTGGGTTTGCCACTGGAGGGTACTAAAGAGAGAGAGCAAGTTCTGAGATAAGGTGGAATTCGATTAGAGGAGCATTTAAAGGGTTTATCTCTGAGGACAGTTCATCCATAGTTTATCTATAAAAACATCTCCCAAGGTACTTACTGATGTGAGTTCTTTTGAAGGGCATGTATCCTTTGAGCATTTGCCCTATTTAATTAGACAAAGTCATACTGTTGACTATTAAGTTGAACAATAGACAGAGACAATTAGTGACTGGTCCCAGCAGGCTGGGAAGTGAAATCGCATGTAAAAACATAAAGGCATGTAGCTGTAAGTGGGGTAACCCAATCTCTGATAGAAATGATAGTTTCCTCAGTATTTTGCAATAATGCCAGAGCAGTCTGAACATTGAGAGGGACAAAGTATCATTGTTTGTTTGTTTGTTTGTTTTGTTTGCGTTTGGATTTTTTTGTGTGTGTGCGTGTAATTAGTGTGTTTGTCATTTTATCTCAGCACTGCGAGTGGGGTCTTACAGGGAGGTACTAGTGGAGAACTACCACTCTCTAAGCTTTCTGGGAAACATGCTCAATAGGCTTGATTGAGTCATAAAAGTATACATCTAGAACTTTGTGTTTGCCAAAGAATGACAAACATGCCAGGGAGAAGTGGGCCATGAGTATCTTCCAGCCTGATTCAATACAATTTTCCTCTGGTGACAGCTCCAGAAAGCTCTACAGAACAAAGAGGGTCCCCCTCGTTTGACAGAAGGGGAGATTTGGAGGCTTCTTAGTGTTTTTGCAGTCTGTACTTTTTTATGTCTGGATTTTTAATTGGAAAACTGATTATTCAATTAGTTTGGAAGCAGGTAAACAAATAAATAGATGGGTTTTATCTGATGAACCATGCATAAAAATGATATATTTACCATTGTTCAAGTACAAAATAGGAGGAGATTCCATATAAGAGGTAAACTGCCAGCTGTTATTTTGATTTCTGCTTTCCACTGATGGAAAGCTAGCACATTCTGCCACTGCTATTCCACAAGGCAGAAATGGATGAACTGCCATGCCTATTCCTGAGAACCAATGTAAGTTGAGAATTATCAACTGAATTCTAAAGCTTTCAATTATTTATATTAAGAAGTTGTGGGGTTTTTAAATCTTAAAAGTTTTATTCCCCTTTTTCCCCTTTCTGCTTGTGTATGTAACATGTGCATGGATAGGAGCAAAATTAGGAAAATGTAACAACTGTCTTGGACTTAGAGAGTTTTTCTCCACTGTTGTCTGAGTGTAGTTGAGCCTGAGGAACTGGATTTTCTTGAGGCTAGACAGAGTAATTTCTATCCTTCCTTCATCTTTTCATGTGAGAGAGATAGGAAGGAACTAAGGAATCTTCCAGCCTACTCCTTACATGCAGGGAAGGATTCATTTTGATCTGGTGTAATACAGGATAGTGTCCTGCTTTCAGCTGAGAGAGAGTTAATTTTCTTCACAGTAGCTGCTGTGGGGCTGTATTTTGGGTTTGTGCTGGAAGCAGCGCTGATAGTGCAGAGATGTTTTTGCTGTTGCTGAGCGATGCTCACACAGAGCCAAGGCCTCTTCTGCTTCTCGCACCGCCCCGCCGGCGGGATGGCTGGGGGTGTGCGGGGAGTTGGGAGGGGACAGACAGGGCAGCTGACCCCAACTGACCAAAGGGATATTCCATACCATATGGCGTCATGCTCGGGTTATAAGGGGNGGAATGAATTCCTTGTTGTGCTTTGCTTGCGTGCGTGGCTTTTGCTTTCCCTATTAAACTGTCTGTATCTGAACCCGTGAGTTTTCTCACTTGCAGTCTTCTGATTTTCTCCTCCATCCCGATGGGTGGGGACTGAGTGAGCATCTGCATGGTGCTCAGCTGCTGGCTGGGGGTAAAACCACAACAGATGGTTAACCCTTTACTGTACTCTCGTTCAAAAATATTTCCTTGTGGCCCAAGGCTGAGATTGAGAATTGGAATAGTCCAAGTTTGTTCTTAGCTCTTTCAGAAGTGGAAATCAGGCAAGCTCATTTGATGTTTTCATGCCTCTGCAAAATGGGGAAAGATACATTATTTAAGATGAATAAAGTTAATTTATTAATATCTGAAAAGCAGTTTGAGGTCTCTAGACACCAAGTATTGTAGGAAATGTAAGAAATGTAGAAAAGAGACACTGTTATACTTCAGACAAATCTTTCTTTTCCCCCATCAATCACCTTAGTTCGCTCTGAAATGCATAGTATTGCAATAGTTTTAAGCCCGAGTCACATTTTTAAATGGGCTAAGTCACCCTTGAAACTAGCTATACTCTTTGGAATACAGAGAGGCCACTGAGACAGTGATGTATGGTGTGGACTAATGTGTGGTTGGTGGCCCTGAGGAAGCAAAAGGTTTTTAGAATACTTCAAAAGTTTTCTGGTTCATTATTTCTTAGCTGGAAAAAAATGGAAGTGGTGCGTTAGTGACAGGACTAATACAGAGCATCCCCACACACTGTCAAGCGAAACCACTTCTGCTTCCTAGGATTAGTCCTGGTCAGTTTTCACAGGCTTTGCTAAATACTGAAAGTTCCTGAGGAAAAGAAAGAAAGGACTAAAAGCCCCATTTCTCTTGCCTGCTCATTGCAAATGCTGAATGCGGGACTCTGTGCCTTGCAGAAGGATGACAGGTATGGCTCTCCGTAATGGATCTGTTGGTCCGGCACTGGCAAGTGCAATGTGTGTGCATTGATACTCTCTTCCAACAGCTCAGTAAATCATCCATGGGAGCATCACCAGGGGGTCTGTGAACTGGGTCGCTGCTACTGGAGGAAGCAAGCTAAAACAGCACGCAGACAGTGCCCTGATTTACAAATGTTTCCTCTCTCTAGGCCAAGGACACCTCTGCTTCCACAAGGAGCTGGTTTGTTGTCTGTCTAAAGTCTCTTGCCTGTAAAAGTGCCAGTCCTTAGTGGCTCTCGTTCAGCTCCTGACATTTGTTGCTGTCCTTGTGATGCAGCAAACCCTGTGCTCTTTTTCTACATATTCATGTCCTGAGCAAAAACAGGATGCACCATCACCTTCAATTCCAGCGAGGTCTACATCTGTCCGTGCTCACAGGATTTTCTGTGACTCCTCAGACAGAACTATCCCAAGGCCAACAGGAGTCAATGTGAAGTTTTCCTTCAATGAAGTGAAACATTACTTTGGTTTTCTGTCTTGTCTCACGCAGAAATGTATGAACTAGAGGACCAAACCTGCAAAGTTATGGTTTTAATGGCATACCCTTATTAGGAGTGGCAGGTCCAATGAAGGCACAAGGTTTACTGAAGAGGGTTATTCTTGATGGGACAAACCTGCCTCTCTCTCCCCTGTTGCTTATGGCTCACATGATATGCAATTATTTTTCCCAATTGGAAGCTGAGGTTCACTTTGAATTAATTAATTTTTTTTTTCCCCTCTGATAGGTGGCCCCATCTGAGACACTGATACACAGTGAATATCTTCACCTTTGAGTCTACATTTGCACCAAACCAAGGTCCACCGCAGGATAGTTACATTTTTGTACATTTACTGTCAAGACTGGTTTCCCATTTTCACACTGCAGACTCTGCTGAATGCATGCAGTTCATGATACTGCCCTGTAGTGTGGTGTATAGGTAATATTTTTAACCTCTGCTTTGTGCCAGGGCATGGAGATGGATGCAATCCTATTCCATAAGCAAGGACCTTCAGAAACACCTATACACCATTTAACCCTACCTGAATGTATAACTGCACTGAGAGTCTGGTGCAAGCTGCCTGCATAGACAATAAGTTATATTATTGCTGAATTAGATATACAGAAAATCTGCACATGCTTTGATTAAAACTTCACTGGTTTAATTCTGGTGACACAAAGGATATCTGGAGAGCTAAGTTTGTATTGAGCATTGCATCGGGTTTGCGTGGCAAGGTTTCGGTAGCAAGAGGGCGGGGCTACAGGTGTGACTTCTGTAAGAAACTGTTAGAAGCTTCCCCTATGTCCAACAAAGCCGATGCCAGCTGGCTCCAAGGCAGACTTGGCACTGGCCAAGGCTGAGCCCATCAGTGACAGTGATAGTGCCTCTGTGGTAACATGGCTAAGAACGGAGAAAAACTGCTGGAGGAAGAGCAGCCATAGAAAGGAGTGAGAAGATGTGAGAGGAACAGCCCAAGGTCAGTGCAGAAGGAGGGGGAGGAGGGGCTCCAGGCACCAGAGCAGAAATTCCCCTGCAGCCCCTGGAGAAGACCAAGGTGAGGCAGGCTGTCCCCTGCAGCCCATGGAGGATGATGGTGGCGCAGACATCCACCTGCAGCCTGTGGAGGACCCCACACCACAGCAGGTGGATGCCTGAAGGAAGCTGTGACCCCATAGGAAGTCTGCCCTGGAGCATTCTCCTGGCAGGACCTGTACCCCTATGGAGAGAGGAGCCAAGGCTGAAGCAGGTTTGCTGGCAGGACTTGTGACCCTGTGGAGGACCCACGTTGGAGCAGTCTGGTCCTGAAGCTCTGCAAATGGTGGGAGAGACCCACGCTGGAGCAGTTTGTAAAGAATTGCAGCCCGTGGAAAGGACTCATATAGGAGAGGCTGGTGGAGGACTGTCTCCTGTGAGAGTGATCCCAGGCTGGAGCAGGGTGAGAGTGTAAGGAGTCCTCCCCATGAGGAGGAAGGAGTGGCAGAGACAACATGTGATGAACTGACCACAACCCCCATTCCCAGTCCCCCTGTGCTGTTGGGGAGGGAGGAGGCAGAGAAATCGGGAGTGAAGTTGAGCCCAGGAAGAAGGGAGGGGGGGGGGGAGGTGTTTTAAGATTTGGTTTTATTTCTCATTATCCTGCTCTGATTTGACTGGTGATAATCTAAACTAATTTCCCCAAGTCAAGTCTGGTTTTGCCTGTGATGGTGATGGGTGAGTGATCTCTCCCTGCCCTTATCTCGGCCAAAGAGCCTTTCATTATACTTTCTCTCCCCTGCCCAGCTCAGGAGGACAGTGACAGAGAGGCTTTGGGGGGCACCTGGTGGCTAGCTGGGGCCAGTCCACCACAAGGATAAAATTATGCTAGATGCTGGCTAGACAAATCAGGGAAATATGAAACTATGTCCTGGTTTTTTTATGTCTCCCTGGCCATCTCCTGGGAGCACTGTTGGATTCAGGTTATTATATTAGCTAGACTTTTGATCTGACCCAGTATCTTTGTTCTTTTGCTTTTAATAGCTTCAGCATAGTTGTTTGCACTTCTTGTTTGAAGAAGACTTCTGGAGTGTGAGCAGTCTCAGGCAAACAAAATGTGTCTGTTGCTCAAGCCCATAGTTGCATTTTTATGTTCAATTAACTCTAGCACTGTGGGTAAATATTTTATTTTTTCACCCTTAAAGGTAAAAGGGAGACACCTTTGAAGAACCCTCTGGGATACATATCTAAACCAGGTGACATGATCTGCTATATGGATGCAACTCTCAGTCAGCTATGGAGGGCAACGAGACAACTGCTCTAATGTAGGTGCCTAAATTTTAGGTCATAAAAGTTAGGAGAGATGATATCTTTTTGCAGTATCACTTATCAGCTGCTCTCTTTTAATGGCAGGGAAAGTTCTAGCACTGGTCCAAGATCTAAGCTGTATCAATGCCATAGCTTACAGTAAGTAGAGAGCATGTCACTCATATCATGGTTATCCTGGGTGTATCTGGGAAGTTTTCTTTGGTCAGTTCTTCCATCATGTCAAGTATTGCTTTTGCCCCAAGGTTGAAATTTGCTGAACCAAAATAATTTGTCCTTGGGTTCATCTCATCTGTAATGCTATCCAGTGAACGTCAGTGAGAGGTCAATGTTTATTTATTACACTTCGGGAAATTGCTTGGGCTAATTTATGTGGGGAGCTTTGCTAGATGGGTAAGCATGGCAATCCTATCGGTCATGGTGTGGAGGGGGGAATTAGCAGATAGCTTCATCTGCCATGAAAAAACTTCTCTCTGACATCTGGGCTGTTAAAGTAAATGACAAGTTTTACTGCAGTGTCCATCTCTTGGAGGGACATTGACAATTTGCTGCTTAAAACCCAAGTCACAACAGAGCACTTAGCTGACAACTGAGACCTTGGCATCAGCAGCCAATTTTGATGATATACAGCACAAACACCACGCAAAGGGTGGAAAACATCACTCAGACATGCCTTCTTGGAGTAGATCAACAAATAACGGTTCCTTCTCTCTTATGCTCGAGGGAGAGAACCTTTTTGCTCAGTGTGTTGTAAAGACAGAAGATACCAGCTTTGGTTCTGTTTTTATTTATTCCTGACAAACATGATTTATGAATTAGAACACTCGTTTCATTACTGAAAGGATCTATCTGCTCAGTGCCCTGACACAATGATTTCCTTCTAAGATTTTCTGCCCGTGCATTTCCTAGCCCCATTTGTACACTGTCCTGTCAGTTCCATAAATCATTACAGATAAGTAAATCCTTCTCTTAACCTTTCGGGATGATAGCATTGCTAATATTTTCTGAACATATCACTCCCAACCTTTCTAGAAGAGAAGACATGTTGTTTTGTTGTACAGCACATAAATACAAAAGCATCCTTGTTCCCCTTTTTGGTCAAATTGGTAGAGTTTTTAACCCTTCACATTGCTTGCACACAGATTCTTTTAAGTGAGAAGTGCTCCATTAAATCTTTGAAACTACTTACGATGTACATGTGTACATGATCATATCTGAGTATTTTGTCACTGAATATATATATTGAACATTGCGCAAAGCCTCTTAGCAAGTCACAAATTTAAAAAAAACCAAAAAGTCAGTATTTGTACAGCCTTTGAACTCCTTTCTCTGCTAGCAAAGTAATTTAGTGTATAGCAGTATGGGATTCAACTTGCTTGAGCTTTATCATAGTTCATTTGCCATATTGAAGAAGAGCTAGAAGTCTGCAATGCAATTCAATTAATTTGACTTAGAATAAGAAAGTAAAGCCTGAAGCTCAATTGAGATTCTTATGAAAAAAAATGGAGGCCAAAATGGACTGTAGAAAAATTGCAACACAGGTGAAAAATTTCTATATGAAAAACTAATCAAGAAAGAAATGTCTAAATAACGTTTTTAACATTCCTCCAAGAAAAAAATATTTTGGTCTTTAAAAGGATTTTTTTTTTCTTCTCTGAAGTATTTGAATGCACAAGCAGCATCGTGAGAGAAGGCTTTTGATTCCTTAGCTCACTGAAAGGTAGGAACAACTTTCCTCCTCTGTCCAGAAAAGAGGTAATTTGTTTTGATCATAGAATCATAGAATATCCTGAGTTGGAAGGGACCCATAAGGATCATCAAGTCCAACTCCTGGCTTCACACAGGACCAGCTGAGTCAGAGCAGATGACTGAGAGTGTTGTCCAGACACTTTTTGAACTCAGCCAAGCTCGGTGCTGTGACCACCTCCCTGGGGAGCCCGTTCCAGTGCCCAACCACCCTCTTGATGAAGAACATTTTCCTGATCTCCAACCTAAACCTCCCCTGTCGCAGCTTCATGCCATTCCCTCGGGTTCTGTTGCTGGTCACCAGAGGGAGGAGATCAGCGCCTGCCCCTTCACTCACCCTCATGAGGAAGTTGTAGGACACCATGGGGTCTCCCCTCAGTCTCCTCTTTTCTAGGCTGAACAAATCAAGGGACTTAATTTTATTCCCATGACCATTTAGCAAAAATGCAAGGGAGATATCTCTTGCCCACCTTTCATAGTGATGTCTCACACTCCTCTCCTTCAAGGTTTCATGTCTCCTTTGATGCCTATGAGTAGCCAGCTAACCAAACTGTCTGTGACGTGAATTTATTCATGGAGATGAAAACAAGTCAGGAATACAGATGTTCCTTTAAGCCTTAGCACATTAACAGAAAACTAGCCATGAGCGTATCCCTGGCGGTAACATGAAGTAAGACAATAGATATGATTATCTCTTGTTACCTTTTTTTGGGTGTTTGGGATTTTGGGTTTTTTTTAGCTTTCTAGGCTCAGATAGGTCAGGTACAGCCTACACAGAGATGCTGCAGGGTTTTCCATTACAGCAGTAAGTGTTTTCTGGTGGGAATTTGTGGGGCAGAATGGCTGCATAACTAACTAAGGGCCAGATTCTGCTGTGCTCTGAAGGGCTGAGGACTTAGGCTGAGTGTTTTAATTCATTTCCCCATCTTGCTCCAGTAACAAGGTACCACTCACTGTGAGCAGAGGTCACCCATAACGAGAGCAGTTGCTATAATTAGCTGTCATCATTTTGAAATGGCAAGCTCTAAAAAAAGCTCTCCACATTGCTTTTTTTTTTTTTGCTTTTTTTCTCCCTTTTTTGCCTCACCCTTTCAGAATGAATAGGTCTTACCTGAAATCTGTCAAAGGACTGTCAAGCTATGTTTCACAAGGTAGTGCAGCAGGTCTCAGTGTACTGGACTATGCCCTCTTTTGTAGCAGTGAATCTTTCAACCCAGTGCATTTTTTAAGACTGTGACACATCATCTTGTCTTTTTTTCTTTCAAGGTACCTCATCCATATTTAACATCCCCCAGAGCTTCATCTGTATCCAATTTCCTCCGCATGTCTTCGTCTAAATAGTTGTCATGTAGCTGCTGTTCACAGTTTTATTCTATTTCCTGGAGTTTTCAGTGTTGGGTGTGGTAATTCTTACATCTAGAAGCAAAATTTGCCCAGCGGTCTCCATAGAGGTTACAGGAATGACAGTTGAGGTACCCCCACTCTATTAATCTAATTGGCTAGCGATGAGTGATGAAGGTAAATATAATATACAATCTTCGTATCTGAGAGATAATTTGAAATGGAGGATGAATACACTTCCAAAAAAAAAAAAAAAAGTTGGTGTCTGATGCCCCATTGCATAGGTGTCAGCCTGTTCCACCCCTAATTGAACTCTGGAATATGGAGACCGGTAACACGTGAAAGCTGCCCAGGCTGTGATGTTGCTGTTGCCTTGCGGTCTGTCTACAGGGAGGAGAAAAGCATTGGGTGTTCCAGGTAAGTGAAAAGTGTTAGCCTCAAATTTGATGCTATAACTCCTGATCATCAGGCGATGATTAGCGAGAGCAAAGGAGATGTTTGGCTCTATGACACGTATCTTTGAGCAGTAAGTATGCATTTAATTTTCTGGTGGCTGATGGGGTGGACCTCCATTGGAAACACAGATATTTGCCAATCTTAATGAAATTGCACCAGGTGGAAGCCTGAATGCAGTGTAAAAACTGTTTTTTACAAGGTATAGAAATCCTTCCTACCCTTAACTACAGCAAGTTGTTGCTTGTATTTTTCCCTTTATAAAGGAAAGATAAAATGAATGACAACAAGATCTGATTTTGTAAGCTCTAATGCATGAAGATGTCTGTGTGGGAGTCCTTATGATGCATTTTACTGACGCCCCCCTCAAAAACGTGATAAGGTGGAAGTTAATGTAGAGAAACATTAAATTGGTGCCATCCTATGAAGGCTATTCGCCACTACTTTCATTGCCCAAGGACAAAACAGAAACAGAACTGTTCTTCTGCACTATCTAGGAAGGTCAAGGATGCACAAGTTCGCAGTTGTGCCGGTCACAGCCCTGGAGATCACTTACCGGTGGTGTAGCAGAGGCACCTGGCAGAGCTAAAGGAGGGAGTAAAGCTGCTCTGCCAAGGTAGGTGCCAGGAGGTTAGGCAGTAAGACTTGGATTCCCTTTCACAGCTGAAAGGAAAGAGGATGAAAGGATGACCTGGCAAAGCAGACTTCCCAGTGTACAGCATATGTGGCTGACACCTCCATGTCTGGGAATGTGGACTACTCAACTGGCTACTAGCCCCTGTCCACATCCTTCCTCTGGATGCAAGGAGGTTTGGATCTGGTTCTCACTGTCAAAGACTCGAATGAGAGAATCAGCCTGACTGGAGAATCTGATGCTGGTACCAAGAAAAAGAAAGTTAAAAATAACCACCATTTAACTTACAGTGGTGTTTTTAGCTGGTATATTGTTTTGACGGTGGTGTCCTACATGTCTATCAAAAAGTAGGATAGATTGCTCTCTGGAAGTACCAAACTCCAAACTATCGCATTGTCTGAATTGCATCACTAGTAGCTCGCCAGTTAATTACTAACATTACAATATCTGTCATATAGCAGCTCATACATGCACTGTAATAACTATTATAATGTCTGTCACTGCAACTTGAGGCACACTATGCTTATATCTGAGCTTATTAATAAGGTTAAAGGAGATTTGAGTCATTTGGAGCATACGTTTTGTACTAGCTGCAGAGAAATTTCTAATGAACTGTTTCCTGATGAGACTTGAAGGCTTCTAACGAATAGAACATGACATTCATACTCTCTGACATAGTTTTAAAACTCCACTTCCCCTACTAAGTATCTATTTTCTGTCATCTAGGTCAATGGAGAGCACTGCTGTGGTAATGTTTGTATTCTTTACTCCTCTCCTAGCGAATCTTCTGGTGCTTGTCTTGTCTTATTCCAGATCTTCACTTTTTTTGATATGTGAATGGAGTGGTCAAGGAAAGCCCTGGACATGGATCTTCAGTCAACCATAGGCTCTGACAATTTTGGCACCGTTAGCGGTAACATGAACCGCCTATGGTTTCCTACCAATCCATCCTAATTCACTGCTTCACTGACTTGAGTTCCTACTCTCCACTCTCTGTTGAGGTTGTCAGTAGGACTCTTCTTTAACGCTGGTTGATTTTATTCTTATTCTCTGGCAAAGTCTAAAGTTTTATGTGATTCCCTTTTGTTTTGTAATGATAGCAAAAATTACTCAGATGACTGGGCTGTAGAACCAGAAGAGTATGTGACACAGACAAGACACTGATTATTGCTCTAACAATGTCTGAGCTTCTGTTTCACTCTTGCAGCCTGTCTGCATGGTCTTACATAGCATTTCTATTTCACTTATTCCTACTAGAGACCCAAAGCCAGATGCATTTTTCTCTTGCAAAGCATCTGAAAACCTTGGGATACCAACTCAGGGGACTAATTTGAACACTGAACAAAGACTTTCTTAGAGCCATCCAGAGGAACTATTATGCCAGTGTGTCTACAGCACTCCATGGAACCCAAAATCCAGCAAAAATGGTGAAGAAGGAACAATGTAAGGTTAGTAAATCACAGTATTTCTTTTACTGGACCTAACAATATATTTCTATTTTCTGTTATCAAATTCTGTGTTAAGACAAAAGAAGAAACAGTAATGTGGGTGCAGAGAGAACTCCAAATTTCCTTCTATTGCAGTGATTAAGTCCTCAAGCCTGTTTAAGATGAGGTTGTTTCTACCTAGCACTTATTACATGCTCCAACAATGGAGGAAATATAGCTGCATCAGTGTAGTCCTTTGCCTGGGTGAAACAGTCCTGTCAAGATTATCTTAGGATCATATAATTTTAATTTAGAGCAATGATTTACTGAACACTGTTTCACTACATTGTAAGGTCATTGTTGGGCTCTGGCTCCAAGCTCTAGCACCTTCAGGCTGTAATCTCTCTTCTTGCCCCTGCTGGACTAAAGCTTGGCCCTGATTAAAGTAAGGCAAGGGACTGTCATTACGCAGCTGGCCATTGATGCTGATGGCATGAGTAGTTTATTCAGTAGATGGTATTCAGAGAGGCACTGAGCTTTGCTCTGCTGTCAGCATCACGTCCGTCAGCTGAGCACTGCATAAGCAATGCTCTGACACTTACTAAATTTAGAGTAGTTGGGATTTTTTTTAGACAACTTAATTTGTTTTGGTGGCTCACAGAAAGCATGTGCTTTCTCTCCTGCCAAGAAAACAGCCATTCCATTTTTGTTTACTTGCAGCTCTTTGGGAGGTGGAAAGGGCAGGACAGAATTGCATTTTTAGGCAGAAATACACAGTCAACTTGAGAAAGATGGAAACCTGCTTAGTGGATCCTGTAGACATTTGCCTGTCCTAAGGCCATAGAGTTGTGGGATGACACTTTTAGAAGGTCTAAATACATCTGTCTTTTGCTGACTTTACTTCAAGAGAGAGACGTTTCTAAGAACTGTGCAAAATGGAAATACTTGGAAGAAGGCTGTAGAGCTGTAGCTTGCTAAGTAAGGGAGAAGGTGATCAGAGAATGAGAGCCTTTCCTGTGACTTGGGAGGGAGTTGAACTGAGTTCTCTGTCTTAGGATGAGGACATCCAAGTCACTCAGTGACTGCTTTGCACTAGGGAAGTTCTTTCCCTGTTTCTTTCTTTCTTTCTTTGGGTGCTTTTCTTTTTTTTTTCAGGCAGAAAAACAGCACAAGGTCCCAGGAAAGTGAAACCCTTGCACAAATCTATGTGCAAGACGGTACCTGTGCATGAGCCTCCCGGGCTGCCTCTGCAGCCAGCAGCTGTGCCAGCTGCTCAGCCACCCTCTGACAGCCCATCTTGCTCATTGCACTGGTCTTCCCTGCTGTTCGGTGGCCGGGCAGCTGTGCTGCACCGATTGCGGTCTCACCACTGGTTTCCCAGCAGATGTTCCCTTTCCAGTTCACTGGCATGGCAAAGCAAGGAGGGAGAGAAGTGCTGTCATCTCTCACAGCTCTCCACTCCCCGTCTTCTGTACAGGGGCTGGCCACACAGGACAATGGGAAGAGCTGCGTGTGTGGGACCAGGTAGTGAATCTACCTGTACTTTTTCTGCCATGGGATGTGCTGGTTAGCTAAGGTCTAGAAGGAAAAATTGCTGTTGGTGCAGGCATTGGATGTGCCATGAGCGAGCAGGGTTTGTGGATCTCTTTGCATGTGCCAAAGCAAACATTTGAATCGTTGCTCATTCTGCCTTATCAGCATTTTTACGCCCCTTTATTACATATTTTGCAGGTTCCTTTCTTCAGATAGGTAGCCTGATGGGGTGGCATCACAGTCTAGCTGCAAGTGCCTCCCGCCCTAAGGGTTTGCCCTCTTCAGTTTGATTCCCTATGGAAATGAGGCTGTGCGATCACATTCTCAGATTATATGTGTCCCCCTACCTATGAACTCTTTGCCAACATCAGTCGTATCTAACAGCGGTCTACCTGTCTCAAAGATCAAAATTTCCAACCAGGTTTGAAAAGGTAAGTGTCTGGGTGGAGGAGAGCGGTGCACCCACAGAGAAGTTGTATAAGCTTCTGCTACGCAGGGAACTAAGAGTCACTAAGGGAGAGATGCTGGAAACCCTTTTCATGGGAATTACTTGTAGAGGGGAATCATTCCCATATAGGCAAGAGAGGGAATATACTAAAGACACACTTGTGCTTTAACTCAGCAGGCAGCTAAGACAGTCACACAGCTGTTTGCTCACTCAGCCCCTGCAGTGGGATGGGGGAGAGAACTGCGGGGGGGAGAGGTAAAACTCGTGGGTCAAGATAAGAACAGTTTAGCAGGACTGAAAAGGAAGAGAATAATAGCAGTATCAATAAGAATAATGATAAAATAATACACAAAACAAGTGATGTACCGCACAACTGCTCACCACTTGCTGACCACCGATGCCTAGCTAGTTCCTGAGCTGCGGTTGTGCCTCCACCCACCTTCCCCCCAGTTATATACTGAGTATGACATCATATGGTATGGAGTATCCCTTTGGTCAGTTGGGGTCAGCTGTCCTGGCTGTGTCCCCTCCCAGCTCCTTGTGCCCCCCTAGCCTACTCATTGGCTGGGCAGTATAGGAAGCCGAAAAGTCCTTGACTTAGTGTAAACACTGCTTAGCAACAACCGAAATATCAGTGTGTTTTCAACATTATTCTCATCCTAAATCAAAAGCACAGCACTAACCAGCTGCTAGGATGAAAACTGACTCTATCCCAGCTGAAACCAGGACACAGGCTTATTTTCTTCTGCAGTTATTCATAGTATTGATCATAGTAGCTTTGTTTTGGTGTTGCAAAGTGGCAAAGATGAAAGCACACATTTTCAGTGCCATTCAAAACCAAATGCTAAAGGCAAATCAAGCACAGGCTAAAGTAATACAGCCCTTGGGCAGCTCCCTGCAAAGGCGAGTTTGATTTAATAGAGCATTCAGGCTATGTTTGGTGCCCCTTATCTAAACACAGGAACAGTCTCCAAAGGAGCCCATGGACTAAGACGTGTGCATCACTGGGATCAGCTTGAATTCAAAAGCTTGCTGATAGCACTTTGTTGCCTCTGTTATCTGGCCATTCACCAACCAGGTGATTTTCTGTAAATTATAAGGTGATTTACAACGTTGTCTGTTATCATCTCTTTGACCTTTCAGGTCATCAAAGATCACTACCAGCATCTTTGGACTGTATAGATGCACTAGGGAGCATATGAGCTTCCTGAAGGCTGGCACTGCAGAACTGTCATGTATTAAATAAGAGATTAATGTGGGTTCCCATAATCTGGATCAACACACAAGAATGTAAAGCTGGATTTCTCTCTGAGTGCTTTGTGCATTATGAGCTGTCATTAGTTTCTCCATCTGCCTGAACTACCCTCCTGGGATCTGCAGCTCCCTGGCCCTCGTCCCTGCTGTTCCCCTGCTCTCTGGCCAAGTGCTGGTTCTCAGGCAGTGCCATGCAGGATCATGACCACCACGAACTACAAGTACTCAGGCCCAGCAGCAGGGTATGAAGGTGAGGAAAGAGGAGGAGAGCAGTGGGGAGAGGTTGTGTTTCACTCCTGGCACTGGCGGTAGATGCGCCGTGCCTCTGATGCCATGTTTTCTCCCTTGCCTCACTGGGGAGATGTGATGCAGTGGGTACTGCAACAGCAGGATCTCTGGGAAGGCTGATGTAGTTCCAGGGAGGTCTGATTCTGCTGGGGCCCGAGACCCACAGGGAAAGTAAGAGCAATGGGGAAATGAACTACGACTCCAGCAGTGGTCTGTAGCAGGTCAGAAGCAGCAGATTTTCCTTTCCACACAGCTGCAGACACGATACATGACTTTTCTTTTGCTAATAGTAAAACAAACAGAGAAGCAAACAAACGTGAGATTTTGCTGTTTCCTAGTTCAGCAAAACCCCAATTTCCAGTGAAGAATAAGTAATACCTAAAATTTTCAGCCAGCTGTGCTGCTTCCTGCCATTTCCAATTTTCTTCCGATGATGTGGTGTGCACCAGTGGTACACCTTAAAGATATGCCTTCATCAGCTCCTTAATGTGGGTGAGTATATCTTTTGCAATTTGACTTTCAGGAACAATCTGTAGCCATTTTACATGTGGCCCTCAGCTGCAAAACCCTCTTAAATCTTTGTCAAATATGTAATAATGAAGAGAATAAGTTTTTATGCAGCATGGACCTTCCAACTGCAGCACACGGTAATCTCTTACCCTCCAATGTTCTTGTAGTACATTGGACTGTCAATCATCAAATCACCTGAAAAGAGGAGACAAAGAAGCTGAAGAAAACTGTGGTACTTAAGTGAAAATAGCTACATTCAGCCAACAGAGGTCTAATAATGGTGGGGGTTTTATCCCAATAAAGATTATTGCAAAATATGCTTAATGGCAAACTAAGTTAGCAGTATATGCTAATTTGGATCTGGTAAAACTGACATTTATTCAGAACATACAACCCTGCATTGAAAAATTCACGTGTAACAGAATCTCCCATCCAAACTGTCTAGGCAGGTGCACCATACACCTATACCCTCACCCATCATACAACCTTGGCATCCCCTTAACCGTTAGGTCTGTTGTGGTACTGCCTGGATAACAACCAGTGCGTATCTGCTGTACAGGTTTGCATAGGGTTCCAGGCACCAAGCCCATACACCAGCGTTGAGTTTACCTGAAGATGTTGCAGGTGAAAGAGGCACCAAAGGGGCTGCACAGAAGGGTAACAGCAATGAGAATATTCACTGGTGTTGACTAGCTGGTGGCTACTGAGAACTGCAGCTACCAAAATCAGCTGAGGGCTGCTACGTGTTGGTGGATATTTGGGCTTTGGCCAAAACATGAAGCAGCCAGAAGCTTGCAATGCAATGATGAGACTTAGCATGGATGTGCCCCTTTCTGTCAGAGAGGGCAAATTTTACAGGTATTGTAACTGGACTGTGTTTCCAAGCATCAGTCTAAAGACAGTCTTCATCTTGGAGCTGTCCAAGAAGGGTCTCTGCAGCACTGATTTTGACCAGTGAGTGAGGCAAGTGTGGGGTGTTGAAACATCACTAAGTTGTTGGTCTTGGCTCAAGTAGCAGTCAAGGTGTTCTACTGCCAGTATGAAGGGTCATCTCACATCTTTCATGTCCTATTAGGAACTACATCAAAGCAGCAGTATCTCTGTGAAGAGGAGTTGACCACAAGAGCACTCCAGACCCCATCTTGTGATGGATGCAGCATTTCATGAGTGTCTGCAGGAGCAGGAGCCAAGGAAGCTCTACATCCCATGCACTAGTCCTGTGTTGAAAGAAATTATCTCTGTCATCTAAATCAGCCCGTTGCCCTCTTGGAAGGCTCTATAGACAACTTTCAAGTCATATTGCAGATCTGGTTGGTAAAAAGGAAGATTGATAGCTTCAGTCTTCTTGTCTGTCAGTAAGGTACACCAGTGAGATTTCATTTTTCTCTTCTCAAAGTGTCATATAAAATGTTTCTTATTTGCGTGCAATATTTAATACGTAACTCACTGTTGTTTGTACATATGCCAGTAACCCTTTAGATTCCCCAAACTGAAATACGTCTTGTTTTTCTGACAATGTATGCAGCTGTGTCAGTACCATATTTTTGTATAGCAGGATGCCTCTGAAGGCTTAGGGCTGTGGAAACTCTGATTTCTGTGTTAAAATAAGAAATCACTGAAGCAAGTGACATGAAAGTGCACACGTTATTACACGGGCATGGAAACAGAGAAGGAAAATATTAGCTCATATTTTGAGTCTTGTAGAGAAGTCTGCCTGTGGTTTCCTTCTCTGTTCTTGTGTACTTGACTCATCTGTAAGTGCAAAGTTAATTACTGTCCTTATATGGACAAGCCTAAGATCAATATCTCTGTTCCAGATCCATCTGCTTGTGCCCAAATGAAATCTCAGCCTGTTTTTCTGGTATTTCCTCTTGATGTGCCATCACCAGCTCCAGTTCAAGAAAGATAAAACTCAGCTGTTCATCCTTCATCACAACTCTTAGCTGTTAATCAACAATCAGTCCCTCTTTTGGGACAGCTCTGCTGTTCGGTAGGTTGCCCATTTCTTATTTAAAAATAAGTGCTTTGGGGCTGCTGCTAGTCCTTTACTTCTTCACATTTAGGAGATACTCCTTCAGGATCAAAAAAAGTGACTTCTAATCTTTTGCTGAATCCTTCAATAAAACCCTAATTTGCTGGGAGGCCAAAAAAACTCTCCAAAAAAAAAAAAAAAAAAAAGCAAGCACCTCATGAATACCTAAAATATCAAGACTTCTTATTTGTGCTTGCTCTCCTAAGCTGAGGCTTAGATTATTCAGAATTTTTCTGAAATTTGTTTGTATTGCTATTTGAGCAAGAAGCTGGCACTTGTAAAAGCAGTGTGTCTTGGAATGGAGAACAGTCCCCCGATTTTCACCATAAATTCACCTACTGTTAGAATAACAATAGATTAAATCCTCCCCCCAAAGGGCAAGAGTGTAATGGCAACAAAGGCAAAAATTAGAGTGGATGAAACACCAATCTCCCATCTGAAATCAGTCCTTCAGATCCCTGCATATTGCTGTGATTTGGCACCCTTCTCTGGCTGGGAAAAGGAGCTGTGCGGTTGTACTAGATCTGTATCGTGTGCCTCTCGATTTGTATGGGGTTTTTCCTTGTATGGGGCTTTGTGGCTACAGCCACAATTTGCAAAGATCGGTGTTTTCTAATTCATTAATTTGCTTGTTGTTGTTACCATGGTGCTTTTATTTGGCAGGCAGGGAGCACTCTTAGCAAGTGCACTGAAGTCAAGCTGGAAGTAATTTCTGCTTTCTCCCTGTTTCTTGTCCTTGCCCCTCTGGTGGGGAGGTGTGGAAGGAGCCAGCCAGGAGTGTTTCTTCTAGTGTGATGAAAAGTCACTAAAACTGGAGAACGGGCACATCCCTGCACGCCTGCTCTCATCAAGACATGGGGTTACATCAGGCTGACAGCCAGTCACTAGTGGGGTTCCCCAGGGGTCCATTTTAGGGCCAGTTCTTTGTAACATTTTCATAAATGGCTTGGATGTAGGACTAGAAGGTGTTCTGAGCAAGTTTGCAGACAACACTAAATTGGGAGAAGCTGTTGACTCCATCAAGGGTGGAGAGGCCTTGCAGAGAGATCTAGACAAATTGCAGAACTGGGCAATCACCAGCTGCATGAACTTTAACAAGAGCAAGTGCCGGATTCTGCACCTGGGAAAGGGCATCCCTGGCTCTACGTATGGACTGGGCAACGAGATGCTGGAGATCAGCCATGCTGAAAGGGACTTGAGGGTCTTGGTTGACAGCAAGTTGAACATGAGTCCACAGTGTGCCCAGGCTGCCAGGAAGGCCAACGGTATCCTGGGGTGCATCAAGCATGGCATTGCCAGCTGGTCTAGGGAAGTGATTGTCCCACTCTACACTGCGCTGGTGCAGCCTCACTTCAAGTACTCTGTGCAGTTTTGGGCACCACAGTACAAGAAGGACATAGAGCTATCGGAGAGTGTCCAAAGGAGGGCAACAAAGATGGTGAAGGGTCTAGAGGGGAAGATGTATGAAGAGAGGCTGAAGTGCCTTGGTTTGTTCAGCCTGGAAAAGAGGAGACTGAGGGGAGACCTCATGGGAGCCTACAGCTTCCTCATGATGGGGAGTGAAGGCGCAGGCGCTGATCTCTTCCCTCTGGTGACGAGTGATAGAACCCGAGGGAATGGCATGAAGCTGTGACAGGGGAGGTTTAGGTTGGAGATCAGGAAAAGGTTCTTGACCGAGAGGGTGGTCGGACACTGGAACAGGCTGCCCAGGGAAGTGGTCACATCACTGAGCTTGACTGAGTTCAAGAAGCATCTGGACAACACTCTCAGCCATATACTCTGACTCGGCTGGTCCTGTGTGGAGCCAGGAGTTGGACTTGATGATCCTTATGGGTCCCTTCCAACTAGGGATATTCTGTGATTCTATGATCCCATCCCTCGTCCTTCAGCCAGCATCTCCTGGGGCGAGGAAGAGAAACCTTCCTGTGCTGATCCAATACTGATTATCTGTGGTGAAGGAGAGGGAAGGCACAACAGACATGGCAAGAAAGATATCCTTGAGGCACCGCAGGAAGGCGTGAAGCTGGTCTGGACAGCCAAGAGGTGCCTCGTTGAGTGCTGACCCAGGGGAGGTAGGCATGAGACTGTGCCACCAGAGTGACTGTGCAGCTTTCAGGTCTCGGGTGGTTTCCTGTGAGTCTATGGAAAGGTAATTGGGCAAGCTGGCTAAGAAACCTGTTTCCTTGCCACTCTCGATGTCAGAATATTTACCCTTTCCAAAGGTTATTTTACTAAAGTGTATACTAAAACAATTTATAGCACGTGAATTCTGATTTTTCTGGTTACGAAACTAAATAAGATGTAATGCTGTCATACTAGCAGAGCTACAATACCCACCAGTAAGCATACTGCAACAGGTCTAAAACCTGTACCAGATGTTTGTGAATGGTGTATACTGTACCCAGGAGCTGTGACTTTCAGGAGACACAGATGTTGTTGTTTCTTGGGTTTCAGCCTAATTAGAGCTACCACAGAACAGATGTAGGTGGATCAGGTCTCCAGAGCTGGATCTGCTTGTACATCCATGAGCTGTATGTGTGATTTCAACACCTGGTCACAGTGGGCCTGTGGTTGCTCTGACTCCCACCAGCAACATGAATGGAACAAATTCAGGATGATTAGAGAAACCTTATTCTATGCAGCAGAGTCACTGCTGCAGGGGGTAGTTCTGCTCAGGCAGAGGCCAGGAGGTACCAGAGATGTTTGTCCTCCTTGCATCCTGAAATGTTACCCAACCTCTTCCCTGCAGCCTGAAGTGGACATACGCTGTAACTCCTCTCCTCCCTGCGAAGTGTAAGAAGTGGAACTGCTCTGCCCAGGGGTGGCTGACACGTTTGATGCAGTGGGGCTGAAGTCAAGGCAAGGCCTGCTTTTTGCATGCTTTGAGCTTCCTGCCTTGCTCAAGCACCAGCCACTGACTACTCTCTCATCCGTCCTCACCCACACTGGAAATGAGTCATTGGGCTCACTGGATTCTCAGGCCCCAAAATGGCCATTCTTAACCTTGTGCCCTCCGTAGTGCTACATGGTGAATTATTTTTGTGCTCCCATACTGACCAGAGTGTATAATTCCCAGTAAGTAATATTTGCTCTCTTTCCTCATTGACCTTTTGCCTCTTCTAAATTAGCAGTTGCCATCCATTTCTTTTCAATCTGTCTTCTAAATTCACTTCTCTGGTACTTTGCCATAGTATCCAAGCTCCCAAAACCCCATATCCGGGCAGAATCTGACCATAAGCTTCGTATCTCAGCTTTGTGTTGCTGCTTGCTGTCATCAGCCTGAATTCACAGCTGGTTGATCAGGTTTCTTTCCAGGTGAGACTGATCAGATCCAAAGCAATTTGAACTGACTTTGAGACGTGGTATTAGATGCTTTGCAAAATTGCTCTATATCATAGTTGCTCTCTTGCCATCATCCATACAGTTTATTAATATTCCCTTATATCTATGCTCCTCAGTGTCCCATCTGCCTGGTGTCTTCCTCCCCTC